>CM060966.1:19675809-20113309 GCA_030765045.1 Tenodera sinensis | reverse complement strand
CTTGCAAAACTTTCTTGCGTAAATATGTATTTTAACGTTGGTATCGCATGCATATTGTAGTTATACGCAAATTCGATTCTTGTTTGTTTTATTACGTCTTCTGTTTTCTTAGTTCCTATATCCTGACAATTTATACATCTACAGTCATGGAAATAAGTATTCTTACGGTACTAAAATGTAAATTGATTACTGATATTTCCATATTAAATTAAATTAAAGTGCTAAGATTTTAACAAGACGTATGCGCCATTAAATAGACAGTACAATGATAATATAGCCTTCAGAATTAGATAAATACGCTTAAGAAAATTAGCAATACTCCAATTCTGCCACTATTTGACAGGGAAAAATAGTATTCATATCCACTAGAAAGGTAAACATAGAAACCACTAACGAACTGTTTGCAGCAAGGGACGTTTTCAGTGACAAGCTGCACTTCTTACGTAGTGGTCCTGATACGTGGTCAATGTCCTGCAACAGAAAAATGAGCCATAAATATTAAAAGCAACTTCAGTGAGAAGGCAAATAGTTGTGTGACAATATGAAAGGAGAACTTCACCTTTTCTGGAACTGCTACAAATACGACGGCCACCGGACACTTTGCGAATAATCTCGAAACCCCTTTTGGTTCTGCCGCTCTGAGTGTTACGTGTTCGCTCGCGTGATTGGTTTGGGGGAGGCTGGGCGAGTACGGTCGTCGTCAGAGAACCGGCGCGTCCTGAAGGAAGATAGGCAAGCATTTAATGAGCGTCGAGTGAGTGTATTGTCAGAGACGGTGAAAGTGAAGAAAGACAGAAGTGAGCGAGTCAAGGTGACGAGAAGAAAACAGTGGTGAGTTGCAATATCTTGAAGGACTGAAGACTTAACGTCGATGAACCGTGATGCTATACATTCAGTTTTGGTAGAAAATAAAATGAGATAAAAGTAACTGGAATAGACCTGTGTAATTTTGCTACACTGGTGTCAGGAGTGGGATTTGTTGAATTGTCATTTTGTGACAATATTAATGTAGATGTAGATATAATTTAGCCGCACTATCGACAGTTACGCTAAGGCTGCTTGAAGTACATATATTTCATGTTTTACTGCTCAGGAACATGCAGAAAACATTTTCTTTAATTTCCACATATTTCCGCAAGACTTAAGACTTGATAGATTTCCGTACGAATAAACTTCCCTATTTCCCAGATTCTGTTACATAAACTACGTAACATCTTTAAAATGTTTCTTTTTTAAGCAATACAGCGCGTAATCCTCATGATTATTAACATAAAAGAATCACATTACTTTCTCTACTCTTGTACAAACTGTTCTTACAAACATTTATTCCTATATCTTCTTCGTGTTAGTTGAGATAAGCATTTGTAGAAATTATCTTGTTGCTAAGTTTCTTGTGGATGCAAGGTGAGTACGGGAATACAGTAGGCTTTGAGAAATAGTCAAGTAAAAGTATTAGTATTGTAAAACTCGACACATATAACAAGGAAAACCTGCGAAAGAGTTCACTCCACAAAAAAAGCATCCGGACATAAATTGTGTTTTATCGAGGTCTACGCGTTTTGTGTAATAACGTTTGGTTTATCTCTTACGGTTTACCAGTTATCAGAAGTTATCAGGAGTAAACGGGACTACATGGGACTAGAGCCAGAAAATTTGAAATATACATTTCATTTGCCATACAAATATCTTAAACTTATGGTATTTTAATTAATATCGTTATATCCATTTTTGAGAAAATAAAATTTTCGAAAAAGTTTCTACATAAAGGACAGTTTAGGGTGGAGGAATTTTCTTCAACATCTTCGTGTCGCATTCTTGAAAGATATTAAACTTAAATACCAACTTTGCTTTTTAATTGAACACACACACGCGCGCGTGCGCGCGGACCTATTTCTAAGAATGGTGTGACGTTGATGAAAATAATAAGAGAACATTAATCCAAATGGAAAATATGGTTCAATGATAGTACAATAAGAAAGCAGCTTCTTTAATTTAAAATACATAATAAGATATTTCTCTTCAGGTTTAATTGTCTAGAAACTCAATGAAAATTAATTGTTTGAATCGGTCAAAGGTTGCATCGTACACTTTCCACGCATAGCAACCCACTGTTGACGCTGGTAAGATAAAATTAGAAATGATGGGGGTAAAGGAAAGAAAGAAACGAAATCTGGGGGCTCTTGTGCTGTCTTGTTTTTTTTCTTGTTTGTATATTCCATTTATAGCCGCCTCCGATATCTAAGATCATATTATTCTACCTTTGCTTTTGAGCAATTTTGTTCCAAAGACGTTAACTGGCTTACAGTGCTGGATTTATATTACCTTTGTTTATTACACTATATTCACTCACTCTCATATTTCCAGACTCTAGAGGAGATGGGGAATAATGTTGGCTAAAGAAAAATCCCCATCCTCCAGCCGGGAATCGAGCCTGGGACTTCTGGATTTGAAGATCAGTATGCTAACCATTAGACTACATAGAGAAGAGGTTCTGTAACAAAATAGAGATATACTTTGGCATGTTAAAGCTCCCAAATGGTACACTAAGGTTTTGCTCAAAATCATTGCAGGATACGAAAAATTAATTTTCAACTTGGTAAACTTCTTTACATATAACAATATAACTTTAGGCCGTCATGCCACGATTAATTATAAAAAAATTATTAGTGAACGTGCTATGCAAACAGGAAATGTATATCGTCAAGTTTAAGATCAATTTGTACAGTTTAAATGGACACTGTAAATAAATTAAGAGCACGATTGTGTGCATTAAAATAGCTGAATAGGAGAATATTTTAGGTGCATATTTTATAATTGTATATAAAAAGAATGTCTAAGGTAAGGATTTGAGACGCTGGGGACTGAAACATACGTCATGTATAGAGAGAACATACTATTGTGAGAACTAATAAAATATACGAGTGTCAATTGGTATAAATTTTAGTGGTATACATGAATTATTTTAGAATAAACAGAAATGTACACACACTCGGAAAGCAGGCCATTTAAATATACAACAGAAACCCGGCGCCGGCATATTGTCGGAGAAACTTTTACTAAGCTGTGAAGGCTTAAATACAACAGAACCCCGGATTATGAGCGAAAACTAGGGTTTTCCTGTGATGTGCCTTATCTTTTTGCAGCATAACTTTTCGTGGGAGCGCACATATCCAAAATTTGCGTAGAAAGCTATATGTGTTACAGAGATATCTATCCACCAATAAGAAAATTGCATTTATGTTAAGATAATTCTATCCACAAATAGGAGTAAAAGGAAGTTCACGTGATAGGGGAGAAGAAACGAAGTTATATGCCGATTTTCAGTAAATACTGGTAAATTGACTAGTGTTTTGGAAGTTACAGAGGTGCAAAGCATGCGAATGCACTAAGTGTGAATATACAGGCTGTGTTTTTATTGGAGTCATACACTTGGGGGACGTGTTTCTCATATCAAAACAGTAAAAAAAACTTCATATGTACATGAGTCTGAAAATCAACTGTTTCTTTGTTATAGCTCAAAGAAGATGAATTCCATAGATATGCACTGCAGTATGGCGATGCAGATGGCAATGAAGCAGAATACGCGAACTTTATGCAGAAAGGAACCCCAATATGCAGTTACCGTTGCTAAGTGAATTGCATCGCTTAACTGATGAGCCTCTGCAGATCATCCAACAAATGTGGCTTTTACACGATGGTGCTCCAGCTCATTTCAGTATAATAGTTCGCAAGTTTTTGAATGATCGAGTTCCGCAAAGATGGATTGCATGGCCTGCTCGATCGCCTGACTTGAATCCAATGGGTTTCTTCGTCTAGAGACATTTGAAGTCCTTGGTTTGTATGGTTCCTGTACCTGATGTTGACATTTTGAGAGAACGTATGCAAGCAGGATTTAACCAAATAACCAGGAACTTTCAACAGAGTACACTAGAGCATGAACCGCAGGCTTACTGCATGCATCGAAACAAGTGGAAGCCACTTCGAGCATTTTTGTAACTTTAGATTTTGTGTTTTAACTCTGAAATAAATGATTTTCAGACCATGTACATACGAACTTTACTGTTTTGAGTCAGGAACAGGTACGCCAAATACATGACACCAATAAAGATACATACAATAAAAATGCGTTTATTCCTCCATGTCTTTCATGTCAGTCGAGATAAACATTTACAGAAATTATTTTTAATTTTCTTACAGATACAAGGGGAATATGGGAGAAAATCCAGTAGTTAGATAGCTGTCCTATTTTAGGATTGTCATAAAGACACGCCTGCTAATAGATCTGTAGAAAAAGACCATTTTAGATGCGAATGATAAAGCACAACGACCTGTATAATGTAAAAGTATTTCATAGATAAAATGTAATAATGTACAAAATTATTATAAAGTTTGGAAATAGGACGGGTAACCATTTTAAAAGTATTTATTTAATTTATTTAATTAATTTAATTTATTTAATTTCCCTTATCAACCCAATTAATTTGATCTACAATTTTTTTTTCAAATCGAATTGTACTGTCAAGAATTAATCCCCTATTTTTTGCCTGTCAATAACAATTGCATCTGTTCTTTCATAAACATAAGGTGAAAAATGTGCTATCAACATAAATATAACCATTTCGAAATCATCACAGTGTATAGGGTTCAATAGACCGTCATTAATTATTCTTGGATATAAAAATCCTCTACACTTAAGACAACAATGAATATGTAACCAAGTATAACACAATTACCAATTCTTTATAGCAGTATCGTGAAAATCAAATGACCTACAATAGGCTGAGCAATAGTCAAGTATTTTAAAGCTTGTCGTTTTGAAACTCCGTTCTCTTTGCACAACTAACAAGCAAACGTTCTGAAGGGGTAGAAAAATTGTAATCGATCTATTTCATGGTGTTCACTATTTAAATATCAGTGATTCTGCAAATTTTGGCCACTTGAATACAAATCAAAAGCTTCGTTGTTGGTTTTAGAATTTTTTACTTGTTTTGCCTTATCTTTTTAAACACTTTTATGAGCTTACGTTTTAGTAAATAACGTGTTACTAGGTTTTAACTCTCTTTTTGAGTTCTTTTAACAGTCTCTTTTTTTAGTTAGTTTAACTTTCACTTTTTATGGGTGAGGTTTAATTAGTTGTTTCCTTGTTTTATTTTTGGACTTGGGGCCCTAAAGACCTAGTTGTCGGTGGGCCCTTAAACACCACCACTCACTCATTCACTCACTCTCAATCACTCACTCACTCACTCACTCACTCACTCACTCAAAAGTTTCGATAAATTTTCCATGTAAAGTGGAGTTTAGGGTGGAGAAATTTTCTTCAAAATCTTCGTGTCGCATCCTTGAAAGATATTGAACTTAAATACCAACCTTCGTTTTTAACCGTTCATTTTGGGGTTATGATGTTCACAGACACGTAGATTCTTTTCTTAAAATGCTTTTTTTTTTCGGATTCAGGGGGCCTCAAAACATATTTCCGGTGAAATCTCCACATCGAGTTGTTGGGTGGAGTACAATACTTCCTCTACTTACAATAGAAAAAAAAACTGGAGTTAATTGTTAAATAAGAGGCAGGCTTTGTTAGCGTCTGATACTACTTCTCGCGATTGGTCCAACTTAGTCACGTGACATCAAAACATGAAGGAAAAGCTTGGCATTACCAAACTTTTAAGTTACGTCTCGTTATGTGAAGTCACATTGTCAGCCCTAAATAGTTCCATTTAGTACAATGTGTTAACATCCCGTGGTGTTAAGTAAAATGCATCATAATCCCACTATTAGACCCATGACTGCTCGTGGAAGTGACTGAGGCGATCAGCTGTTCTTGAAACAATAGCATGTTCCAATTTGTAACAGTCGGGGTTCCCTGATGAAGGCTATCCAGCCCACCAGGACGCCCTTCCGTCCGCTTGACTCATAACACCACAAGTTCCACAACTAGATGCTTCATCTTCAGATTATAAGGTATCTAACAAAGTAATTGCTATGTGCATACTTACTAATTTGCCTATACTAATATTACATACAACAAAAATGTCCTTGTGCATATAGGGAATCTCAAAATCCACTCAAAACATTTTGTTAATTCTCACCATTGAAAAGTCCAAAATTTACATGGCCCTTGCAATCGAACACGAACACATTGAAGTTATAAAGAAACGCTTACAAAGAAGGCCTTGATTTTTTGCTGCGAATGCCATGGAGTAGGTAAAGACATGGTTAGTCTACAGAATATAAACAGTCGCTTAGCCCAGAGCATAACAAAAGCTGCTTACATGTTGTTACAGGGAATAAACATAGCATTCAAACCTAAGAAACTAATTTCATTATTATTTGGTCACTCATACAGGACACCGATATCTTCAAAAAGTGTTTTGTCCAATTATTTTTATTACTTGAATAAAACATTTTAAATGAATCACCCAACTCATCGTTGTTTTCCAACACACTTCACATTCCCGTAACGCCGATATGACTTACTCCCACATCTTCATTCACGTTGTCCAACTTCCCGCCAGTAGAAGTGTGTTCACATTCCAGATGTCAGTATTCGATCTTATTTTTTTCTCCACGTCATAACATTTACTTCCTCAATATCCTCTTAAGAATATATTCTAGATAGTTCATATCTGGAACAGCCATCAAACGTTTTCAGAGCTTTTATGCAATTAATGGTGTCAAGCAGGACGAAAATAAAATCAACTGCAAAAATTAAGCTAGCATTATTCTTGATCTTCATGAGCTTACCGTAACAGACACTATATCTTAGAACAGGTACTAGCAGAGTTTGCCAGTTCGAGCAACTAACCATACAGCACCTCAAATTAACCTGAAAGTCTATCAATAGTTAATGAATATTCTACGTTTATAGCATTACAGAGTACGTGTATGTAATTATAGACATATTTATTCCAATTTGTCAAACAATTTGCCATACATAGTTCCGGGTTACACTTGCAGCAAAATACTTTCGCTGTTTATCTACTATCATTTTAAACCCATATGTAAAACGACTGAATCAGCAAAACATAAAACAGAAACGGCTTTTCTGTGTTTAACTGATGAACTCTTAAACATAACAGTAGCAGATTATATTTAATAATATAAATACCCAAGACAGAAGACAGATAATATAATTAGAACAGTTAAACCTGCTGAGAAATTATAAATACATAACTTATATAAATTATAAAATACAGGAACATTAAATTGCAACTTTAATTAAATATTTTATTTTTTTTCGGTTAGTTTATTCTTGACCACGCGCCTGCTCGAGGTACAAAATTGATCGGAACTTGTGATCGACGTTCGGGATTGAAACCCAAGTGTTTGCACAATGTGATGCAGGACATTAATAGTACTGTGGAATAAACTGTGAAGCTCCGCGATCGAAACCATTAACTGGTGAAAAAGTTGGCATCGGTTTGCATGCATTTGAGATAGTTTAGAATATGGGACTATTTTTTCACGAATTTTTGCGAATTTTTCATATTTTCCAGAATATTGTGTTTTTTTGCGATAAAATGAGAAATATCTATTATTTTAAAAATGTTGCTTAGAAAAATAAGTTTTTAACTCATTTTCGCTGGTGTTCAAGTTTGGTTTCAATAACAATGAAAGAATTCACATGTAATTCATACGAATTTAATAACCTGGCTTCCTTTGACATCAACTTATAACAGTACTACAACATAAATCTTATTGGCAGAAACAAAGAAAGCTGCCCGACAATGCAATCGGTAAGGCTACGATAAAAGGTTATCTCACAAGGTCACATTTCCGTGTTATCAAAGCACAAATAACTTCATGCTATTGTTGAACAGTTAGGACACAGTAACAGCACTCTTACCACTCAAAGCAAAAGGTGAATATTACCACTTTTTCTGTGAAAAGTCCCCTAAATGTCTTTGGTTACCAATGTTAAAAAAATTCCTACATATAACTTGGATGTAACGGAAAGTAGGGCAACTACGAAAAATGAAAGTGTGTCAACTTGTATTTTGCAATTTGGTGATGATTTATAATTTTCTAGGCTTTCCGCGAACAGCCTCTAGATGTGAAAGATCTTAGACAGCCTCAGGAAGATTTGGAAGGTGCGTTAGACTGATTAGGCCCTCAGGGCTTTTCTGAAATACACAGCAGAGGTAACTGTCACTTCCATCAGGGATGCCGATCTACCAAAGACTGAAAAATCATAATTAGCCTATGTAACTCACCTGCAAGATATTGTGCAATAATTAGGAAATGAAAGAATTGCTATAGTAAGGTAAAAAAACTTGATAACAGTTATAATCGAGGAGGTTAACCGAAAATGGCAGATAATGCATCTTACTTAATTTAAAAAGATGTTCAAAAAGGAACTACATAAACACACACTAAACACGAGTCCTGTATTACATTTTTTGTACAGAGGTATGACAATTAGGACACAAAGCAAAATTTTCGAGACATATCATATTTCCAAGATACTAAAGCTTCATTGTAATAAAATTCTTTTACAATTCTCTACCAATAATAATTACATAAATAACCTTATGAAAATGTAGATCAAAGCCACAGAATAAACCTTGATCAATATTCGTTCTGGAAGTAAATCAACTTAGTAAAACTAAATCTTGTATGTCTCTCTCAGTCATCCTTCACCTCGGTATTATTTGTAGTAATACCACGACAGGGTTTCATATGACGATAATTTTGCCACAAATATTTAACTCGAGTGGTATTTATTTAGAGTATTCCACGAAATAATTAATAATTAAGTTGTTTAATACTATTGAAAAGTAACAGTGGTTTGAAGTAAACAACTGAAATGGCATACATTCATTTTATTTGAGATTTATTTTCACAGTTGGCACTACAACTAGTCCTGTAGGCTTTGAAGACAACAACAACAACAACAATGTTAAGGTTTATTCCAGAAAAATGAGGAATTAGACATTTCATGAATATTAAGGAATTTGCGTTAGCAGGCTTTGCATTAAAGAAAGGTATGCTCTAATTAAAATTATTATTATCATTATCATTATCATTCGCATGGCATGTCCAAACTGTTTAGTCGAAATATCATATAGCACATTTTGTTATACATTCATCTTCTGCTCTATTGTTTATACTCTTCTCTCTTCTTGACATCCGAGTGGATTGTTTCCAATAATCCATCTCCAAAGCTAAATATTTCTTTTTAGACATTGTTTTAAATTGCTACACTTCTGATCCATATCAGGTTGTACTTCTAATAGGAGTTCCTTTTTTATCTACTTTTCCCATAATATTCCATTCAAATGTGACATTGCTATTTTTCCTTTCTTTATTCTGTCCTTAAGCTGTTCTAAATCATTTTTTGCATCACTTGTACATAATTTTAACACCAAATAATTATGTTCATCACAATGTTTTATCATCTGTTTATCTTAAATTATCAAATCTTGCTTATTTCCTCCTATTAGCGAATAATGTGACTCTTCAAAGTTAAATTTCAGACCTCATTTATCACATTCTTCAATAATTTTTCTGCACATATATTCTGAATCGCCATATTCTTAAAATTAGTTTTTAAAGGTTCCATTTTCAAAAGTAAATGAAAACGTGACATTCATGGATGTGCAGGTTATGTTTCTTAATGTATTGACAACTTTTGAGCGATGACCCTCATTTATTTTTAAGTATGGCCTCACACTGGTTCCATATACATGAACTGCTGGATTCGTATTTTTTGACCTCGCCTTTAATTAAAATATTAATATCCTCACTAGAATATCCGCCAATACATTTGTCTGCCATTTTGGAATGGCCTGGTAATCGTTTTCACTGCGCATGGATACTTCAGAAATTCAGAAACGTAAGGAAATATTTAAGTTGGCGGAACCACAAGGACGGAGTGATATAACCTAAGCGATAATACCACGAACAAGAGGTGATTATCCAGCATGAATGGAATAGTTCTGTAAGTAGTGTCCAGCTGTTTTAATGCCTGCTAGAAACTTATTTAAATGTGTGTGTGTGTTGGAGAACTGACAATAGATTCTATATATTGTAAATCAAATATAACAGAATGATGAAACTTACTGACTTTAAAAGCCCGTTTAGAAGAATGACTGCAATTTATTACCAGCCTAATTGCATTTGTATATATGTACGCCTTATGTTCGTCTTATAACTGCAGGGAAATATTGATTTTTTTTCGGTACATAATTTCAAAATGATATCTGCTATGATTTCATATTGCCTGTATATATTATGTTCTTATGTTCAATATTAAAGTTTAATGTTAGAGCATATAAGCAACTAAACCGCTCAATTCCTTCCAATAGATGCAGTCCCCAAGATTTTATTCACTGGCCGCCACTGGCAGTGACAAGTAACAGCAAAGCTGCACAAAGCACGCTAAAGTCTACCGTTTGAGAAGGTCAAGTTGTTAGGAAAGACTTGTGCAAGCTGTCTCCCGATTAGTCGCACAATATCCCAGATATGTCTCTCTTCATTTGTTAATGGTCACAAATATATCGATATATAACAGCGTTACGAAATCGACGCATTGTGAGAAATCCATTTGACGCATTCGATTTCTCGGAATACTACTTTTACATGATTTCAAAATGACTAATAGAAGTCTGATGTGTTACATTCACATGACTCTCTCTACTCTTGTACAAACTATTCTCATACAGGCTTAGATATTCCTGTATCTGCTTCATGTTAATACAGATCTAAACATTTGTAGAAATTATCTTATTGCTCATTTTCTTGTAGCTGCGATATGAATAGTAGAATACTCTTTTAAGAGATGGTTGCTATGGTGTGCCTTTGAAATTCCGTTTTCTTTCCATGGTACAGATTAATTAAATAAATAGTTTCTTCTGTCCGTGTGTATGTGGCTGAACTGTTCCTAAACAACTGGACCGATTTTTATGAACCTTTGCGTGTGTGATAAACGTGACTCGAGAATGGTTTAAATTCATAACTCGACCCGATGAAACATGTTATTTTTAATCAATTTATTTATTTATGTGTTGTTGATATTTGGATGGTTTAAGTTCACAGGATCCGTTAAGGAGCGCTGCGATCGTGTTTTAGACTTTCCGATATTTTGTTCCTCGACAGGATTCCAGGACATTTTCATCGCAGCTCAGCATTAATACTATATTAAAAGTGCGCACTTATTGATCAAAAAGTAATTAAAAGCGTACTTCAACATTATACTTGTGCAAATGTTTAAGGTACAGTTTGGAAGTGAGTATTTTACATGATTTGTCATGAACTCCAATGATGTATACACATGGCTTCTATAAGAATCATCTTAACCTAAAAATTTAATATTTATTTTTCTGCGATTGCGTTTTAGAATTTCCGGTATTTAATGCTGCGATCGAATTCTAGAACGTTTTTGTCGCAGCTAAGCGTTAATAGTACATTAAAAGAGTGCGCGTATTGACAAAACGTATTTAAAACTGTAATTAACAAATATACATCACGGAAATGTGTAAGGTACAATATTTTAGTGACCGTAATGGTTTGTCATGAATTCCAACGATATACATAAGCTAAAGTGCGTTCAGATTAAAGGGAATGAAGTAATTAATCAGGGATGTTGTGAAGTTGTGCATTGTAAGTACAGTCTGGAACCCACTCACTCACTCTCCCGCCCTGTTTAGTATGTTTTCTTATACAGTAACATAACCACGTAACTACAACAAACATGGCCATCTTCCCGCTACAGAGAGTGCGCAATGGCGACTTCTACTCCACAGGAGAAGTGAAATTCGTGGGATTTGCGATGTTTGGATTTTTGTGACATTTTAGTTTATTCACACAATTGTATAATTTTTGGATATACAACGTTCGAATAGGACGTCTGTCGGGGCCACTAGTATATAACGTTCCCTAAGGATTGGAGCATTCAAACAACCAAGGAATATCTTGGAGAGGTATACACACACAGAAAAGTGTGCGACATAAACTAGATATTTTAACATTATATAAATTGCTGCATAGCAAGTTTTGTGTGTGTCTACTAGTTTACCAGTTATGAAAAAATCATATGAAGAGAACTTCTGATGATGTTCCCAGAAAATTAAAGATGTACATTTCAGTTGTCATGAACATATCTTACACGTATAACAATTTAATCAAAATCATTTTAGCCATTTTGAGAAAATAATGGTTTTCCAAAAATGTTGCATGTAAAGGGAAGTTTGGGATGGGGTAATTTTCTTCAAAATTTTCGTATCACATCCTTGGATGACGTTAAACCTAAATACGAAGTTTGGTAACTAACCGACTTTTCGTTTTTCGAGTTATAATATTAAAAAGAAGCAGCTATGTTAAATTTTGCAGGTTACTGGGTACTTGGATTGTAACTGACTACTTGGAAAGCTAGTTCTCTGTTCATCCCAAACATTAGCAGCCAGGACTGCAGTCAGAATTAATAAATGCTACACTCCGACAATGAGGAACACATGTCTTGAACGTTTATTGTGATTAATGGTTTCCAGACCCTCCACGTAGAAGCAACACAACTCATTAGACCATGTTGACCTTGCCGACCACAATTCCTTAGCCAGAAGTATGAACGCAAGTAACCATCCCTAAAATTCAGTAGTCAATGATAGAACAAACTGCCGGAGTGAAGACCTTAGTCCACTTCAGACCGAAAATGAGTTATTGATGGAATCGCGTTCCTTAGAATGCCATGCATTGCTGGTGGTACAAAACAGCATACATATCCATTAGGAGGTTCAAGAATCACACATAGAAACGAAAGCAGCTGCAAAACAGGACCAGTTCCTAAATGTTGTTTTCTAGTGACAGAGCGCATTATATCTATGGATCAGTAGCAGAGAATCATAACAGCGTGCGGAATTTGCTTCTAGGAGACACATACACAGTATGTTGTTGGATTCAGCTAGTATTTCCTACAACCATAACAATAGACAGAGCTTTTCTCACTCATTTTATAGAATTTTTACCTTCAGTAGTATATACAGAAGGTAATGCATTCCACCCAAAAATTGGATTATAAGATTTCACTGGCTGGTTCCGTAGCTCAGTCGGTAGAGCATCTGTCTGCTGTGCAAAGGGTACCGGGTTCGATTCCCGGTAGGGAAGATAGGAATTTTTCTCCAGTAAAGATTATTCCTTACCCTCTCCAGAGTCTGGAAGTATGAATTCAATGTTTAAAACCCTAAAGATCCAAAACCCCTGTTAAACGAGTACCATTATTACCGATAGGCCATGTTCCAGAGGAGAGGTCGCCGATACGGCCTTAGTAGTCCAAGTGGAACAATTAAATAAAAAGAATACTGGAATACATGTTTTAAGATTTCCTCAATAAATACATTTTAAAAGGCGTGGGTCTATCTCTGAACAGCAATTGAAAACCAAAAAGGCAACTAAGTATCAATATAGTATTTAAATTTAGCATCTTCCAAGGATGCAACACAAATATTAAAATCACAATTCCGCCTCCCAAACTAACCTTTGAATGGAAAGGTTTTGCAAGATGTGCGTCTTGTCAAAAATCGCTTTAACCATTTTGATTAACATACCCCACGTTTAAGATATTTTCACGGCAAATGAAACGTATGATTATATATCTGGAATTTTATGGCAATATCTTTGAACTCCTCTTCATTCTGAATAACACGTACTGATAAGTCTTACTACACAAAAGATGTATATCTCTTTAAACCAGGCGATTTATGTCAACTAAAACTTTTGTATGGTTAACCATTTTTGAGACATTTCTTCTTATTATGTGAATTTTTCAACATTTATACCTTTCTCAAATGGGAAGCCGTAATTCACTTTTATCCTTCTGGTCATACAAATAGAACGGAATTTGAAAATCATCTCATAGTGACCAGCTCTTTACAAGAATAAGGATTTGTAAGAATAATTTTTAGAAGAATAAGAGAAGAAAGATATGTGAGTGCAGTACATCAAACCTTTATCCTTTAATGCAGAGCGGTAGTCGTTAAGAAAATTCCGAAAGTGTTGTAAGATTCCGAGCTCCTGAAACTTAAAAAATAAATTCAACCCAACTTAAAAAGAAGTCGTAGGTGAAGCACGTGTGGATCACATGGGGAAATCTATTCGTGCCTTAATAGCGTACAATATAGTCCATTGAAAATGTTTAGCCCTTTCCAGCCCAGTGGGTCCAAATGAACTCAGAAAGTTTATTTAACATTTAGGAAGGTTCACGAATGTCCAGTGGCTCCATATGGCACTGCTGTGTTTCTGTGTATTTTCCTCGGGAATAGGGGGCAGCACTGACCAGAACTTGTATACTATATACCATAGGTTCCTTTAGCTTTGTATTCACTCGGAAGTGTAATGCATCGTTTTCAGATCTTTTCAATTTGAAATGTGTAATCATTTTGAAGTAAGTTACTATATTGATATTTAAAAAGATATACCTTATTGTATATGTAACAGGGATAACAAATAACAATATTACAATAATATAGTGAACCGCATTGCTGAGCTATGAGCTCAAAAAGTGTTGGTTCCACATGACCTACATGGATGTCGGTTTGTAAGTGTGAGGTTATATACAAAACTCTGCACCAACAATAGTTTCTTTGCTTTCAGATGTCTAAATTATTGAAAGAGGTGATGCTACAGTACCTGCTGAATTATGATTTGTCTGATAACATACTATAAATTTTCGGATGAGGAAATTGAAAACAACGATGTGAAATCCCGAATAATGTGTTGGAAATGTAAAGGGTTCCATGAACCCCCAAAATAAAATTGCTTCCTATTGTACCACAACAAATGATTGTTTACAGTATGTATATTTACATAATATGAATTATATTTGTGATATAATAGTCGAACAAAAGCTTCACTGTATGTGCATCATACTATCTGATATTGAATTTACTTGACAGATATTAAACACTAAGAATATGAAAACAACACTCAACTGTTTCTAAAAAGTTGAAGTTCAATGCTTGTTACCATAATGCAATGTTTCAGGCTAATGAAGTGGATTGCATCTCACATGCTATTTAACTTTTATCAGTCAACAGAACCCTTGCATCTTTAAATCCATATGTACCCAGTTAGAAGTACTCACTCAGTAGCAAGACTATCAAATTTAAGACTTGTTTGCGATTTGGGGAACATTCCTAACCCTAAAGTAATATTTTTTTTGAAATATATAATTTGGGCTGGAAAGTGTTAAACAAAGTCATTAGACATACAAAACCAATATCTCCACATAACCTTCTTGGCAATCATTTAAACTACTGAGAGAACAATCAAGTATCTGTAGGCATTTAGCCGTGAAATAACTTTAAAAAAATTAGATGCACTGCACTCACTTGATCTTCTCTGCTCTATATTTAACAAACTTCCTTACAAAAGGGTTATTCTTGTATCTACTTCATATTAATGGAGATGAAGGATTGCACCAATATCATTATTTCACATTTTCTTATACGTGCAATAGAAGTAGGGGGATACAGTAAGCTGAACTAATATATTATCTTCACTACTGTTACTACGCGTCTCGTGAGCGTAAAAAGATTACATGCCGTGTCCTTCCATGTTTACTGTACGAGTGTATGTCAATCAGAATCGTTAGCTCCCAAAACATTACACCACCCTGCAAGTGATTGACCTGTTTACATCCAGAAACTAGTTCAATTCCCTGACCAACCTCAACACAACGTTGCCGAATTACTTCAAGTTTGTAAAAGTTGCGCGGAATATTCCTTTAATTCTTTTAAGTGATTATTTCGAAATCCTGTGTAATGTCCCATAATTACTACGAAGCTATGACAGAAATAAGTTACTCTACGCATCTTCCAAGTAACAAACTGTAATATCCGTACATTCTTGTGGAATTACGCATACAATTTAAAGCAAAAGAACGTTTATTTTTTCGAAATCGGCTGGTCAAAGAACAAAATGCCATTACACTTTCTTGTTTGTAATACATCTATGAAGCCCATATTAGAAGCCCCTCCGCCCGGTATCCCTCCCTCCCTCCAGCTAACTATATAAGCATTTCATTTGTCATGAAAAATTTCATTCGTTGTTAGTTGATGTACACACACACACACACACACACACACACACACACACACACACACACACACAATCACTAGTCAGGGTCATAGACACAAAAGGCTTTCCGTAGATCGAGGTGCTGAGGCCCACAGAGAACCCTGTCATAGTCATAGAGTCATTAAACACTGAACATTGCAAACCTTATACTTTAGTTACCTGTAAGTTTCATAGGAGTACGACATGCATAGCATGTCACACAACGATTTGAATATCTACCTGCAAGCCTAGTTTCCTGTAAAACTGTAGGGAAAACGCTAACTGAACAAACCATTCAAAACAGACTCAGGAATATTCAAATATTAGCTGCAGATGAGAAGAAACAAGCGAGGGATGGTTTGTATCAGTGTTGCCAACCAAGAAATACAGGATCACGCTACAGGTCGAGCAAAATTGCGCTGCAAACATATGAAAAGTACTGCAAAACTCACAAATAACAAGGAATATCTCTGCAATTATCCACTCCACCAAAAAATGCATTTGGACTTGAATTGTGTGTTTTAACGAAATCTACATTTTTTATAGTAAGATTTGGTCTGTTTCTTACGGTTTACCAGTTATGCAAAAGTTATCAAGAGTAAACAGAACTAATTATAATTATAAGTACTTACCGTTTTACATCAAGCTTTATGCTGCTGATTTCTCTGCCTTAGTTGATGTCTTAACATTAAATTTCTAGGGCCACAGGGTATACGAAGTGTTTTGTAAAGACAACACCGTTTTAATATGCTGAATTAGTTTAAATAACTGTTAAAGCTTTTGAAATACAACGGTTAATAAAGTTGCCAACTGTTAGTTTTAAAATTAAGATCTCCTTTCCTATAACAAGTCGAAGCCTAAACTAAGTAAAGTGCAGAAGCTTTATCCGGCAAGTTAGCTAGAGTTAGCCACTGAACGTTTTGACTAAGGCGCGTGTCCTAAATTCCAGAGCAAGTTGAAACAAGCGTAAAATCACGTTCGAACGGCACATTAACTTCAGCTAAAGGCATTTGATCCGCATTGAAATTCAGCAGCATGTGTCTGATCTGGGCTGAATTCGCACCGCCTACATGAAAACGTTTATCGGTCAATCATAGATCACCAGCCCACATGATTTTACAAGGCAAGTTAACCACCCTATCAAGTTTGCCAGAACGCCTGCGGCTAATGTTTTCTGCCTGGTTGCGTTTACTAATGATTTCTCTCAACTCGAATTGCTAATGATGCATTTCTCTGTACAACCTGTTGACCCTTCCTTCTTGATTCTTACATTGATTTCACTTATATACATTATTTATCGCAGTTATTTCTAATTCTGTGCATAATTTCTTTAATTAGTAATATAGTTCGTACCGTCAATAAATACGGTATCAGAGGCTACTTGGAGTTTGACGATTTTGCGTTTAACCTTTTTTTGGACTTCATGCCAGTCATCATGGAAAACACTTTTATTCTCAGCGTTTTATGTTTTGAAATATTTTAGTTTCGAAACATAAAACATTATGCTCATTTTGTGGAATATTAATTGAAATTTTAGAAACAGCCATAAAATCATTCTATAAAATAAATACTGACAAAACGGGGGCTACATTTTCGCACTTTTCCGTCTTTCAGCATATGTTTTCCGAAGACTCAAATTTTGATATGCTTAGCGGAGTTCCGCTAAGATTGGCAGCACTGGTCTGTAAAGGCAGTAACTGCTTTTTACACTGCGTAAAGTAAAAAACAGGGTTATCTTATAGTTGCAATTTTGTCAAATTGTTCCAATTGTTGGATTTTCGGTAGACATAAATTACATTTTGTATACCTCCTTATTAATAAATGTATAAAAAGTGATAGAAATGTTTCTTAACAGCTTATTTACTAAGCAATGTTTTGTAGATTTCCAAGTAAAACCTCGAAATCTCGCCCTTAATAATTTCTCCCAAATTAGTATATGAATATTTAAAAACAATTTATTAGTGCAGTGTTAAAAGTTCTAATCACAAAATATTAAGAATTTCAAAAAATAATTGTGTTTCAATGAGCAGCTTTACAAAATAGTAAAATAAATAATATATTTGGAAAGAATATAAAAATTTGCGTGAAAATTCTGGTGCATATTATACGTTAAACTCTGATTGCAGTATTTATATTTCAAATGAATCGACCTGAAATTATCTATTTTTACTTTCTCTCCACTACGTACGAAAATTATTATATTCCACCCAAAATTTCGAGTAGAGATTTCTCCAGAAATATATACTTTGAGGTCCTCTGAATACAATAAATAAAGCATTTTTAGAAAAAGGTGCGCGCGTGTGTGTGTATAGATGTCTGTGGACAGCATAACTCAAACATCTGATGTGCTGCACTCACATGACTTTCTCTACTCTTGTACTAACCATTCTTACAAACTCTTATTCCTATATCTTCCTCGTGTTAGTTGAGATAAACATTTGCAGAAATTACTTTATTGTTTATGTTCTTGTAGGTACATGGAGAATATGGAAATACAATAGGCTTTGAGCGATAGTCAAATCTTTTAAGCTTTCAAATTCCGTTATCTTTGCACGGTCAACATATAAAAGAATGAATAACGATGTTGCATTTGATAGAAGTATAAGTTCTCCAAAACTCACACAAATAACAAGGAATATCTCCGAAATGGTTCACTCTAAAAAAAAATTTATTCGGACATACAGTGTGTGTTTTAGCAAGATCTACATTTTTGTATTGTAAGATTTGGTCCATCTGTTACAGTTTACCAGTTATGCAAAAGTCATCCAGAGTAGATAGGACTTCAGGGACTATAGTCAGAAAATTCAGGATATATATTTCATTTACCATAAAAATATCTCAAACATATGGCACTTTATTCAAAATAGCTATTTTCAAGAAAATAAACATTTTCAAAAAATTTTCCATGTAAAGCGTAGTTCAGGGTGCAGGAATTACCTTCAAGATCTTCGTGTGACACCTTAAAAAGACATTAAACTTAAATACCAACTTTGGTTTTAACCGGCTTTTCGCTTTTGGTGTGTGTGTCCACACACACACACACACACACACACACACACACACACACACACACACACACGCACACACACACACGCACACGCACACGCACACGCACACACACACACACACACACACACGCACACGCACACGCACACACTCCTCTACTTTGCGTAGCAGAGAAAGTAAAACCGAAATCAGTTAGAAACCAAATTTGGTATTTAGGTTTTAATGTACTTGAAGGATGCGACACCAAGGTTCTGAAGAAAATTCTTCCACCGTAAACTAACTACCCTGTACAAGGAAACTTTTTCGAAGATTTTCATTTTCTCGAAAAATGGCTCCAACGATTTTGATTTGATCTTTAAGATATTTTTATGACAAATAAAATGTATACTTTGAATTTTTTGGCCATAGTGCTTGTAGTCCTGTTTATTTTGGATGGCTTTTGCATAACCGGTAAACCATACAAAAAGCACACTATTTAAATCTTGAAATACTTCAATAACGACCTTCCATTTAACAAAATTTATCTTTTTTATCTTTTGGCTGTGCAAAGAGAACGGAACTTGAAAGCCTTCATATGGCGACCAGATTTAAATGATTTGTCTATCGCTCAAGATCTACTGTACTCCGATGTTTCCCTTGCACTTACAGGAAAATACCAATAAGATGATTTTTGTAAATGTTTATTTCGATTAAGAAGATATAGGAACAAGAGTTTGTAAGAATAGTTAGTGCAAGAGTGGAGAAAGTCATGTGAGTACAAAATATCAGTTTTTTTTCCTCTATTGCACACATGAAGTTTATAACTGAATCACTGATTGCAGAAACAACATTAGTCCTTGCCAGCTGATTTTGAGAAAAATGGAAAAATATGTTTATTTGTAATATGATTCTCTTTTCTGTGTCAATTCAATTTTGCTTTGTATGCTAAAGCTTCTAATTATATCCAGATACTATTTTCAGTGGTCTTATCTTTAAATTATATAATAACTTTAATACTTAAAGTTGTTGGACATGTGTTGTTTCTGAAATAAATTGCTTTTCCCAAACATAATCTTGCATTACTCATCAGTTATTTAAAATGTTATTTCTTCTCATTACAGTGTTATTTAAAGGCTATGTAATAGCTTCTGAACACCATCTTTATTTTTTCTCAATACAGAAACAGTTATTTTAAGGTTATATAATTGATTCCGAACACCAGCAAGCTTATTGAATTGTTGCTTGTCTGCAAGTTACTTATTCACAGTCTTTGTCTTTACTGTCTATTAAAGGCCAGTTGTAGTGTCCTGTAAAAGGGTAAGTGGTCTTCAGGGATATTTCTTGAGGTCAGCTATTTTCTTATCGCTTAAAGGAACACAGTTTTCGTATGCTGCAGTAGCTGGAAGTGGTACTGGCATGTTTACATCAATAAGTAAACGAAAAGTGTGCTTTACTAGGCCTCCAATGTGCAGTTTTGCTATTACATTTCCACTGTATTCACTTCTGTATTCAAATTCCATGAATTCTGATACGGTGAAAGATTGTTTCTTATTTCTTGGAATTACTTTGCTATTCATTGTTCCCAAAGACAAGACATTGCGTTTGTAATATTTTGGCCACCATTTTTTGAAGGCTATGATGGAGTCTGTTGAAATAACTAACTCGAAATTTGTGTTGGGCACTTGCAGCAACAATAAGCTCTACAAATTCCATAATGCTAAAAATTCTATCAACAGCTCGGATTTTCTTCTTAACCACAGCAAAGTCCCTGTCACAGGGCAGGAAGGAATGGCCTCGCACTGGGAAATAATGATTAATGGTGTCAAAACGATTATTTGCTGCAATTGCCATAAGGAACCTTATCATAGTATTATTCTTATTCTGTCCTGGGCAGCCATCTGAAAATATGTGCAGGTGTTTTATATTTTGTGGCAAATCATTTTGCATGTAAACCAGCAGAAAACTACAGACTTCATCAGGACTCTTTTTTGCTGTACCTTCATGATAAATATAAAATTTTGCATATCCTGTTTTGAGGAAATGGATATTGAACACATTAACATTCAGTTGTCGAAAGTAGAAGACTTCGTGAACTGGTATGGTAGGAAGGGACTGATTCTGCATAAAATCTGTGGCAATACCTGCAACATCATCCTCTTTCTGACACATTTCTTTTACTTCACGAATACGAGCAGAAAATTTTGAAGCCCTGCATTTGGGAACAATCATTTCCACAGCAGCTACCAACTTGGCTTTTTCATCTTAGTTTTAAGCTCCTCGCAAGTTCCACAGGTGTCAACTTGCGGCCGACCAAATGTAAGTGAAAACCGTTCTTTCAATATTTTCAGATAAAATTCATACTTAATGTTACTTGCTGGGGATATCGTATTTTGAAATGCTCATGCATGATTGACATTTAGTTGCTCATTTAAATAATGCTGTTCTGTTGTGCCATAGTGAGTAATCTTTTGGGGATAGGAATTTATGTGACCAATAATCATACCTATTTCTGCAGCACTGATTTGATTTACTGATGCATTTTTGCCCCTCCGATCAATAGGGGATTTTCCACAAGCAAGTAAATTGCTTATCCTCCTGACCCTTTGGCTTGTGACACAATGGATACTTAAGAAGGCTTTCTTACATAACTCTGATCGTCCAGTGCTAGAATTAATGAAATATTGAAAATTGTTGCATCATGGTTTGGAGTTAGCTCCTTCTGGCACTCTTCCTCGCCTTCTAGAAATATTACCAACAGAAATCAAACCTTGAAGATAAGAATCCTGTGCATCCTTTGATGTCATGTCGTAGAAACGTGAAAATACTTCATTTCTTTCATCTTCAGGAATTTTTCCAAAGCATTTTTTAAGACATCAAGAAAATTATGCGTATATTTCAGTCACACAATAAATGATTAGTTTAATGCTTTAATAATACATAGCCACAATAAATTATAGAGCATTACTTACTTGCAATTTTCACCCATCGTTTTCTGAGAAACTTGCCACTGTAATTTTGGTACTCTAAACCCTTAATTGGCGATCTTTTTATTATTTCACATTGATACTCGACATTTTTTACACCTTTTTTCCTCTTTAAATTCTCACTATTAGCATATACATCCATAAAATCCATGATGTTCTGTAAGAATGCAAAAAGCGCGGTAATACCCAAATAACATAAGAGAGCAGAGTTGCCAATGCTGGTTGCAGAAATAGCACTAGTCCTGGACAAGTGTTGTTTCTCCTCTCGCTCATAACTTCCGCAACGCATTTCCTCCATTTAAAGTGTTGGACAAATATTCTGTCTGAATGCATTAGACAGAGGGAGCCTCAAAATGTGCAAATCAGCTCTTAACTCAATATGGCCAAAAAGTGCACTAGTGTTGTTTCTGCAATCACCGATTCAATTATTGCATGCAAAATATTTTTAATATAAGCTGAGTAAGGAAAGTTCAATCGCTACCTCTCTTCTCGTGCCCATGCCTGGTCTACTTGTATTTGAGCCTGGTTGCATATTTCAACCAGCATTTCAGATTTGAAGAAAGTTTATTAATATTCTTGAATGTCCTCTGACTTTAAGATCAGAGGTTCAGTCTAAACATGGCTGATACGTGCCACTATTGGAGCTAACTTGTCAATTAAACTCGTCAGTTAAATTATGAGTGACTGCCTTCGAGCTTATTCTGTCCAGGAGCTCTCGTTTATACTCGTAGCTGCCAACCCATTTAGCAGCTAATAAATGGATCAAATCAGAGAAGCACTGCTACTGAACAGTCACTAGCAGTCGTTCTTTTTCAGTAAGAATAACCCTTAACTTTTATCCTTGACACTGATTATATAGAAAGGAGCGTAAAGAGAATATCTTTGAAGTGTAGATGTGTTAGGACTGCTTTATCTCATGCGAGGCCGCAGTTTTCAAAGGGAATGCATTCACTTAAAGATATAGAAGGCACAGCTAATGGTCTGCTGAGATGTATTTTATGCTAAAGGAATAGCTGTCCACACATTACTCTGTTTCCGTCTATGGAGTAGATGTAAGCAACAGTAAAAGGCATGTCGCCCAATAAGGTCAGATAAACCATCATGGCGACTGCTGATCTTGAATAGTTCAGGCCACGGAATCTGCAAACCGCCTCTGTAGTGTGGGGAGTTCCAATCTTTGCTTAGGGTGACCCATCCGTATAAGGTTTTCTTCCGGAGTTTTCCCTCTTCCTGAATGTCCTGGACCCCGGATCCCTTTGAGCATCATTTCACCCACTTCATTCCTTGTCCTATATGACCTACCAGGCTAAATGGCGTTAAACTTCTATATCTTCTTCGTGTTAGATGAGATTAAACATTTGTAGAACTACCTTATTGCTTATTATCTTGTAGGTGCAAGGGGAATATTAGAATACAGTAGGCTTTGAGCGATAGTCAAATCTTTTAAACCTTTGAGATTCCCTTCTCTTTGGACACTTAGCATATAAAAAATGAATAACGATGTTCCATTTGACGAAAGTTTGTTTTCCAAAATTCACACAAATAACAAGGAATATCTTCGAAGTAGTTCACTCTACAAAAACTTATTTGGACATAAATTGTGTCTTTAACAAGATCTACACTTTTTGTATAGTAAGATTTGGTCTATCCCTTACGGTTTACCAGTTGTAAGCTCATCCAGAGTAAACAGGACTACATGTGCTATAGTCAGAAAATTCAAAATATACATTTCATTTGTTATTAAAATATTTTAATCGTATGGCATTTTAATTAAAATCGCAAGAGCCATTTTCGAGAAAACCAAAATTTTCGAAAAATGTTCCGTGTAATGGGTAGTTTAATGTAGAGGAATTTTCTTCAAAATCTTCGTGTCCCATCATTTAAAGGTGTTAAATACTAACTTTGGTTCTTAACCGATCTTTTTGTTTTTAAGTTATGCTGTCCACAGACTGACACACACACACACAGACACACACACACACACACACACACACACACACACACACACACACACACACACACACATACACACACACATCAGAGGACCTCAAAATATGTATTTCCTTTTTTTTTAATATACTGGTCCATTTCTCTCTTACTGTTCCTAAATATTCTCCAGTCATTTTAAAATATTGCTGCATTGGTCAACATAATTGCAATAATCTCATTGTATAATTTGTCAAAATTTTATTTCCATTTACCTTCCCTCTAATCCTTTGCCCCATCACATCTTAATAAATAATTGAAAATTTCCTCTGGCTCCTTGCAAATAACACATCTTTCTTCATTATATTCCCTAAAACCTTTTGAAAACAACGTTCTTGGTGGCATCAAAGCTATTCGTTCATTCAAGTTTATATGTGGGGTATGTATGCGGCAAAACTGCAATTAATGCATTGTTAAAGCTCCAAAATTGTTCTCCCTGGAACGCAAGAATAGTATAACGGATATTTTAAATGAAATCAAGGTAATAACCGCAATTATTCTTCGGTAAGATTCATAATCTTGTAAAGAAATGATTCGCAGATACTCGTGCTGGCCATGGAAATGGTCCACCACTACCAATCCATCGACGTTGAGGTGATTCCGCACATTTACATCAAGTCGGCCATTTCAATAGTAGTTTACTATTTACTATAGTTTACATAGTTTACTCCATAATGCTGTTTACTTGGTCGGTAAATGCAAAACACCTGTAAGTTACTGTCCGTGTTTTGTTTGACACCTGCTGCGGTTTGATTGGGGCCGGGAAGCAAGTAGTGCGTATTTTATTCTGCTATTTTTAATTTTTAACATGTGAGTTCCTACATCTATATTTAATACATTCTAGCGTTTTATTTCTACTGTTTTAGTTTTCATCTTTTATGGTTTTAACAGTTTTCACATTCTCTTTTTAATCATTTAACTATTCACCTTTTCATGTCGTAACTGTTTTAACTTTCACTTTTTTAATTTTAGGTTCTATTGCTGGGAGCTTGAGTGTTTTGCGACTTTTATATTTTGAATCGGGCCCAAATGAGATCGTTGTCGACGGGCTCTTAAAGCCCACTCACTAATTCACTGTTTCATACCTGAATGCACGGCGCAATGGCCTAGATAATGCGAGGTCATTTCCCTGTAGAAAACATTCCGATACAACATTCGTTATCGCGTTACAGTATACGTTCTGCCCACTCTGCGTCATGATTTCTGTAGCACGCCTAATGGAAGGTATATATTTTTCTCGTTTAAATACTGTGTATATTCCTCGATGCTTTTATTGTTCCATTTATATGCCGCCTTGAACTCAGATGGTCATATCGGTGACTTCCCTTGGGAACATATTGTATAACGGCAATGGTGTTACTTGTTTAAGAGTGGGTTTTCGGTCTTTAGGGATTTTATACGTTAAATTCACACACATTCACACTTCAGACTCCTGGGAAGTTTGGGAATAATCTTGGCTAGAGAAAAATTCCTACTCGCCCAACCGGGAATGGAACCCGGGACCCCTTGTCCTTATTTCCAAAATTTGCTGCCTTACATATTCCTTGAAGTTTCACTATGTAATCTAATATCTGGATGGGCAGAATGATTGTTAAAGCTGGTAAGAAAAGGCTAGCAAGTGTTAATCATATATTACAAGGTTGTAGGTTTAACAGCCCACGTGGTACGGAGAGAGGTCGTTCAGTTGTCTCCTAAATAATCACATAATTATCTAACTTTAAATTTTGTGGCTTAATGGCCATTAAAGCGCATATGAAACAGTCATCGCGTTCACGTGACTCTAAAAATGGTAACCAAATACAAGTTTATACCATATAGTGATTTCAGAATGACTTTTGTCATAGGAGGCGTATTTCTTAATACGGCAAAGCCCAGTTTGACTTAGGTGCCATTGACCTCGCCCTATTCAGCATTTACTGCGGCATGGATGGCACGTTAGTAATTCATAATTATATTATCATAGTCAGATTCAATCCATAGTAGGTTTTCTTTTATCATTATTACTATCATCACTGCCATTATTATATTATTATTAAGGACTTTTGTGCAGTATCATTTAGCAAAATATGTAGATAAATATGTAGTGAAAAGCACTGAAATATGTAGTAAAATATGTAGAATGGGTAAAATATATAATAAAAATATTTAATTTCCACTTACCTTCTTTACTTTACCTACTAGTAAGTAGAAGGAAGTATTGTATTCCACCCAAAAAATTCGATGTCGAGATTTCACCGGAAATATATGTTTTGAGACCCCTGAATAAAAAAAAAGCATTTTTAGAAAAAGGTCTGTGTGTGTGTGTGTGTGTGTGTGTGTGTGTGTGTGTGTGTGTGTGTGTGTGTGTGTGTGTGTGTGTGTGTGTGTCTGTGGACAGCATAACTCAAAAACGAAAAATGGGTTAAAAACAGAAGTTGGCATTTAAGTTTAATGTCTTTCAAGGATGATTTTGAAGACAATAGCCCCAACCTAAACTACCCTTTACATGGAAAATTTTTCGAAAATTTTGATTTCCATGAAGATGGCTCTAACAATTTTGATTAAAATGCCATATGTTTAAGATATTTGTATGTCAAATGAAATTATATCTTGAGTTTTCTGGCTATAGCCCAAGTAGTCCTCTTTACTCTGAATGACTTTTGAATAACTCATAAACCGTAAGAGATAGACAAAATCTTACTATACAAAAAATGTAGACACCACTAAACACAATTTATGTCTAAATTAATTTTTGTAGAGTGAACCATTTCGGAGATATTCCTTGTTATTTGTGCCAGTTTCGAAAAGCTTAAAACTTTCGTGAAATGGAACTTCGGTTTTCATTATTTATATATTAAGCGTGCAAAGAGAAAGGGATTTCAAAGCTTTAGAAGATTTGACTATCGCTCAAAGTCTACTGTATTCTAATATTCCTCTTGTATCTACAAGGAAATAAGCAATAAGATGATTTCTGTAAATGTTTATCGCAAGTAACACAAAGATGATGTAGGAATAAGAGTTTGTAAGAATGGTTAGTACAAGAGTAGAGAAAGTCATGTGAGTGCAACACATCAGATTTTTGAGTTATGCTGTCCACAGACACACACACACACACCTTAAAAAAAAAAAAAAAAAAAAAAAAAAAAAAAAAAAAAAA
Source organism: Tenodera sinensis (assembly GCA_030765045.1). Lineage (NCBI taxonomy): Eukaryota > Metazoa > Arthropoda > Insecta > Mantodea > Mantidae > Tenodera > Tenodera sinensis. The sequence continues at coordinate 20,086,168 of CM060966.1, read as the reverse complement.
AAAAAAAAAAAAAAAAAAGAAACGTCTACCAGTTATTTAAAAGTCATCCAGAGTACAAATGACTACATAGGCTATAGCCAGAAAAATCAAAATATAAATTTCGTTTGCCATAAGGATATCTCAAACATACGTCATTTTGATCAAAATCGTTAGCCATTTTTGAGAAAATAAAAATTTTCCATGTAAAAAGTAGTTTAGGGTGTAGGAATTATCTTCAAAATCTGCGTGTTCCATCCTTGAAGGACATTAAACTTAAATGCTAACTGGTTTTTAACCGATTTTAGAGAGAAAGAGAGACGGAAAGACAGAAACCTTTGACTAAAAGTGCACTAGGTTCACGTTGAAACCTCCACATGAAATTTATTGGTAGAACACAATACACAACAGAAATATTAAAAAGGTGTAACTAAGTTTATATAGGATAAATACTATAAAATAAGTAGGTAAGGCAGATTTTGGGTGGAGATAAATGTTAAATACGGAATATCCGGGAAATAGGACGAAAGGCAATGTTATATGAATGTAACAAGATTTTTTCCCTTTTTATGTTTTACAAACGCAATGGATTAGTGTGTTTAAAGCATATGGATCAACATTCCAAAAATACCACGTATATCTGCAACTGAGAGACGAGCAGATAAACACACGCATCTGTTTCAGAAATGTTTGGAATACAGTTTATGATTTCTCTAAACGGCACAGTTTGGTATCCCTCCATTGACCAGAACACAGTGCGATTTAAACACTGTTTAAGATATATCCTGCCTTAGTAGAGGCAGATTAAGGATTCACTAATGTTGGGGTCATCTTTAAGAGTCCTTTATGTTAAATTCACATGAATTTCTCACCCTATGCTTCAAGAAACTATTCTTACTAAAGCTTACTCTTATCTACTTCGTATTAATCGAGATAAACATTTGAAAAAATAGTTTTACTCTGTATTTCCTGGTAGCTACGAGCGTATTAGGATAATGTAATAAGACTAAGAGAGAGTCAAATCTTTTAACAGCTCGTTGCTATGTAAAGGCTTTGAGATTTCCTTCCGTTTGTTCCCGCAGGAGACAAAAGCAATGAAATAACGACTTTCGATTTAAGAAAAGTATACTAGCATTGTTGCAAAATTAAGACAAATAAGGCAAAATATCTTGGAAATGGTTTAGTGCACGAAAAAAAAAAAAAAATGTATTTCACATAAATTGAGTGCATTAATGAGATCTACATTTTTGTAATAAATTTATGATTATGTCTATCTCTTACATTTTACTATATGCAAAAGTATTCCGGAATGAAGAAGACTTCTGAGGTATCTTAAGCATATGGTGTTTTTATCAAAATAGTTAGCCACTTTTTTTTTATAAAATCAAAATTTTTCATGAGTGTTCCGTTTAAAGAATAGTCTTGACTGGATGATTTTATTGAAAACTTTTGTGTATCATTCCTGTATGATGAACTGATCGAACTGAACGTCTGTGGCCCAAATTCGGGAGGTCGCGGGTTCAAGTCCCGCGGGTAACTTTCCTGATCTTAGGTATTTTTTTTCGGTTTTTTTCTGGGCCACTCAAGCAAGTGCTGTGAAGGACGTTTGCCTCACATCCCCGAATAACTTCCTTTCATTTCATTAATTTTATTCTCTCTATCCGGTCTTCCCAGGTTTTAAAAGTCAGCGGGGTCTCCGGTAGAATCCACTGCGGTGGAGCTTGCACTCTGAGCATACGGTGTTCGACTGAGAGGCGGTGCTATGTTTGGCTAGCCACCGTCCAGGGGGACTGATTGATCAGCCGGACCTGGCTGGTGGCGACCTGGAGACCTGCCGGGGTGGAGAACTGCCTGTTCCTGTTGTTTTATTTTCAAGGGTCTCAAAACATTTCCAGTGAAATCTCGATATCGAATATTTTATGTGGAATGCAATACTTCCTGTATTTCCTATACGTAGTAAAGCCATAAAGGAAGAGAATATGCTAATGACGGTCATGCTTTAGCAGTTTTAGCTTTGTTGTAACCTATATCAGAGAACACATCTTCTAATGTGTTATTGGTCTAATGACAGGCTTTTAGCATGTTGCACAAGATACTTGGGTCTAAGAGACAGCTGGTCCTGAATAAGGAATGTGTCTCTCCTATGTGCGTGACAGACAATCGCTGAATGGTAAAGTAGACCAACCATTCATCTCCCTGAAAAACAAACTCAGCCCTCAAATCGTTTACTTATAAGTATTTATTAGTCATTCTTCAGGCAGGTGCCCAGTTTAAGGGGAGGCACCTGTGAAAATGACTAAAATCCACAGGTTTTGTAACAATGGTGTGAAAATGTGTGTGCATGTCTACCACTTTTCTGTGCAAGACGTCTTTTCAAGAAAAAAAATCTGATGTGTTGCAGTCACATGACTTTCTCTACTCTTATACTAACCATTCTTACAAACTCTTATTTCTATATCTTCGTGTTAGTTGAGATAAACATTTGTACAAATTATCTTATTGCATATTTCCTTGTAGGTGCAAGGGGAATGTTAGAATACAGTAGCCTTTGAGCGATAGTCAAATCTTTTAAAAGAGAGATTCCGTTCTCTTTGCACGCTTAACATATAAAAAATTTATTATTACAAAAATTTATTCAGACATACATTGTGTATTTTAGCGAGATCTACATTTTTTGCATATTAAGATTTTGTCTATCTGTTATGGTTTGCGAGTTATTCAAGTCATCCAGAGTAAACAGGACTGCATAGACTATAGCCAGAAAATTCAAAATATACATTTTATTTGTCATACAGATATCTTAAACATGTGGCATTTTAATCAAAATCGTTAGAGCCATTTTCAAGAAAATCAAAATTTTCGAAAACTTTTCCATGTAAAGGGTAGTTTAGGGTGGGACTATTTTAAATAGCGATGTGGCGTAAGCAACGGTAGATTCTGAAAGTAGAAGGTACAGACATAATTTTAAAGTAAAAACTAAAAAATCGGATTCATTATTTTTGCTTAACCCTTTCAGGCCCGAATTTTATCTAAAGATCAAAAAAATTAGTGGTGCACATTAAAAGGTTAAAATAGGTATTCTAAACAGAATAAAACCACCAGAATCTCTGTAATTCAATTTATTAATTTTTTTACAGTGTGTCCATTACAATGGACAAATAGACTCAAGTGGTGTTAATTACCATCAGTATGAAAATTCTTAAAATAATTTATCCCTTTAACAAAATACAAATACACTTTACATTTCTCACAGAATCCATGAGTTTTATTCATACGCCCTAGCATTTTACATCTAGAGGCTTCTTTTTGGTTATGAAATTCAGGGAAATGACCAGTAAGATCCCTGCGAATCTCCTTTGCAGGACGAATTTCTGTTTTTGATCTTTTTTGTGGAATTTGCTCTATGTTATTACTTGGTCTACCACGTTTTCTTTTTATATCTTTACCTGTTCTAATAAGAGCCTCCCCTACTCTTAGTTTAAAATGAAGCAAATCAAGCATTTTGTTTTCACCCAGATTCCACATCTCTCTTATATTCTAACCAGCTATTCACACAGGCTAAATCTACTGTATGAAACAGCATCCTTAATACAGAGAGAAATAATGCCTGTTTATTCTCTCTGAGAGCTTTAAAACTACTGATGCCCCTAATCCAAATTTCTTTACAATATCTGCTGAAATTTCTGGAGTACCCCCTTGATATATTATGAAGTCATAGCAGAGACCACTTTTACCACATAATAGAAATAGCTTTATGCCCCAAGGATTAGGTTTACCTTTACAATATTGCTTTACTTCTAATTGACCTTTGAAGTGTACTATTTTTTCATCGACACATAAATCATTTTCTATCTGAAGCCCCAAGCAGCTCTTTATGATGCAGTCATAAAGGGGTCTTACTTTATAAAATTTGACCTTACAATTTCCTGGCATAGCTAGGTTATCAACTACATGAGAATTTGACCTCACTTCAGAAAATCTTTCTCTAGGCATTACTTCTACAAATAAATCTATGTGCAGAGCTGAATCCCAATACATCCTAGCTCTGGGGTACTTCAACTTCATTATATGAAGGCCCAAGAAAAATGTTATTTCTGTGATATTTGTATACCTAAATGTACTTCCCTTTTGTAGAAAATACATATTTGTCTTTTCAACCATATTTTCTATGCTTTCTTCTGAAATATATTTTGAGAAATATTCAATTGATGTGGATTCATTTACTGCTCTTTCAGTCGAATTAAAAGTTTCAGGATTGATCAGGTTTATAGATGTAAATGGTTTCCTTCTTCATTAGATATTGTTCTTCTCAGTAAACAGCCAATTAGGAGGAATAGTGCATTGCTCAGGGTTTGATGCCTGCTGATGTGTGCCTTGTTGATCCTCTTCAGCAACATCATTATTTTGTTGTTCTTCTTCCTCTTGATTTCTGTAACTTTATTAGTACCTGTAAATGGAAAAGTGTTCTGTATATAATAATCTACTCTAAGGAAAATTTAAACAAGGTACTGAGTAATAAGTTGTGTTAATATATTTAATAATTCAATGACAAAGTCAGATTTTATCCCCAAGTACCTGGACTAACAGGTTGTGCAATAGGGACAGAAATGTCACATTCATCTTCGTCACTGTCTGACCAATTAAAATCAGAAACATTTGCTGATATCAGCAAATCCAACATTGCACCAGCATCCTTCTGCACATTGTAATATTTTGAAAATGCATTACAATTTTCTCTAGACGGATAAGTGAATTTAAAATGTACCTAATCACAAGTAGCATTGTTCATGCTATAATTTTACAGTAATACAGTGTGTATAGCAGGATATAGTTTATCTTGATGAATGTTGGAGCAGCTATGTAAAACAAGTAACCCCAAATACATATAAAACAAAAATAATCTTATTTTGCCAGCAAATATCAAGATTAGGTACTTGAAAATGTCAGATTATATTTACACAAATGTCCATTTCAGTGAACGTGCACTTATGAAAGCTAATAATATATTGATTTCTTACAGCAAGTGCAATCCTTTGCAATAAAATGTGTCTTAAAACATTCAGGATGGAGTAAAACCTAAGAAAAGCAGCCATTCTTGGGTTTAAATACACAAAGTTACGAAAAAATGGCACCTACCTTTATCATGTTTCCTGTTAGCAGCCATCTTGCCTACTTCATCTTCCTAAAACTTCCGTATTTCACCACCAGATAGCAGCAACGCCATTGTTGTTGTGAATCAGGAATTGAAATCAAACACCTCATAGCATGGGACCACCCCAGCAACGCCATTAAATGTCCATTGAGATGTGCAAACAGGCACCTTCCCAGAAAGAAAATATCAGCATGTGAAAGTTATGTCCATTGAAATGGACATGGGGTCTGAAAGGGTTATAGGTTAAATGTTTAAATACTGCACTTTTTAACTCCTCCAGCAGGTGCATCGTAGATAGAGGTGATGTATGCCATTCAAATATTCGATATGGGGATTTTAGCGGAAATACACGTTTTGAAGTTTCAATTAACATGAAGTAGAAAGAAGAATAACCGCTTGTAAGACGAGTTTGTGCACGAATAGAGAACATATCACATTTTTATATGCATGTCTGTATTCATTTATGTTTGCAATGAGAAGCTCCTTGTGTACATTTAAATAACACCAAAAACCTGTAATTTTATGCTACAGTGAAATGTTACATTTAAATCTTCCTTTTAAAGCAAAAACCGTCAAGTCTATTCGCCAAATTCGAGTCGAGATTTCACTGGAAATATATTTTGAAACCACCTGAATCCAAAAAAAGCAGTTTCATAAAAAGGTTCGCGCGCGCGTGCGTGTGTGTGTGTGTGTGTGTGTGTGTGTGTGTGTGTGTGCGCGCGCGCGCGTGCGTGCGTGTGTGTGTGTGTCTGAAAAGCATAACTCAAAAAACAAAGAGTCAGTTAAAAACCAAAATTCCTATTTAAGTTTAATGTCTTTCAAGGATGCGACACGAAAATTCGAAGAAAATTCCTCCACCCCAAACTAGCCTTTACATGGAAAAATTTAATTTACTCCAAAATGGCACTAAGGACTTTGATTAAAATGCCATATGTTTAAGATATTTTTATGACAAATAAAATGTATGTTCTGAATTATCTGGCTATAGCCCATGTAATCCTGTTTACTCTGGATACTTTTGAATAACTGGTAAACCGAAAGAGAGAGACCAAATCTTACTTATAAAAATGTAGATTTCGTTAAAGTACAAGTTTTGTGTAAATGAATGTTTTTGTGGGGTGACCTATTTCAGGGATTCTCCAGGAAAGCTTGAATCCGAGATTCAGTAATCTCATTTTCAACACCACGTTGTCTATTTACGTGTCAAAAGGAACAATGAATTGAAAGTGACTCATATAAATGGTGTTATTTATTTACAATAATATAATAATAATTTTAAACACATTTATATATGATTCAGATCTATAAATGGTTTAGAAGTTGAATTAATTGTGAGACGAAAAATGCACTGTCCCTTTGCCTCACCTAAGCTGGAGATATTTATTCTAGTACGTTTCGCCACCAATAGATGGAACTCTGCATGTATACATTACTTTACGGCTCCATTTTTTATAAAAACCTTATGTGAACGGATGCAACTCTACAATTAAGGTAACTAAATAAGAAACATTTCTTATATGCTTCGTTTCTGTTGCTGGATTGCACGTTTTCTTTGAGATAATCGCAGATCCAGTCCACATTAGCTCGATACAACTCAAACGTACCCACGTCTTCTCAGTACATAATGGTACCAACGTCGGTAGTAACACCATCAAAACCATCGCGCAGGTTAAGCCGTATAACGGCTAGGTACTGCGGACATGACACTCGAACGGGGCAAATAAAAATTGCACCCGCTCGACTCGAACTGCCTCTGGAGCCTCTGGAAGAAAAATAAACAGGATTGATCAGGTTCATAATTGAATATTTGCTTTCCTACTCCATTAGATATTGTTCTTCTCAGTAAACAGCCAATTAGAAGGAATAGTGCATTGCTCAGGGTTTGATGCCTGCTGATGTGTGCCTAAGGTCCTCTTCAACAGTATCATTATTTTCCTGTTCTTCTTCCTCTTGATTTCTGGTAACAATATTAGCACCTGTAAATGGAAAAGTGCTCTGTATATAATAAACTACGCTAAGGAAAATTTAAACTAGGTACTGAGTAATAAGTTACGTTAATATATTTAATAATTCAATAACAATGTCAGATTTTATCCTCTGCAGCGCAACTGAGAAAGACCATTTGGACCGAGGAGGGGTCCAAAAAAGTGCCAATGCCACTATACTTGGTAGTGGTGGACAAAGTCCCAGGCCAGCAAGTACAGCCTATAGACGCTGTGCGCACCTTGTTCCACACTGTGGTCAAAGTAGAGCGATTACTCCCTTACCAAGTCCATGATGTAGGGTAGTCCGGAGCGATTTTATGGGCAAGATGGCCCAGCCCAATGCCGCAGATGCATGGGTTTTCACCATTCCAGCCAGGCATGTGAACGAAAGCTCGCATGCTTACGCTGTGCAGGAGAACACCTTGTCGCAGATTGCGACAAAGGCACAGAAGAAAAAGAGTGTGCCAATTGCCACAAACCCCATGTAAGTGTGTACAAGGGGTGTAAAGTGCGGCAAAAGATCATTGACTACCGCCGCCTCGGTCCGAGAAATGTGGCACCAGTCCGCACAGGGGTGAGCTTCGCCGCCGCCCTTAGCGAGGCTGAGAAAATTGCGCAGCAGACTGAAACTGCACAAACCAGACCTGCACAGGCACAAACTGTGCAAACTGCACCAGCCACCAGCGTGGAGGAGAGAGCAGCTGCACCTCCACGCCCCTCTCGCGAAAAGCGAGAGAGGAAAGAAAAAAAAAAAAAAAGGCTGAAAGACAGCGGTCAGCTCTACTTGATCAAATGACCGCGTCTGATGCAGAGTCTCAAACTGCCGAGGTACCCACCCCGGCCCCAACCCAATCCAAACATGCCCAACCGGCACGCACCACTCCGAAGGCCCCATTGGCCCCACTCGGAGGTGCTATTTCCTCGGCAGACCTCGAGGAATTCAGGACCCTGTCCAACTGGTTCGGGGATATGATAAAACGGACACTTCCCATACTGCGGAAGTGTATGCAGACTCAGACGGACGATAATGTCGACGTCCTTCTAAAACACCAAATCCTTCTGCAAACACTAGAACAGCTGTTCCCTAAATCCTCCCAGTAATGGCCTACCGTGTTGTGCGTAGACCGTTACGCACCGCTTTCTGGAATGCTAATGGCGTAAGGGAACAACGTCCAGGCATTCTAGAATTTGTACAATCCTACGGGATCGACATCCTCTTGGTGACCGAGACACACCTGCATGCTGGTATAAACTTCTCGCTACCTAGTTACGTCGCCCATCGGTCTGATCGGGTCGGTCGACAGGGCGGTGGTACAGCTATCTTCATAAAAAGCATTATCACTCACACACCTTTTCCTCTTCCTGCCCTTCAACATGTGGAGGCTACTGTCATTAGGCTTGCCATTGGCGGTGTGAACACATTGTTGATTGCGGCTTATGACCCTCCAGATCACCGCTTCTATGAAGCAGATTATACCACTCTCCTTAACCTACACCCAGTAGTCTGCATCGCTGGAGATTTCAACGCGAAGCATGGGCTCTGGTACAGTCGCACTAGCAACCAGAGGGGGCGCGGGCTCTACCGCCTCAACAGCGGGGACCCAAACCTTGTGGCGCACGGGCCGAGAGGTCCTACATTCCATCCGGCCCGCGGCAGGCCTGACGTCTTAGACATCATGATCACCAAGAACATGCCATTGCACTTTGACCTCTCGGCAGTAAATGAGCTGAATTCTGACCACGATCCTGTCGTGGTAGATTCCACAGTAGCCATCCCAGCTCTGTTAAACTCAGACTGGACATTTGAGACCGACTGGGATGCAGCAGTCCTAGAACTTAATCGTTCCGTCGACCCTCGACCACGCATCGACGGTATCGAAGCGTTGGGAGCGGCAGCGACGGATTTTTCCCACCAGATCCTAAATGCGGTACGCGCACATACCCACCGCATTCCCACCAACACCCCAGATCCTAGAACCTTACCTATAGAACTCCGACAGTTGATAAAAGCTAAGGCAACTGTTCGGAAGCTATGGAAGCGTTTCCGTCATCCCAGGATAGGAACAGTTTACCAGAGGTTCAAATTCATGGTAAGGTGACTGCTCCGTGCGCATAGAACATTAGCCTGGGAAAACACACTACAAAATGTAAACCTTCAGAAAAAGAAACCATGGCGGATTATAAGGGCCTTGAGGAAGGACAAGACTCAATACCAGCATCCTTTGCATGGTACTCGTGGGCGGCTCGGCTTCCAGCCAGACGGGAAACCCACTGTGTTTGCGGACCACCTTGAGGTACAGTTCGAACCCCGGGAGGACCCGCAAGACGAAGACTTTATCGAACTTGTGAAAGCAACCGTGGATTACCTCTTTGAGGAACCACGGCGTCTACACGAGGAGATCCAACTTCCCATAATCACCCCGAAAGCAGTGATTTCCGAAATCCAAAGTCTGAACCTTAACAAATCCCCTGGGCATGAGGGCGTCACGGCGCTCATGCTCCAGCACCTACCCAAAAAGGCTGTCGTCCGCTTGACCCGGATCTTCAATGCATGCTTCCGTCTTCGTTAATTTCCGGTTTTCTGGAAGGAGGCGAGGGTGGTGTGTATATTGAAACCGGGCGAGAACCCAGTCTTTCCTAACAACTACCGCTCCATCAGGATTCTCCCAATCGTCTCAAAAGTTTTTGAGCGGTTGCGCCTTACCCGCCTAATACCTCTTTTTGAGGACAGGCAACTCCTACCGGATCACCAGTTTGGTTTTCGTCGGGGTCATTCCACGACTATGCAGTTGCTGCGTGTGGCCGAGATGGTTTCCCTGGGTTTCCAGGGAAACATCAAGACCATAGCCGTGCTGCCGAACGTGGAAAAGGCTTTCGCCACAACTTGGCACCAAGACCTACTGTACAAACTAAAGTGGGCAAATATCCCTCCTCCATATCTCACTATAATTAGCAGCTTCCTTCAGGACCGCACTTTCAGAGTGAAAGTGGAAGGAAAACTGTCCACAATAAGAGAAAAAGCGGCAGCAGTCCCAGAGGGCAGTGTACTCTCCCCGCTACTCTTCGCAGCTTACATGTCCGATTTCCCCACGGAACAACATACTGCGACATGCCAGTATGCGGACGACGTTCTCATCATGGCGCAAAACAAAAATGTGAGATATTGCCTCCCTCCCCTTCAACGCCGTCGGCCGTTGGAGTGAGAAGTGGAGAATGGCTAGTAGTCCGGGGAAAAGCTCCGCTCTCCTTCTTGGTAATGTTCGCCATTGGCGGCCAGAATGGTCACTTCGGCTTAGGCGGAGAAATATCCCATTGGTAACCTCCGCCAAATATTTAGGCGTTCTCCTCGATCGCGGGCTAACATACGCCCCACACGTCCGCACAAAGGCCAAACTTGGTCACGCTGCGCTCAGACAGCTCTAGCCTATCCTCAGATCTACCATGCCCGATCACTTAAAACTACGAATTTACCGGGCAATCCTCCCGCCATTGCTCTTATACGGCTGCGAAGCCTGGGTTTCAGCGGCACCCTCTACCATACGCAAACTGCAGACAGTGCAGAATAGGGCGTTAAGAATGATATACAATACCGGGCGTAGATTCCCGTCTTACATCCTTCACAACCAGTCAGGACTTCCCTACATCATGGATTTGGTGAGGGAGCGATCCCGAACAATGCACTCCAAAGTTAACTCCCACACCAATCAGCTGGTACGGGCATTAGGTCAATACGACCACAGAGCACCTCGAAGAAGGAAAAGTTACCGCCTACCCAAGGACGCCCTTGGATAAGGGTAATGCCACTCCCATCTTCTATCACATCATTACCCCAACACCTATTCCTGCCCCCTTCCTGTATCCTAATTTAGGTATACAGGAAGAAACCATTGCCCAAGACACAAAAGCATGACAACACAATGACAACCTTAAATACCGCGCAGATAAAGTCGCATTAGCGGCTAGGTGCTGTGCAAACACGACATCCCGTACAGGAGAACCTGTACGACTTGTTCTCGAATGCTGGAATGCTGGAATGCTGGAAGAAAAATATTGTAAATTATCTTAGTAAGGATAAGGCTAGACTTACCCCATCCCTACTCTATTATCATATGCCCTAATTATTTTATATCTTCAAGATTTTCATATAAATTAGTTAAGGAGTTAAGTACAGCTAAAAAGGTATAAGAATTACTGATGCTCAATTATTTTAAACATATTTTTCAATTCTGTTCTATTTTAAAGCTTAAACTTTGTCTCAGGAAAATTACCAGAACTAGGCCTCTATATGCATGAACAAATTATGAATTAAATTTATAACTAACAGCAATTGTTTTGGATTACTTTATTATAATTCTGGTCAATTCCCAGATTATGTAACAAGCACAAAAAATTTTATTTTAACCCCTTCAGTAGTTTTCAAGTTATCAACATAAGGTTCAGAAAAATGTTCTACGTGGGATATGAACTCTAAATGTTTGATATAGAATTCTAGGTGTGTGTGTGTGTGTGTGTGTGTGTGTGTGTGTGTGTGTGTGTGTGTGTGTGTGTGTGTGTGTAAACAGCATAACTCAAAAACGAAAAGTCGTTTAAAAACCAAAGTTGGTATTTGGTATCTTTCAAGGATGACACGAAGATTTTGAAGAAAATTCCTCCACCCTAAACTACCCTTCGCATAGAAAAGTTTTCGAAAATTTTGATTTTCTCAAAATGGCTCTAAATTTTTATTAAAATGCCATATGTTTAAGATATTTTAATGGCAAATTAAATTGTATATTTGACCATAACAGATAGACCAAATCTTAGTACAGATAAAATTTAGATCTCGTTAAAACAAACATTTATGCCCAAATGCATTCTCTGTGGAGTGAACCCTTTCGGAGATATTTCTTGTTTTTGTGAGAGTTTTACAATACTTATCTTTTTGTCAAATGGAATGTCGTTATTCACTTTTGTGTCTCTTGGCAATGCAAAGAGAATGGAATTTCAAACTCATCTTGAATATCGCTCAAAGCCTATGTATTCCTATATTCCCTTGCATCTACAAGAAAATTAGCAATAATATAATATCTGCAAATGTTTATCTTGACTAACACGAAGAGGATAGAATTTTTAAGAATAGTACAAGAGTAGAGAAAGTGATATGAGTACAACAGATCATATTTTTAACTATGTACAGCATGGTGCAGCATCTTAGCTTTGAAATAATAATTATAATTACTCTGAAACTAGCGTAATATTTAAATAATTCCTTTTGCAAAATTCACTTAAACATTTGATGTCTCTGTTAACATACTTTAGAATTGATTTTTTGAAATTTTTAAAATGTACCTACCTCCTTAATTATAGACCTTTATCAGTTAATAAACGAGCTATTTAAATAATCGAATAAAACGAAGATTATGTTCATAACTAAAATTATACTTGCAATGAAAATAAGGTTAAAATAAGAGTCTACGGAGAAAACATGGTTCGTCTACCGTGTATAGAATTTTTAATCCCGATAGTTGTGAAGTTGAGCGTCAATTTCATGACCTGTAACCCGGCAATTTGACACGCGAGCTTGTGGTTCGTGAACTTGGAGTCTAACCATTCCTTGCGTGTCTCTTGTGACACAAGTAACTTCTTGACCTTATAGATAACTGAGCCATTTCTCGTAACTTAATGAAAACTAACAGTTTCAGCTATCTGCTTGATGTGTGTATGTGTGTGTGACCTGCATGTGTACGGTCACATCGAAAGGAAGATAACGAAGCAGTTAATCAGTGTAGAGTGATTGTATCGTCAAACTCAGTTGTTTGATAGACAGAGAAAGTGACGAAAGACAAAGCACTTAGTCAAGGCTAAGAGAAGAAAACAGTTGTGAGTTGTAATATCACGAAATACTGTAGACTACATTAACGCCAGCAAAAGAGAACTATGTATTTATGCATTGAGTAAGAAGAAAATAAACTGAGAAAAGGTAACTGGACTGAATAGTGCCTTTTTTTTACAATATCCTCAATTTCTGGGCGTTAAAGTGGCCTCCAATGTAAACATTTTGCAAAACAGGTAAATCGTAAGAGATAGCTAAAGTGTTACGCACAAACACGTAGAATTCATAAATGCACATGATTTGATTTCTTTTTTGTTTCTGGAATTAGCCGTTTCCAAGATATTTCTTGTTATTGGTTCGACTTTTCTAATACTTATACTTTTTACAAATGGGAATTCATTCGTTTTTTCCTCCGGTTATGCAAATAGAACGGAATTTCAGGGCTATCGCATAGCGACCAGTTCTTAAAAGACTATATTCTTCTATTTGCATTGTATCTACAAGAAAACGTAATGATCAGATGTGTAATGACATAAGATTTGTAGTTCTACAACTATGGTTAACAGAACATTTGAGTATTCTTCGCCTTCGGACCTGTTTTTGAAAAGGCTCATTTATTTATGTTGTGGACTTCAAAACGTGTATTTATAGTGAAATCTCAGTATCAAATTTTATGCCGCTCCCTAATTTCCCCAGTTAGAAGCACTCCGACGGAGGGTGGCTCAGCCTAGTTCCTCTCTCACACCTTCGGGTTCGTACTCCCAGGGAAGTGCAGGACTCGGGAACCGCCTCCTGCCCCCCTTGGACTTGTACCATGCCATGGAGGACTGAAAACCACGAGGCTCGCCTTCCAATCCGGGGGACGAGATTACTTCCTGTGGTGCTACTGCCTCGACGCTCCCAGGCGCTTCCAACCAGGGTTGCCAATGTTTAAAAGTAAAATTATGGTACCGACCACTCAAAATTATAGATTTGGATTCAAAATTATCGTACATCATAAACCAAATGCTACAACACTTAAGAAAATGTAATAGAAATGATGTTTATAGTATCCACTTACAAGATTCATGACCTCAATCAGTATTACAAGTCGTCCAGAGTAAATACGACTACAGGGGCCATAGCCAGAAAATTCAAGATATACATTTCATTTGTCATCAAAATATCTCAAACATATAACATTTTAATCAAAATCGTTACAGCCACTTTCAAGAAAGTAAAACTTTTCGAAGGATTTTCCATGTAAAGGGTAGTTTAGGGTGGGACTATTTTCTTCAAAATCTTCGTGTCGCATCCTTGATATACATTAAACTTAAATACCAACTTTGCTTTTTAACCCACTTTTCGTTTTTGAGTTATGCTGTACACAGGCTGACAGACCTTTTTTGGATTCAGGGGGGTCTCAAAACATATATTTCCGGTGAAGTCCCCACATTGAATTTTTGGGTGGAATACAATACTTCCCCTACTTACTAGTAGAGAAAGTAAAAAGAATAACAGGAGAACTTTACTCTGCAAGCAAGTCTAAGTAAAAGGTTTTGGCACTTATATGTGAAATATAATCCACCTTGGAGACAAGATGCTGGTTTTTTGCAAGTGCGAGTGGTAAGAGATGGATGTAAGGCCTAGTTAGCTGCTCAGGTGTTGGAAGTAGAAGTATCGTATTACTTGAGGTTTGGCAGGTCAGTCACTCGCTGCCTTACTGATAGAAATCATTCAGGGTTGCAATTCACATGGTACTCATGCGTGTATACCTCATCAACAATCTCGTGTTTTCAGGACGCTTCATCTTTTGTTACATTGCTAATGTGTACGTTCCCCTCGACAATACCGCTACACCAGCAGTGTTCCTATAATCTTAGTGCTGTGCCGCCTTACGTGTAGCAACTGTTCGTGCTGCACCGTCCAGTGACACTTGCGTTTTTGCAGCTCGAGTATACGACAAGCTAGTACTATCGATATTTCATCTGCGGGATGCTTTTGACTGTTGGTATTACGAGATAGCATATTTATTTCACTGATATGACTATGGAATTTCAATTTCGCTCCCAGTTTTACTTTCTCTACTACGTGTAGCAAGTAGAGGAAGTATTGTATTCCACCCAAAAGTTTGATATTGACATTTCAGCGGAAATGTACGTTTTGAGGCCCCCTGAATCCATAGAAGGCATTTTTAGAAAAAAGGTCCGTGTGTCTTTCAGTGTGCCTGTGGGCAGCATAACTCAAAAACAAAAAGCAGTTTAAAAACCAAAGTTGGTATTTAAATTTAATGTCTTTCAAGGATATGACACGAAGATTTTGAAGAAAATAGCTCCACCCTTAACTACCCCTAACATGGAAACTTTTTCGAAAATTTTGATTTTCTTGAAAATGGCTCTAACGATTTTGATTAAAATGTCATATGTTTGAGATATTTTGACGAAAAATGAAATGCATATCTTGAATTTTCTGGCTACAGCCCCTGTAGTCGTATTTACTCTGGACAACTTTTGCATAACTGGTAAACCGTTAGAGATAGACCAAATCATACTCTAGAAAAAATGTAGATCTTGCTAAAATACACAATTTATGTCTCAATAAATTTTCTTGTAGGGTGAACCATTTCGGAGATATTCCTTGTAACTTAAAGCTTTCGTGAAATGGAACATCGTTGTTTATTTTGTTATATGTTACGTGTGCAAAGAGAACGGAATCTCAAAGTTTTCAAAGATTTAACTATCGTACAAAGTCTACTGTATTCTAATAATCCCCTTACACCTACAAGGAAATAAGCAATAAGATAATTTCTACAAATGTTTATCTCAACTAACACGAAGAAGATATAGGAATAAGAATTTGCAAATATTAAGTATTACAATTGATCTTACAAGTATTTATTTATTTACAATTTCAAAATTGTACTTCCCAAATACTCGTATTGTAGACATATAAAAGCGACCATGTGATTCTACATTTTAAGGGTTTGGTTTCTTAATATAAGCAATTGTATTTCGTGTTTTAATGTTTGCACACAATATTCAGTTTAAAACGAATAATTTGTTGTTTTGATCAAGATAGATTTAAAATATTTTTAAAGTTAAATGGTAATGGACTTTTACTACTCTATTTATTGTAAAAGAGAAAAAATTTAGTATGCTAATCCTAAGGCAGGGTAAGAATATCACGTGCATAAGATAAAGATAGGTTATAAACTTGAAGATTATGTAACACAGTATCTGTCTGTGATAATTATTGTATGCTATATGTGTTATAGAAACAAAATAATTAATAACAGCGTGGAATTATTACTGCGCATATGGAACGAAGCCACCACTGCACTTGTTGAATCAAAACAACCTTCATCACTCCGCAAGAGAATGTGGGTGAGTAAGGCAAGTTCAGTCGTTGCTTCTCCTCTCGTGCCCATGCCTGTGGTAGAGGAATTAAGAATAGTCTCATTTGCGTTATTCTTACTTATGAAAGAACCTGCTATAACACTCGAGTGATATATACAGGGTTTTAGGTTATAATATATTCTTCACCAGCTGATGCGTTCTGCACCGTGGTAACTGCGGCGTAAACTGAACAACACCTATAAATGTAGACCATCCGCTTTACTTCTACACACTAATACCTGACTTGCTGCCCTAGATAACCTGGGTTTATTAGTGCTGCAGAAAGCATTCCAACTGTTACACATTAAGTTGCAGGTTTAAACATTAAATCCAGAATTAAACGTATTTAAACTTCCTTGATAATTTCTTGCTCTTTAAGTTGTAATGTCACAAACAAACAATTAATACTTTACCTCTCTCAACAAATTTCCCATGCTCGCAAGGAAAAATACGTATGGCTTGTATGTACCACGCGTACTTCAAGCCACCAACCTAACCTGAAAACAAATTACCATTATTAACTAATAATTAGTCTGCAAATGAAGTAAATATTGATGTAAACACTGTCCTAAGTTACGAACACAAGTATCGAGGCCTCTATATGCGTTATTCTAACTCACGTGCTATCCACAGATCTATTAGACAGTACTATTGTTAGGAATATGAGCATTCGTTCTATACCACTCACTGTTTCCTAGAAATATCTAATGCGCATGTCGCAAACATGTACAATGTATAGACTATAGAGCATAAGCAAGATCTGAGCAGACAAGTGTGGTGACCAAATTAGTGTTGCTATGCGCTATAAAATAATCCGCAGTGGTTGTGCATACGCTTTCCTTGTCATTTCTGCTACTCCTCGCTGTCTATATCGATCTATATCGACTTATACTAACATATGAAACCTGGGGGACGGTTGAAATAATGCTGCAAGCAACTCATTGCAATAATGTATAATTAGAATTATTAGTTTTACATGACAGATACCAAACATTAAGTTACTGGCATGACAAGTGAAATGTTATTTGCTTACCTCACTGGTAAGCTCATTCAAGAGCTCTTGAGTTCGAATCTTAAACATTTTCAGTTGAGCTTTAAAAGATTTGACTATCGCTCAAAGCCCACTATATTCTAATATCCCCCTTGCACCTACAAGGAAATAAGCAATAAGATAATTTGTACAAGTGTTGATCTTAACTAACATGAATACATAGGAATAAGAGTTTATAAGAATGGTTAGTACAAGAGTAGAGAAAGTCATGTGAGTGCAGCACAGATATTTTTGCAGGGAAGATAAAGTCTGTAGAATACACGTGGACTGAAACATTGCTTCCAATTTCTCTTAGAACACTTTACTATACCACCGTTAACTCGTCCCATTTTATCGGACAGAGCTGATACGGCAGAAAGAAGCTACCATGGTGATTATCGTGTCGAAACACAACTTCCCATGTTCCTTACCTCCAAAGTTTTATTTTTAGCATACAGGATTGGGGTAACAGGCAGTAATAGCTGTTATATTTGTGTAGTATACGAGTCTCGTATTTACACAAAATTTCACACTGTTGTGCTTTATTATAACCGCCGCAGAAAAAGGTCGCTGTCTCTGCGTCTGTGAACAATTCAAGGACAAAAAGTCGGTTAAATACTTTCAAGGGTGCGACACGATGGTTTAAGAAAATGCTCGATACCAAGCATCTCTTTATACGGAACATTTCTCTAAAGGTTCAATTTTCTCACACACTGCTAATAATTTTGATTAAAATGCCATATATACTTACGTATAGTAAGTAGAGGAAGTATTGTATTCCACCCAAAAATTCGATGTCGAGATTTCAGCGGAAATATATGTTTTGAGGCCCTCTGAATTAAAAAAAATGAAAAAGGTTCCCGTGTGTGTCTATGTGTCGGTCTGTGGATTAGTATTTAAGTTTGTCTTTCAAGGATGTGACACGAAGATTTTGAAGAAAATTCCTCCACACTAAACTACACATTACATGGAAAATATTTCGAAAATTTTTATTTACTTGAAAATAGCTCTAATGCTTTTGATTAAAATGTCATATGTTTGAGATATTTTTATGGCAAATGAAATCTATATCTTGAATTTTCTGACTATAGCCCCTGTAGTCGTATTTACTCTGAACGACTTTTGCATAACTGGTAAACCGTTAGAGATAGACCAAATCATACTATACAAAAATGTAGATCTTGCTAAAATATACAATTTATGTCTCAATAAATTTTCTTGTTGGGTGAACCATTTCGGAGATATTCCTTATGTCTGCGAGTTTCGGAAAACTTAGAACTTTCGTGAAATGGATCAACGTTGTTCATTTTTTTATATGTTAAACGTGCAAAGAGAACGGTATCTTAAAGCTTTAAAAGATTTGACTATCGCTCAAAGCCTACTGTATTCCAATATTCCCCTTGCACCTACAAGGAAATAAGATAATTTCTGAAAATGTTTATTTCATCTAACTTGAAGATATAGGAATAAGAGTTTGTTATAATGGTGAGGCTTTTAGAAATGGATTTTATTACATACTAGCTGAAATAACCGGGGCTATCCGAAATGTGACGATTTATCACTAAAACTTTTGGAATTAGGTTGCATTGCCCAATAGCCTTGTGTTTCTTTGCAGACATTTAAAACATTATAACGTGCATACGACTGGAACTCTGATATTGAATTTTTGGTTGAATACAGTGCATCTCCTACCTTAAGTAACGGTAGAAATACTTCCATAGCCTGTTTCTCCTCAGCAATAAGGGCGCATAGTAACAACACGTTAAAAGCACTTAGGAAAGTAGTTGCTTTGTGCGGCGACCAAATATCGATGCTGCATTAATTATTGAGGTCAGGGTCACAGGCACCGGCGCGGACGAATCTTCTCAATGGCTCCCGTCAAATTAGAATAACAAAACAAGCAAAGTTCGTTTCGCAACTTGCAGAGAAACATTCTGGGTCAAAGGTGTTCGTCACTTCTCCAGAGACTACCGTAGACTTGACAGTCTCAAAGGAAGATATTAGAGACAACTGCAGTAAACAAAACCAAGCCTTTGATGTGAAATTCCTGCGCAGCGTTCTAAATGTCCGTTACAGTTTTTCATTTCAATTTAATCATCAAATTAGTATCATTTTGATACATTTATTCATAAACTTGCTGACGACGAAGTTCTTACTGCAGAATCAAAGGAAGCCCTAGGAATAAAAGTACGTATATTAAATACAATATTATAATCTTACAATTTAAAAATATCTGCAGACAACCAGAGGTTTAGCATTTAAAGGAAAGGGGAATGTTAGAAGCAAGATTGTAATAAATAAGAAAACTATAGAACAGTCTTAACTATTTGGGATCAAATCAACCAGCAGAAATAAGATTTTTTTAAGATCACGCTGGATAGTCTCTGCTAGATTATGAAACAAATAAAAAATAAGAAAAGAATTCAACATATTTAACTTAATAGACATGATTAAACAGAATAGTGAAAATTGCAGACATGTATAGAGGATAAACAAGGACAAATTCCCTAGAATAGGGACCAACTACGTTCCAATCGGTAAAAGAGACATAGGAAGACCGAGGAAGAGATGGGCAAACGTGTAGCGTTATTTTCAATTAGCATATTCGGCACTATCTATAATTGCACACTTAACATATAAAAAAATGAACAACAATGATCCATTTCACGAGTTTTCCAAAATTCACACACATAACAAGGAATATCTCCGAAATGGTTCACCCTACAATAACAATTTTTGAGACATAAATTGTGTATTTTAGCAAGATCTACATTTCTTGTGGAGTATAATTTGGTCTATCTCTAACGGTTTACCAGTTATGCAAAAGTCGTCCAGAGTAAATACGACTACAGGGGCTATAGCCAGGAAATTACAGATGTACATTTCATTTGTCATGAACATATCTCAAACATATGAGATTTTAATCAAAATCGTTAGAGCCATTTCCAAGAATATCAAAATTTTCCATGTTAAGGGTAGTTTAGATGAGGTTATTTTCACAAGAGTGCACGAAGATAACAGTTTGTTACTTGTAAAATGCGTAGAGTAACTTATTTCTGAAGTAGCTTCGGTAGTAATTATGGCACATCACATAAGGTTTCGAAATAATTGATCACTTAAAAGACGTGAAGGAAGACTCCAAGCTGCTCTTTCAGACGTGGAGTAAGTTGACAACGTTGCGTTGAGGTTGAGGTTGATCAGGGAATTGACCTGGTTTCTGGATGTAAACAGATCGGGCACTTTCGCTTTCGTGCTATCATCTGGGAGCTAACGCTTGTGATTGGGCCACACTCGAACAGTAAACACAGAAGGACTAAGGCAGGGTATGAGTTTGTTTACAAGAAGCACCGTTACAGTGTTTATCTACTGAGCTAGGGAAAGTGACACCCACACAATCTGCAGTGTTGCCAGGTTGTTTTCGACAAAACTAAGATAATATCTCCGTTGGAAATTGTCAGAGACAAAAACGTAAGATACAAAATGTGTTCCAAATGCCGATATCTACCATTGGTTTAAATTAATGTAATGACTTCCCTACCACTCTGTGTATTTCCATAATTATTATATACATATTTTTTTTCTATACATGAGGAACAAAATAGGTTTTTACCTGAAATTCGAGGACTGGTTATCTCATGTACAATTTGGGATCTTCTTGTAGTTTATCAGGAAAAATGCCAGTAACTAGGAGAATTTAATGTCATGTCGACAGTTACCATGGTAGCTTAATGTTTAGAGCTATCGGACGGAGAATCGAAGACCTGTGGTTCAAACCCTGGCTATGACATTACATTTTTCAGTCTCATTCTACCTTTCCAAGTAACATTTGACTGAATGAGCTCTGTTGAGGAGAGGCAGGAAGCAGTTGTAAGCCATTAGGTTGGCAGTAAAGAGCGTGACAGACAGTTGAATACACATTGCTGATATCGGATGTACGTACGTATGTGTGTGTGCACAGCTGTGGCTTGCTTTGCGGTCTTTGCTTTTCAAGACGTAGGTGCATGCAATTTAACACGCTTATTACGATCTTGTTTAACGGATCCATCAAGGAAACAGATATCACGATATTTCTCAGCCTCTCTCTTCCCTCTGATATTGAGTAACTGTATTCCTTCCTTCAGGAATCCTGTATTTATCCCCTTCCTAACTTAAGCTAATGGGGGGTAAGGATATTCCAACATTCTATAATTGTTTGGTTTTTTGGTGACTACTTGGAAGTAATTGCTATAATTGCCGTCCTGAAACCTGAGAGCATAACTGCTTGCTGAAAATGTGAAATTCTATACAAAAGAATTTGTAGGGCCATTCGAATAGCTTCAATTTCTCCATCAAAGTTAGTAGTTCCATAACTTAAAGATTTGTAATAGGAAAAGAGGTGACATGTGACTCCAGCATCTGCTCCATCTTGGTTTGATATCAATGATCCATCAGTATAAATATGGAGCCATTCGTGTTCTGGAAATCTAGTATGGATTGTCTCTAATGCCAATAATTTTGGAACACTAGTTGGAGTATCACTTTTCTTAACTTCTTCTGTCAGGTGTAAATAATATGTGATGTCTAATGTTTGTGTTGTATTGACTTTAGATATGAAGTTTTCCTTTCAATTAGGAATTCTTGATGTCTTGGATTTTTGAAAGAAAACTCTCCCGAGTCTTTAGTGTATCTGTAAAATTTCTCTTGTTCCATGAATTATTGAATAGGAGTCTGATCAACTTTTCGTATTGAATAAGAGCCGCTTTTTTCTATTTCAGAATTAAAAAATACAGATCTCGTAAAAGCTCGCAATTTATGTCAAGTAATGTTTTGTGGAGTTAAACATTTCGAAATATTCCGTAGTATTGGTTTGAATGTTCCAAAATTTGTACTATTCTCGAATGGCAAATAGTTAACCTAACCACCTTTTTTTCCTCGTCATCCAACAAGAATGGGATTCCAAAGTCATAACATAGCCACCGGCACTTAAATTGATTTGATATCGCTTTAGCCTACGTATTTCCTTATTCCTGTATTACACACAAGGAAATATGATATAGGAAGTTAGGGATATGAATGCACAGATTTCTCGTGATGGTAGATTCAGATATGACGAGTAAAAAGGCATAAGAAGTATATCTAACCTCAAAGGTAAAGTAGATAATTGAACATTGTTGAATACATTATCTGCACAGTCTGGCAACAGAGTCGGACTGAAGAGGCGAATGTTTTGTGTACTAATATGACTTCCGCTACCCCATGCACGCATTCACACCTACGAGGTATGAAAGTCCAAGTGGTGTTCACTGTCAACCTTCCTGACCTTCCGCTCCACAACTCATGTTTTGAAGCTCTACCTCTTTATGGTAAAAGTAAACGACACATTCACAATCAAAATTCGACCAATTTTATTTTTTATTTATACAACCATGCACTATAGAGAAAAAAAGGTAGAGGAAGTTATGTTTCAGATTAACGCCCAGAAGTCGTCGTTTGAATCTGCGCACCCATACACTTAACAGCCTGTATAATAAAACTATGTCTATAAATATTATTCTCGATTAACGCTAAGTGACTGTTAAGATAAGTGTTTTATGAGAAGTTTTATCACATTTTATAACTTTAACATCTACTTATTTTATGGTATCCAAGTTTGCTTTTTGTAGAATAATATTTTACCTGGTGTTTATTTAACGGATCTGGTTTTGCATATGGTGTCAATAAGATATACGACATTATAACATATAAATAATATTTTTTGTCCTGCTGTAACAGTAAGCATGCCTGTTCTTCTCGTTTGTCTTATACTTTTATAAGTATCGTTTGCTGAAGAAAGTGCAGAGAAAGTCATGTGAATGTAACGTCAAATATATTACTTTCTTTTTTGTGCACAAGACTTTTTTCAGCATTTTTAGCCCAGAGAGTGCCTATAAACAAAGCATTTGAATTTATCTTATGGGTGCAACGCCATTTGGAAGCACCAGGGCCGGAATTCTGATGGCGTCTTAATTGTTGCATTGCAGGCATTGCTAAAGTAAATTCTACAGCCCTTCAAACCGGTGCCGGGCCATGGCCTTTCACCCAACCTCTGTCTTCCAGCTCCAACTACAACGGGCGTCACGTGTGGGATGCAGTACTGGACAATGGGACGTGACTGGCGTACCGAGTCCCCGTGGCCAGTGAAAATCTCCTCGTTTGGTCCTCTTGGAACCTCATGAGATTGAATGCACCAGGTCTGCCAGCAAGAAAAAATACTGACGTCGGAATTGCTCATCGGTATAAATTATCATGACTTACTCTACTCTTGTACTAACTATTCTTACAAACTCCTATTCCTCTATCTTCTTCATATTAATCGAGATATAGATTTGCAGAAATTATCTTATTGGTCATATTCTTATAGGTGCAAGGGGAATACAATAGAATTTGAGCAATAGCCAAATGTTTTAAAGCTAGTTGCTATATGAAGAATTTGAAATTCCATTCTCTTAGCAAGAACAAGATATAAAAAGTGAATAATGACCTTCCATTTGAGAAAAGTAAAAGTATTGCAAAACTCACACAAATAACAAAGAATATTTCTGAAATGGTTCGCTCCACAAAAAAAATGCATTGGGACTCAACTTTTGTATTTTAAGAAGATCTACATTTTTGTATAGTAAGATTTGGTCTATCTCTTACGGTTTACCAGTTGTGCAAGTCATCAAGAGTTAACTAGACTACATGGGTTATAGCCAGAAGATTCAAAATATATACTTTATTTGCTATAAAATATATTAAACATATGTCATCTTGAAAGACATTAAACTTAGGTAAATACCAGCTTTGGTTTTTAACCGGCTTTTCGTTTTTGAGTTATGCTGTTCAGACTAACACACACAGTTGGGCCTTTTTCTGAAGCTGCTTTTTTTTTGGATTCAGAGGGTATCAAAACTCTCGACATCGAAACTTTTGTTTGAATACAATACTTCCCCTACTTACTATACGTGGTAAAGAAAGGAAAAATCGATATTTATTAGGTCATTTTAGGCCATTTTATATTATGTTATATTTTAGGGCAATTTTGTGTTATTATTTTCATTTACAAATGATGACGGAATATACATAATATGTAGGAGTAGATCCTGCCCGTCTGTTGCGCACCTGTTGCCATCTACCACAAGAAGATATTTTAGAAGTTCCCAGTGCCCACTAGATGGCTGTACTTGATGGAAATGAGAAGCCCGCCAAAATAAACGGATATTTGCATTGAAGAGAAAACCAAAAGAAAAATTATTCGTTATGGTGGAGTGTGTATCAACCAGTTCGTGGAAAAAAGCAAACGAAATTAGTATGTATGTTATGCAAAGTTTAATTTCTATTAGAGGTTTGACAAGTTCACGTTAAGGTTCTGTGGAATGAAAGAAAGAAAGAAGCAAAGGAAGAGAGAGTAAGAAAGAAAGAGATAAAGAAAGAAAGAGAGAAAGAAAGAGAGAGAAAGAAAAAGAATGAAAGAAAGAAAGAAAAAAAGAAAGAGAGAGAAAGAAAGAGAAAGAAAGAAAGAGAAAGAAAGAAACAAAGAAAGAGAAAGAAAGAAACAAAGAAAGAAAGAAAGAAAGAAAGAAAGAAAGAAAGAAAGAAAGAAAGAAAGAAAGAAAGAAAGAAAGAAAGAAAGAAAGAAAGAAAGAAAGAAAGAAAGAAAGAAAGAAAGAAAGAAAGAACTAAAGAGTAAAGAGACTGAAGAATGGTGGAACAAGGAAGGATTAGTCAAAGGGAAATTAACATTGAACATTGTTACAAGAAAACCAGTTCAACATGGTTCAATAGTATCAGATTATGAAGAAAACCAATTGATACAATATATAGGCTACATAGTGGCCACACATCCTTGAAAGAGTCTATTTAAATTCAGCATTGTAAGAGATGAAATATGGTCATGCGGAATAGCGGAAGAAATAAAAAATCCTATATTTTGGCAATACCAACAATTTAACATAGAAAGAAATAGTTTACTTGAAGATTTCTGAACTTTAAAATGTATGATTCGTTCAGATTGAATATATTTTGCGTTTAATGGAATCTGGGTCTTATGCTGTATTGACCAGGGGTGCTTAACAAATGAGCACAGCTCGCCTGCCCTATACATGTTATTTTCCCTCCTGCACTGACCAAGGCAAGCAGAACTAGACCTGCTAGTCAGATGCACATGGCGCGGAGTGTATATGGCAGTACATACAATTCAATGGGAAGGCGAATATTTTTGTTTTCGAGATGAAGACGATAAAGTTAAATGCTTGATTTGTAAGACTGGTACTTGCAGATTTATATCATTTCCCTTGCTTAAGTTCTATGTTGACGATAAATGCTATTCTCCTGGAAAAATACAACGAACTTTTGAACCAATTGTACGACACATTCTCTTCAAGACCTAAAAACATTTGAAACTAAAATCCAATTGTTTTGCACTTTTGAAGTTTCCATGTAGTGAGACTTCACACGAGCTGCAAAATATGAAACTACTTGCACTGCAGAATTCCACGACCGTAAAATGTTCTGGGAAAGAAGGGTGGGAATTATTTAGGTCTCTGCCCTGCTGCTGCGAGTATCCGAGATTACCTTTGTTTGCATCTAATTTAATGGCAGTCTGTGGCTCCACTTATATCTGAGAACAAACATGTTAAAAAATGAACTACATTAAAAGTGAGCAACACAGCAAGACAAGTGAAAATCACCTTGCTTATATTTTGACACTGTGCATTTCATCTTTTGCAATTGTGTATATGCTTGAAATAGAAATGCAGCGTATTTCATTCATATGGTTTTCTCTACTCGCTTCTCTTTTACGAAATACATTCTTCTATCCTATGCTTGCCCTTCAAAAACAGTTCATACCATTTTCTATATTACCGAAATAGAAATGTAACATAGTACATTCACACTACTTTCTGTACTCGCTTTTCTTTCTCTGCTATTTGTGGTTTTATTTATCAATTTAGTTTACTTTTTATTGCTTATAGTATCCTAAAAGTTAATTAAATATTTCTTTAAGTGTGTAAGTAATATTTTTTAAATTCCTCCAAAGAAACAAAGCTAATGGGCAAGTGTAACCTTAGTCCGAAAGTTGTAGGATAAATCGTTAAACCACGGTCACTGCTGGGTATTTCAGCTAGTTAATATATGTTTTGGGGGGGGGGGGAAGAAGCCTGCCAAAGATAAATGACGGGAGTCGCGCGACTGTTGAACAAGATGGGCAATTTTTTTACAGCATTGTCGAATGATGTGTAGAACTTGATAAAAAGGGTGAAAAATAAAGCTCCTGTGCCTTTAATTAAGAAGTGTTTACACACGTTACAGTCCTGTGTATTTGAGGCATGTGATGTATTGTGTTTCTGGCATAAATTAGTGCAGTAATAATATTTCAAAACGTTTATTTGTGCAGTGTAAGAGCCGGGAGTAATCTCATCATGCCATGTGCTTTCACGTATTCCCCATTGTTACTGTTATATTCCATATGAACTGTGGTTGTATTAAAATATGTAAAGTGTATATTATACATTTGTTAATATTTGTGCTTGAGGATATAATTAGTATCTCTGCTGTGTTGATATAAAGAGGACATTTTTACAGTAGGGGATGTTATTGTCAGAAATATACCTAACCTAAAACATTGCAATGTCCAGTAAACATTGAATTCACGACTCTAAATTGAAGATAAACTATTGGTACCGATATTCATATTTCTAAGATATAAATGTTTCACAGAGAAATTGATTAGATGCACAAATCGTGAACTCTTTGCGGCTTCTAAAGATTCATCTGTATGCACACACCATTTTGCTTCCGACTTTGTTAAACTCCCTTGTGAAGATCATTTTTATAACAGTTCCAAGAAAGAGGTTTTAACTGAATATTGCAACACTTCGGAAATTTTTTTAAGTTCACCATAGTATTTACTCTGTCATGCTGCTGCATGTTAAACTGTAGACTATATAACTGTTGTTTTAAGGTTATGTTCAAATAAATATTTTGTTTGTTTACGACGCTGTCATTTGGCAGGATCAAAACAGTGCCGCCGGTGTGCCGGAATTTGGTCATACAGTTCTTTTACATGCCAGTAAACTACTGAAAATGGGACTGTCGCTTTTAAACACACACTCTGGGTCAGGTTTGAACCCACAACATTGGGATAGTAAGCCAGCACCTAACGAACTGAGCCAACCAGACCGACATTATGTACACAAAACGAATTTAGTACACTGCTTGAGATCACTCTCAGTTTCATATCGTCTTACGGGTCTCACAGGGCATGAGGTGTAATTAGTGACCAATGACGTTGCAATGCTGGGTAGAGGCGTGGCTCGTAATGAGAACCAGGAAACGTGGGGGAGGGGAAGTGTGGATACACCTGACCTACTCAAACCACGTTTTAATTTTCTTTAGATATATCTCCAAATTCTTAGTGTCTATTGTGAAAAAGATTGCAAATGTTCCTTGAAATAAGCAGCATTTATTGGCTTAAACGATTCCGTGTTATAAGAAAAACTAACTTTGTTGCTAGAATTACAAAAACGTGCAAAAATTTACGGTAAACATAATGTAATATTACATTGAAAAGTATAAAGACGTTTAATCCTACAAATTTTTCCTATATTTATGTTGGAATTCCCTTCTCTTTACACAGTTAACCTATAAACAAATGAACAACGATGTTGCATTTAACGAAAGTTGGAGTTTTCCGAAACTGACACAAAAACAAGGAATATCTTCGAAATGCTTCACTCCACAAAAAATATATTTGTACATAAATTGTGTTTTAGCGATATCTACATTTTTGTGCAGGCCATTTTTAAGAAAGAATTAATTACAGCAAAAAAGGCCAGTTTCACAAATTTTGTAGAACATATGGACTATAGGAAAGATGGAAATAAAATATACAAATTCCTTAATAAAACAAAATTATCAAAAAATACAACTGAACCATTAAAATATAATAACAAAAGCTTAACTACAGATAGGGAAATAGCAGAATCCCTTAACAAGTTTTATGCTCAGTCACAAAGAGTACCCCAAGCGTATAAAAAACAAGATAAGGCTATCCAAAAAACTATCAGAGAAACTAGTAAGCCAAAAGGTATACGAAATGATATTTTTATTCAGGATTTTAATGAAACAGAACTGGATTTAGCAATAGAACAATTACAGAACAAAAAATCTCCTGGACCTGACAAGATCCATCCAGAGTTTATTAAACACCTTGGCAGGAAAGGAAAAGAAATCCTACTTAAACTGTATAACACGTGTTGGAGAATGACTGTACCTTCCGACTGGAAAAAAGCCATTATCATCCCGATTTTAAAGAAAAACAAACCCTCAAACAATATTA
Source organism: Tenodera sinensis (assembly GCA_030765045.1). Taxonomy (NCBI): domain Eukaryota; kingdom Metazoa; phylum Arthropoda; class Insecta; order Mantodea; family Mantidae; genus Tenodera; species Tenodera sinensis. The sequence continues at coordinate 20,057,501 of CM060966.1, read as the reverse complement.
ATAGTTTCAGACCAATATCTTTGACCAGTGTTATTGCAAAAGTGATGGAAAGAATGGTGGCATCTAGACTTAACTGGTTCCTAGAATATTACAGCTTAATTAATAGTTCACAGACCGGCTTCAGACAGAATCATAGTACAAGTGAAAATGTACTCCTACTAAGCCAAGACATCAAGGAAGCTTTCAATAGAAAGGAGGATACCTTGGCAGTATTCATTGATTTTAAATCAGCATATGACTCAGTCTGGAGAAATAAATTAGTTGAGAAGTTGCAATCAATAGGTGTGAAAAGTAACATGCTTAAGTGGATAACTCAGTTTATTTCACAAAGATTTTGTGCCACAAAATATAATACATACATTTCCAAATATAAACAAACACACCGAGGACTTCCACAAGGTGCTGTTCTGAGCACAACACTCTTTAACATATATATAAATGACCTTCCATCAATAATAAAAACTTTAGAAACCAAAATTGCTCTATTTGCTGACGATGTAGTCATTTGGACTTCAGGCTCTTCAAAAAAACCTGAATTAATTAAAGACAGAATAGAAACAGCCCTAAACAAAGTACATGAATGGAGCTCCAAAAACCTCATGACTATCAATGTGGAAAAAACAAATTATGAATTATTTACACTAAAATACAAACCAGTTAATATTAGCATAAATTATAATGGTAAACCACTCAAAGCAGTTGATGATGCCAAATACTTAGGCATCACTTTCGACAGAAAGCTAAGTTGGAAAAAACATATAACAAACATCTCAGAAAAGGTTGAAAAGAAATTGCAAATCCTGAAAAGGTTAGCTGGTGCTAAATGGGGCTGCTCAAGGAGAGTCCTTAACACAACATACAAAATGTATATTAAACCAAACCTCTTGTACTGTTCTGAAGCTTTAATAACAGCAGCAAATGCTAACATCAATAAACTTGAACAAATACAAAATCAGGCTCTTCGCCTAATCACTGGAGCAGTTAAATCCACACCTATTGATGCCATGCTTGCCTTAACACGGACCCCATCAATAACAACAAAAATAGAAGAACAAGCATTGCTCCAACACGAGAAAATGTTACGACTGCCAAACTCTAAATGGACAAAAGAGAACCTCCCCCCTTCAATCCTTAAAACTCATAGTAGTTTCCTAGAAAAGGTAACACAGATTAAATCCAAATTGAACATTCCTAACACCAGAGAAAATCTACTTATTAGAGAAAATCCATTGGAATTATTGCAACCTACCTTCAATTTGGAATTAATAGAGGAAATAAGTAAATCAGACACACCAAAAGAAATACAAAAACTTCTAGCTCTGGAAACAATCAATACTAGGTATCCCACAGAAGAATGGCTGCACATATATACTGATGGATCCTCGAAGGAAAACCTTACTGGAGCTGGAGTTACATGTTCACATTTTTCCTTTTATCATTCTGTTGGCAGAGACACAACAAATTATGATGGAGAAATAGAGGCTATATACATTGCTCTCCGACAATTATTAAATCTTCCCTTAAATAAATTTAACAAGGCAGTAATTCTTTCGGATTCTAAAGCTGCAATTCAGGGAATATGTTCAAATACTACAAAGAAGTCAACAAAAATTAGAGAATGCTACAAAATGTTAACACAACTCCAAAAAGTTAATAAGACTGTTCATCTCCAATGGATTCCAGCACACTGTGGAGTCATGGGGAACGAAGCTGCAGACTCACTTGCAAAGAAAGCCACAACAATAACACAAAAGTCTAAATTCAATTTCTCATATTCCTCAATAAAACGCTTGATGATTAAAAATTTTTGTCATTCATACCTACAAGAAATAGAAACAAATGCCAAAGATAAAAAATGGATTACACTACTTTCCAATCCAGATATAATCCCCCAGAGACCAAGGAAAACAGCTGTTGCAGCCTTCCGACTATTGACAAATCATGACTGCTTGGCAAGTCATCTCTACAGAATAGGTATCTCAGCCTCACCGATATGTGTCCTGTGTAACGATCCAGCAGAAATGAATGAAGAACACTTGAAGACCTGTGAAGCATTAAGATCAGAAGAAACTACAGTTCAAAAGTATTGGAAAGCACGAATGCTAATGGCTTCATTGCCAGATGCAAGGCACTAGAAAACAACAACAACAACATTTTTGTGCAGTAAGAGTTAATGTCTTACGGTTTACGAGTTATTCAAAAATCATCCAGAGTAAACAGGACTACAAGAGCTATAGCCAGAAAGTTCAAAATATAAATTATTTAATTTGTCATAAAAACATCTTAATATATGATATTTTAATTTTTGAAACTTCTAGCCTCCTATAAACCTACGAGAATATGTTGCATTTCGCTCACGATTAACCTTAGAAAAGCGAGGGTTGATGATCAGTTTGTAGCAGATGTATCAAAACAAATAGTAATAAATAGTGTAATAATGTAGCTATACGTTATAATTTGCTTTCTATGAACACATTGCCAAGCAAAATGGCGAATGTTCCTAAACTGCTACACGTTTCGCCCCTGTAACCATATTTTTCGTTATGGATGATAATTATAATCTGTCACGTTATATGTCACGTTAATTTAATGGTGAACTGTTACTATAATTTTCATCTAGCAGGTTCACCAACAGCATTTGTTGTTCTTGTGGTGTAAGAAAGAGATAAACGATTGTCTTCTTTTCTGCATCTTCAGGTATGCCAACACCGCTACACTGCGGTTTAACTTAACCATTTATAAAGCGGTGCCTACAATTAAACTTTTTTATTTTTTTATTTACGTCTTCTAATTACCACGCCTCATAGCAAGTAACTATATTACACGGTTTATATTAACTTATTTATTGTATTATTATATTTTCGTTTGTGTCCAATTTTCTTTTGTTGGTTATTGCGTCGTTGCCGTACTATGCCGGGATTGCGATGGGACGTAAGTCTAGGGCCTGTATTACGATCTCCGGCTAGGGTTTCGGTTAACAGTTAACTTGAAGTTACGCCCAGATGTCAGTATTACGACCTTCGGTTAAGGGCTAACTGAGAGTTATTTCTGGAGGTACACTAACCGCAACCTCAAGTAGGGGTTAGTGCGCTAACTTGAAGTTTACTCGTGTTTCACACACAAAAATGGCGTACCTCCTATCACAATTGTATGTCCACAGCGACTCTGAAGATGAAATGCTGGCTCATTATTTATTTAATACAAGAGCGAAGAGATTCAGAATGCGCAAAGATAATTTGGAGGAGTGGAACGTGGAAGAGTTCCAACAAATATACAGGTTATCAAAAGCTTCGAAATCCGGAATTTTAGCGGAAATAAGGCATCGAATAGAATTTACGACAGAATGGCAGTTTTCAGCACTATATAACATTATACCAGCACATTTGTATATTCCCCACATTCTTAAAATGAAATAAATTAAACCAACATAAATTGGAGGTATTTCTTGATGGGCATTAGGTTAGGGAAATATAATTCTAGAGCCCAGTAAGTGTACTATAGTAGATTGACACAAATAATACGATGTTTTGTGCGATTTTCATTACATCGGCACCACGTTTTAACTAACGCAAATGTAATAAACGGAGCATGGCAAATTACACATTTTGCGAACAGAAAATACATGGAAAACTATACAATATGTAGGTACACAAGTTCAAAAACACGCGGAACAAGATCATTATCTTTAACTAACGTTGCATGTTATTCATTGTGGACACAACGATTACCTTTTAAATAGTAAACGTTGTATTATATTCATTGTGGACACAACGATTTTGCGCTTCTTCAAAGCACTTCAAGGCTCTGAATGAATAGTGAATAAAACAGAAGCTATCTTTAGGTTATGCAATGTGTACAAATCTTCAAACCATCACACACATCTGTGATGTGCTTTACCCACGAGATAGCGTTGCAAACACAGCGAAAGCCTAGTGAAAAATGTTAGCAACTGCTCTCAGGGCATCATAATGTTCAGGGTAACAAACCTTCAGTTAAATTGAGTTTGTAATACGAGGCACCGAGCCTAACCATCAGTTAGCGATAACTGAAAGGTAACAAACCGTGGCTAGTAACCGGAGATTGTAATAACACATATTAATTGCAGCTATTTATGATCGACTTAACGTGACGTAATTTAAGAGTTTGGCAATGTCAAACTTTATCCTTCACGTTAAGTACTATGGAGTAATAAATGTATTTCTCTAGGTAACTATTTGGATCAACACTGTTATATTTCACGCGGTAAACACAGCAGATTCAACTCGTAAACAAGAGCACCTGCGGTGCCTTATGTAGTAATAGCGGGCATTAAACACTACCAAATGTGTGTGTAAGATATTTAATTTCTTGTGTTTTGGAAATGTCCATGACAAATTTCCGAGAAATTGGACGAAAACTCAATCATATGCAATATTTTGAAAAAGTGAATGTGCTGAAAAATAATTTTCAAAAACCTTATATTTAAAAATGAAAAACTTTTATTCTGAATTTTAATCTACAATGTGTAAATATACGTATGTATAATATGAAAAGTCGAAATACATTTTAAACCTCAGGTCTCAATGTATTTTTAAATCCATGGAATAAAAAGTCAACTTTTGCGAAATTTATGCTAAACTTCAGTAGGATCCCCACTTTTATTATTAATATAAATACAAAACATTAACAACCGAAATATTTTAGACAAGAATCCATAATAAATTTAAGACAATCTCTACAAAACTTTACCGAAAATAAAAATAATAATTTAATTTCTTTTAACTAACTTCTAATTATATTTGAAGCCCTTTTTGTTCTTCTAGAACAAATACGGCGTTTGAATTTTTGCTTCAGTTTCAGTTTTAGTTTCAGTTTCAGTTTCATCTTTAGTTGCAGTTTCAGTGTCAGTTCCAGCGGCACCACTAGGACAGATTCTCTTGTACCTTTTTAAACGCCGTCCCATTTTGAGCATCGCTATCTCGTGAGTCCTGACCAGAGGTCCAGTTGGCCATCCTCGCTCCTTGGCTTCTTCTATTACACCGTCTGCGAATTTAATGTATTCTTCATCTTCCATCTCAGCGTGTTTCCTTCTGCATTCCCTATAAGCTGCATCCATATCCTCTCTGTGCTGGATCATGTCTCTATTTTCTTGCATCAGTTTCAATAGGATATCCTTATGTGCATCTGTAGCCGCCTTGTGCATCTGCCGCAGTTCCACATACCTCGCCTGGTTCACTTCTTCTCGTTTCTGCCTTTGCTGGAAGCTCATGAGTTTCTCTAGCCTGAGTTCTTCCTCCTTGCGTGCCTTATCAACCAAGTGAACTGCATGTGCATCCTTCCTTTCCTGCAGTAACCTTGTATCATATTTTCTCATTATTACAGAATATTTAACCTTTTTTCTAACCTAGCAGGCTTCTTTCGGTGTAAGAAGATTAGCGATCGTCTTCTTTTCTGCATCTTCAGGTGTACCAACACCGTTGCACTGCGGTTTAATTTAACCAGATGTTTATAAAACGACGCCTGCATTTAAACGTTTGGTTTTTTCATTTAGTCATCTAACTAGCACATTCCATAGCAAGTAACTATATTACAAGGTTTATATTAACTTATTTATCGTATTATTATGTTTTCGTTTGTGTACAATTTTCTTATGTTGGTTATTGCGTGGTTCCCATATTATACGCTTTCAATTATATCAAATTATTGGTTTAATTGAAATTCTAGTAAATGACGTTTATACACCGATGCTTAGAACTATAACGAAAAGGGTAATGAGTTATCTGAATTAATATGCAGTAGACAGAAGAAGCTTCTGTAAGAAATCTTTCTGCAAGAGAGAGAAGAAAAAGTCATTTGAATGCATCTTATTTTTAGTACAGCTTTTTACAGATAGTACAAGATTTTTTTTTAATAAAATATTGCTATTTTTAGATGCAGGGGACCCTTTAAGTGTTTCCAATTAAATTTCGTTATTGACTTACCGATTGGAATGCAAATATGCTTCCCCTATTTATGCAGAAAGTAGCAGAGTTTTATTAATTGTTGGCGGAATCATTTTGAAAATTAATTGTAGTGGATAAAAGAGATTGCGTTGTAACGAATAGCCAGTTGCGTATTTAGCGTCAATTATGTGTTCAAAAACAAAATTAACAACATTATAGGAGATGCGACACAAAATGTGTGTTTTTTTTTTTTTTTTAAGTTTTCAGCCAGCTCAGCTGAATCGTATGCATTTTCAATATTGTGCTGTACATATAAACATTAGACGGTTTTAAATGTCATTGTTATGAATACAAATTCAAGTTATTAAATTTTAAACCTGATTTTTATGATCCTATGCCAAATACTACACATGATGTAATTTTAAAAACAACCGTTTTTTGCAGTTGTATATCGTTTCACTGATTATAGTGCACAAATCTGCCATAATTTTATTTTATTAACCTTAGTTGATAAATTTATTTTTAAATTCTGTAATTAGAAATTTCTTCTTTTTAAAGCATTCTACAGCTTTCAGAACTGATAACTCAGAAACCCTTCAAAAGAAGATAAAAGTTTATAATTCAGACTGAACCGCGTTGTGGCCGAGTGTTTAGACCATTCACCTCTCACCAAAGCGGTCCGGGTTTGATACCAGGCTATCGAACGTGGGATTGGTGGGGGACAAAGCGGCGCAGGGGCGGATTTCCTCCGGGTTCTTCGGTTTCCCCCACCATTTCATTCCACCGGTGGGCCATCTTCATTCCATGCATCATCATTGTCACCGCCTGCGGTGCCGTATGAAGTAAAAGCAGCCGTTAAACACTACCATATATGTGTAAGACATTTGATTTCTTGTGTTTTGGAAATATGCGTCACAAATTTCGGAGCAATTGGATGAAAATTCAATCGTTTGGAATATTTTGAAAAAGTGAATATGCTGAAAAATAATTTTCAAAAACCTTATATTTAAAAATAAAAAAAATTTATTCTGAAATTTAATCTACATTGTATAAATATATGTACTTATAATATGAAAAGTCGAAATACATTTTAAACCTCTGGTCTCTAAGTATTTTTAAATCCATGGAATAAAAAGTCAACTTTTGCGAAATTTATGCTAAACTTCAGTGTAGAATCACCGCTTTTATTATTAGTATAAATACAAAACATTAGCAACCGAAATATTTTATACAAAAATCCATAATAAATTTAAGACAATCTCTACAAAACTTTAACGAAAATGGAAGCAATAGTTTAATTTCTTTTAACTAACTTCGAATTATATTTGAAGCCTTTTTTGTTCTTCTAGAACAAATACGGCGTCTGAATTTTAGTTTTAGTTCCAGTTTCAGTTTCATCTTTAGTTGCAGTTTCAGTTTCAGCGGCGCCACTAGGACAGATTCTCTTGTACCTTTTTAAACGCCGTCCCATTTTCAGCATCGCTATCTCGTGAGTCCTGACCAGAGGTCCAGTTGGCCATCCTCGCTCCTTGGCTTCTTCTATTACACCGTCTGCGAATTTAATGTACTCTTCATCTTCCATCTCAGCGTGTTTCCTTCTACATTCCCTATAAGCTGCATCCATGTCCTCTCTGTGCTGGATCATGTCTCTATTTTCTTGCATCAGTTTCAATAGGATGTCCTTATGTGCATCTGTAGCCGCCTTGTGCATCTGCCGCAGTTCCACATACCGCGCCTGGTTCACTTCTTCTCGTTTCTGCCTTTGCTGGAAGCTCATGAGTTTCTCTAGCCTGAGTTCTTCCTCCTTGCGTGCCTTATCAACCAAGTGAACTGCATGTGCATCCTTCCTTTCTTGCAGTAACCTTGCATCATATTCTCTCCTTAGCCGTTCGATTTTATCAAGCCTAGCCTCTTCTTGCTTCTCTGAATTCCGCAGCCGAATCGCTTCATTGTCTGCCTTCTCTTGCATTTCAGCTTCTATTTTTTGGCGTATTCTGTCGCTTCGTCCTCGTTGGGCTTTCTTCAGATCAGACAGTTTTGAGTCAATTTTATTTCTCACCATATCTTTGACCTTGTTATACTGATTGATTATTTTATTTCTCTTCATTTCCTGGTCGGCGATATCAGCGTTTACTGCTGCAACTATCTCTCTATGCTCGTTCAAATTGGTTATAAGTGCGTCAATCCCTGCTTGTCTATCCCTCTCTGTGGCTATCTCGAACATTCCTTGCGCCGCTTTTGTTAGGGCTGCCTCTCGCCGTTCGTCATCTTGCATATCACTCTTCTGTTTTTCTGCAGCGTCTTTGCGCGTCTTCAGCTGTGCCATCAAGTCAATTCTATACTGCATTTTCTTTTGACGGAGGTGTTCTGCTTTCTCTTCTTCCTCTTTATTAAAATCCGCTATGTCCTTCAGAACATGCTGGACATGTTTTTCTTCACGTTTATCTTCCCAAGATTGTAACACCTTTGTAAGTTCGCGCTGCAACTCCTGTTCCTTTAAAACCGCGCAAAATCGCAGTGACTTAGTCAAGTTTCTAAAGTTCTCGGATACGTATTTCCTTTGCTGATGGCTGATTGCTAATTTTTGTAACCTCTCTTCTTCAAAAAATGCTTCATTTTCTTCAGCTCTCTTTCGTTCTTTGTAATCGTGTTCTTGTTGTTTTTTCAATGCTGCTGCTATTCGTCTGCTCTGGACAGTTAAAATAGAGTCATGCCATTCCATTTGTAAAGCTGCTGATTTTTCTTTCACTTTCTGTTTTTCCATATATTTCCTTTGTGCCTCCTGTTTATCCATTTGACCTTTTTTTAAATACATGCACACTCTCTGCCATTCTGAGTTTGGCATCATAAGAGCTCTTATTCGTTTGTACTCACCCGGTCTATCAGTTGGTTGTTGCAGAAATGTTGAATACATCTTGAGATCTGTATTTGCAAATTAATATATATTACACAATTTAACCTACGTTTCAAGCACTCAGTTGTTGACATACAGCACAGATACACAGAATAACAACAGTTCAAACAAATGATGTATGCAACAGGGCCTCCAAAAACTGTCCTTACCTTCTAGATATGTAAATACATAAAGCCAGCAAATGGAACTCTGTATTTTAAATTCTTAAAGTATATAATACTTATATGAATCCTTGACCTGTTAGATTATGTCTTATAGTGAAAAACCTGATGTGTTGCAGTCACGTGATTTTCTCTATTCTTGTACTAACCATTCTTACAAACTCTTATTCCTATATCTTCTTCGTGTTGAGATAAACATTCGCAGAAATTATCTTATTGCTTATTTCCTTGTAGGAGCAAGCAGAATAAGGGGATACAGTAGGCCTTGAGCATTAGTCAAATCTTCTAAAGCTTTCAAATTCCGTTCTCTTTGCACCATTAAACATGAATAACGATGTTCCATTTGACAGACGTATAAGTTCTCCAAAACTCACACAAATATCAAGGAATACCTCCGAAATAGTTCACTCTAAAAATATATAGATATATATTTAGACATAAAATGTGTTTACCTTCAACACAAAGGTCATATCGCCACTAAACATTGAGAACTGCATTGAAAATACAGAACAAAAAACAAATAAAAATACATAGATGCATTGTTTTCAATCAGTAAGATACATGAAGTTTACATTAAATTTAAACATTAACTTTACATGCCTTGATGAAGTTGATAATTTTTCTGTGGTGTTGTTGATCACCCAAAGCTAGCTGAAGGTTTTCAGGAACTACATACTGAAGTCGCTGGTGAGTGTATCTTGGGCAAACAGTGAGCAGATGCTGAACGGTAAGAGTAGAATCACACAGAGTACATTTAGGAGGAAGTTCACGGGACAGAATGTAGCAATGAGTAAGCGCAGTGTGGCCAATGCATAATCGGATTATTAGTACCTGGTCTCGCCGGGTTAATGTTCTAATTGTTGTGGACAGGTTAGGTATTAGACAGACATCATGCTGTTTGATTTTGGATGTAGTTGTCCAATCTGTCTTCCATCGGTGTAGGATAGTTCTTTTAAGATGCCGTAAATAGTCTTCATGTGGTAGCTTAAGATCTGGTAAGCTTGGAGGATCCTTGGTAGCTTCTTTTGCGGCAGTGTCAGCAAGATCATTTCCTGGTATGTTACAGTGAGATGGTATCCATGCCAAGATTAGTTGTTTACCTGATGAAATAAGCTCACTGTATAATTCACGTATCTCCCTTACCAAGGTGTGGCAAGGAGATCGTTGTTGTATAGCCATTAATGCACTAAGGGAATCTGTGTATATAATGAATGATTTGAAGTCTCCATTCTTTGATATATAGTCCATGGCGAAACGTATAGCAAACAGTTCACTAGAGAAAATGGTGAGAGTGTTTGGTAGACTATACATCATGGTTTGGTTAGGAGCAACCACCGCACAGCCATTATTGTTGTCACACCGGGAACCATCGGTATAAATTGCCTCATAATTGGCATACGTGTCACACAATTGTTTGAACACCATGGTAAAACAAGATTTTTGGGTATCAGCCTTAACATATTTTGTCAAAGTGGTGTTGATGACAGGTGATTTGATTCTCCATGGTATATCATTCATGTATTTGTATAATAAGATTTGCTCTCTCTCTTACGGGTCGGGACAGGATCAGATATCGGAAGACATCGAATGAGATCGGATGGGATGAGATGAAATGAGATGGATGATAGATATACAGGGTGGAAGTGTAATGATCCGCCAGACTTTAACAGAAAATTTCTCATGTTGTGAATAGCAAGATAATCTAATACCAAAATGTTGAAAAGTTTAGTTTTTTAGAAAAAAAAAATGTTTTTATCAAAAAATTTAGCATTAAGTGGCTGAATTATTATTGACTGAAGGTTCTTGATTTAGGGCTATATTCATAGAAAATTGAATAAACAACTTTTTCTTTTGGCGTATTTCAATAGATTCAACGGTTTTTGTGTAAATTAAATTTAAAAGAATCCACAAGTTGTTGCAATAAATTGTGGGTTTTTTTTTTTAAAATTTCAGTCCCTTTGTCCCTTCCTAGGAATTATTTGTCAAAATGTTTCACATTATGGGACAAATCCCATGGGTTGGCAACACTGGACTGGCTCTGAAAAAGAGCTGGTTACTTTATGTGTGTGTGTTGTTTTTATAAGCTAGACATATTGCATGAAAGTCGCTATTCTGAGCGAATTTTTTGCTTTAATCTAGCGGTAATGCACATTCCAAGTTTGGCACCATTGCCGTAAACAAACAGAAGCACGAATTCAGCTTCCGATATCTCTGTTTTACTGGAGTTGTTTACTGACGTAGTTTCTAGCTGCATTCCTGCCAGGGACCATGAGCTGATGAATAAACTGTAGATATGCATATATTAAGAGTGTATTCAACAATAACAACAATAAATCCTTGCAGATAATAGAAATCTGTGATACAAGAGAATTTGAAGAATTTGCAATTTCGCCGAGTTAGACTCAAAATGTTAGGCACTAAAGGAGTAACTGTATCACTAATATAAGGACTATAAGTATTACAACTAGCGATAACTTCGTCCAGTTGGCAGCACTGTGTGCGATTCTCATTTTGGTGCATTTAGAGCCAGCGAGACTCTAGCGGCGCCAGCAGGCATTTCCTGAACTACAACAGCTAGCCGCAGGTAACTGCATTGCCGACTAGGCTCCGCTATGGATCACAACAAATACAGCCCGCCGAATATGAACGTCTTTAACCTGATGGCGTTGGCTGCAGCATTGGGTGTAACTCCTGGAACACATTTGAATATTATTCACATTCACATCTTGTGAATGATGTTACAGTAAACCTAACTTGCATTTCGGTACATTAAGCTGTTCGTAATTGTTGCTTTTCATTGCGTTCTTATAAAAAGCCTGTTTTATTGGAACCTGTTGATAAAGAAATGGGAAGAGCGTGTGAAATCCGATGTTAAATTTATATGGTCTTCTGTACCCACTGTCCCATATTTTTATTAGCTTATTAAAACTATTTTGACAACGAGGTGAACAGCGGCCACCACAAAGTTTTATCGCTAATATTTTTACTTTCTTTACTAGTAAGTAGAGGAAGTATTATATTCCACCCAAAAATTTGATATCGAGATTTCACCGGAAATATATGTTTTGAGGCCCCCTGAATAAAAAAAAAAGCATTTTTACAAAAACGCCCGTATGTGTGTGTGTCCTAGTATCTCAGGCTGTGGACAGCGTAACTAAAAAACGAGTAGGTTAAAAACCAAAGTTGGTATTTGAGTTTAATGTCTTTCAAGGATGCGACACGAAGATACTGAAGAAAGTTGATCCATCCTAAACTACCCTTTACATGACAATTTTTTTCGATAATGGCTCTAACGATTTTGATTAAAATGACATGTTTAGGATATTTTTATGACAAATGAAATGTATATATTGAATTTTCTGGCTATAGCCCCTCTAGTCGTATTTACTCTGGATGACTTTTGCATAACTGGTAAACTGTAAAAGATAGACCAAACCTAACTATAAAAAATGTAGATCTTACTAAAATACATAATTTATGTCTCAATACATTTTTTTGTAGGGTGAACCATTACTGAGATATTCCTTGTTATTGGTGTGAGTTTTGAAGAGCTTATTCCTTCTGTCAAATTGAACATGGTTATTAATTTTTTTATGTTAGATGTGCAAAGAGAAAGGAATCTGAAAGCCTTATAAGATTTGACTATCGCTCAAAGTCTACTGTATGCCAACATTCCTCTTGCACCTACAAGGAAATAAGCAATAAGATAATTTGTACAGATGTTTATCTTAACTAACACGAAGAAGATATAGGAATAAGAGTTTGTAGGAATGGTTCGTACAAGAGTAGAGAAAGTCATGTGAGTGCAACACATCAGATCTTTAAACAGAAATTGCTTTGTTGTACTCACATGAATTTCTCTACTCTTGTACACAAAACATTTATTGTTTTACCTACTTCAAGTTAATGGAGATAAATATTTGCAGAAAATGTTTTATATCATATTTCCTTGAAGTACAATGGGAATATAAGAATACAGTACATTTTCGATTCTACATTTGCTAACAAGATGAAAACGCCCGCTATGCAATATATTCTTATGGTAACTTTATGTTTACGCGCCCTTTTATGAAAAACATTCACGCAACCTATGCCAATCTCATCTCATTCTCCTCTATATAATATGCAAACATAACAATATGATTCACAGTTCGTTATACCTTCAGATTAGCTGTAGCATTGGGTTGGGAAGTTCTTATTTCGCTTCCATTCTTTTGTACAATATTCAAATGTGCTATCTCTTATTCATTAGAATACAATTTTCTTCAAAAGAATGGAACGACAATAGTGCTTTAATAAAATGGGTAACCAAATGATCAATCTCATTAGTTGTAAAATATGAGAGAAATGGATGGCATATAGGAAACACTGCAAATACTTTGAATTCGGAGCACAATAGAAACAACTAATACATGGCTTGGAGAGGCGTGGTTGCTTAGCAATGTTCCTGCCTCATGACAGGATCTGTGAGTCTGGCGTTATCCAGACTCCTGAATTTTTGCGCCGTTGTAAGTCACTATAGGAGCGTGCAAACAACTTATTGACGACTTTTAGACACTGTTTTCTTCCTTTTTACATCCAACAGATCTCTCCCTCATGAATGTAAGGCAGACACGCTACTTCCACACCACAGATACGGGTTAGGAAGAGTTTTTCTATCTCTTACTGCTTAAGGCAATGTATCTATGAAATGTGGTGAAAATTGTCCAAAATTTTCATTTGTACTTTTTGCATTTGTTACTATGCTTATACTTTGTACTTTAACGCCACACTTCAGTTTTCTCAATATCAGCGATTTATAAAGTTCCAGGAGGGCATTTAAATGTCCTAGTGTTGGTGGACATTCGTCACTAAAATTCGTCGCTACAGCTGTGAAATGAAATTTTTCGTTTTCACTGGCTTTCATTTTAGTCTCTTGCAGGGAATTTTATTTCAGACAGGTTGTGAGTTGGCTGTGCTGAAATGAATTCAATATATCGAGCTGAAATGTCGCGAATCTGACATGTTTTGCTTCCAAACAGAGAAATGCCGTCAGTGTTCTGTAATTCTGTAATCTTCCCAGGTTATTTCAGTAAATGAGTTATATATTAGACATTGTTTTAAGTTAGTCTATAGTAAAGGCGTGACAAGCAGCTGTTTTATGAATTTTGTGTATAAATTACCTAAGAACAATCAATTTCTATATTTTGAGTACAATGCGAAGGCAAAGGGAAAGTTTTCATATCAAGAAATGACCAAGGAAACATAAAATTCTCAAAAACTGTTAGAAAGCAGCAGAGTCCCACAGTCCCCAAAATATTGTTAAACTTTAAAATTCATTTCCTCAATTCTTTTTTTCAGCATTTTTCACTATTCAAAATGCTCCTTGGACCCTAGTTTATAACTTATTAGCTTGAAACTTTCAGGAGAGTTCAGAGACTAAAGTATTAAAATATGTCTTGCGCTGCTTAAAAAGTATTAAATAATTGAGCTGAAATTAGATATTTTTCATAACTCACACTGCAAAAATTGAGGATATCGATAAACTGTATAAAAACATTTTCCTCCTAAACTAATTAAATCTAAGCAATAGCGATATGACAATTTCTTTATACTGAGCTCAAATTAAAAATTTAGGAGAAATACAATAAACCGTAGGGTCCAAGTCTCATTTCATATTCGCATATCAGAAAGTGATTTATTATTAATAAATATATTAATAATTTAAAAGCGGCTTGACATAGAACATTGACATTTTGTGTACACTATGTAATTTATATTCTGAGTGTACGGGAAAAAGTTCAAAGTAATCAGAAGAAAATTGTAGATTTTTAAGTTTTCATTGATGCATTGCCTTAAGAGTTTCTCGGCACCGTGGGTACCTACCTGGCGGGACTCCGGACTCCTCCAGGGATCTCCACCTGTAACTGGGCCGCTGACTCCCCTCTTCTTGCATGAAACTATGTTTTATATTCTCAAGGCATGCGGTGCCAGACAACAGGCAAACACACGAACTTTTTTGAACACACTTTATTTCGTTCCTCCTAGGTATAAATAATTACAATTTTACAGAAAAGTTGCTCTGGGCACACTGGGAAGTCACAGTATCTTCTTGACACTATCGCGCACTATTCCGATTTTTTTGGCGTTCATTAACTGGCACTGCTCTGAACTGGCTAAGAACTGGTAAAAACTGATAAAGAACCGACCAAAGAATTGATACACTCCTTTCTTTACACCCCCATATATATTAATTTCAAGCCCATCTCTCGCACCCCAAACTTTTTTCCTTATTGGCTGAACATCCCGGCAACTTACAAAATGCATAATTCTCACTGGCTGAAAATTGAATCACCCCACGCTAAAATAGAAAATTTTAAGATTTCTCCTCTTTGCCCTTGCCGCCACATGAATCGAACCCAGAACCTACAGAACGCGAGATTCGCGCGTTACTAAAGAACTCTCACTCAATAGGAAGGTAGAATGAAAAATCTGGTGTGTGCACTCACATGACTTTCTCTACTCTTGTACTAACTATTCATACGAGCTCTTGTTCCTCTATATTCATGTTAGTTGAGATAAAATTTGCAGAAATTATGTTACTGCATATTTGCTTATAGGTGCAAGGGGAATATGGGAATACAGTAGGCTTAGTGCGATATTAAAATCTTTTAAAGCTGTTCGCTATATGAAGGCTTTGAAATTGAATAACGACCTTCCATTTGAGAAAAAAATTTAGTATTGCAAAACTCACACAAATAACAAGGAATATCTCCGAAATGGTTCATTCCACACACAAAAAAAAAAAAAAAAAATGAATTTGGGCATAACTTCTGTTTTAACGAATTCTACATTTTTGTATAGTAAGATTTCGTCTATCTCTTATGGTTTATTATTTATGCAAAAATCATTAGAAAAGAGGAGGCAGTCAACAATAAAAGTCACATACAAAGGGAAAGGAGACCCAAAGGACACCAATGCATACAGAGGTATTGCTCTGGAGAATACTCCTTCAAAGTGCTCACAAAAATACTCACAGAAAGAATAAAAAAGGCAGCAGAGGAACATCTCCTAGAAATCCAACTAGGATTCAGAAGAAGGAGATCAACCCTAACCTCAACAGATCTACCGCTAAGTAACATCTGGGAAGCCTTCTAAGAGAACGAAAAATACTACGTTGTATTTATAGATTTCACCAAGGCCTTTGACCTCTTAAACTGGAAGCTAATAGTAGAGAAGTTAGTGTCTGTTCTGAGCAGAAACAACAAGTGGACACGAATTGTACGCGTGATACTCCAAAGGAACAGAATAAGCATATCAGACAACCTCTCGCTCTATACTCCAAAAAACATGGAGTACTGCAGGGCGACCCACTAAGCCCAACACTTTTCATTCTAGCACTGGACGAAACATGAGAATAGCTCAAAAGAGGGGGCATTGTAGCATACGCGTACGTCGATGATATAGCGGTCGGTTCAAAAGACATCATAAACGCAATAAGCGATATGGAAAAGTGGTACCTTAGGCACAAGTTAGAAATAAACACTTCAAAGACGGAAACGATGGCGATGCACGAAATTAATTGTATAAAAACCCTCAACTTAGAAACAGCTATGACGCTATTCAGAACAAAAATAATTCCTGTCCTAACGTATGGAATAGAAGTCATATGGCCACACCTAAGTGAAAAGAATCTGGCCGTACTAGAAAGAGTAAAAGCGCTATATATCAAAAGAGCTATACGAGTATAGAAATCTATTGGATCGAGACTTGTCTACATCCTCGCAGGAGAAACATTCCTATTGGTGGACCTCGGGACTTTCTTCCTCCTACTGAACACAGCAACCTGAGAGAAAGTACTAAAATCACTGGAAAAAAGAGAAGAAATATTGGAGTTCTAAGGGACAGAGGCCATGCTAGACCGGAAATGGAAAGCAGCCAACTTCGAAATGGGTCACGCGCTAACAAGAATGACAGTACATAGCTTTCACCATATGATTTGTAACAACTCATCTTTTCATGAACCATCGGAAACTTGTGAACGCAAATCATGCTGACAGATTTGTGAACGCTACCACCCAGAACTCTGTAGCAAAAGAACTATCAATTAGAGACTATGCAAATCAATAATATAATGGTAATTGTATTTTTATAAGGCTATTTAGCTGCAATACAAGTATTAATTAAAAGCCATCAAGAATAAATAGGGCTACATTGGCTATAGTCGGGAAATTCAAATTATGCATTCCATTCGTTATAAAAATATCTTAAACATATAGGATTTTAATCAAAATTATTAGAGCAATTTTTGACATAGTCAAAGTTTTCGAAAAATTCTCCATGTAAAGTGTAGTTTAGAATGGAGAAATTTTCTTTAAAATCTTCGTGTTGGATCCTTGAAAGATATTAACCTTAAATATCAACTTCTGTTTTAAGCTAACTTTTCGTTTTTGAGTGGTCTTTTTCTAAAGCTGCTTTTCTATTCAGGGGGTCTCAAAATATATTTCCTATGAAATGTTGACATCGAAATTTTGGGTCGAATACAATACTTCCCTTACTTGCTATACGTAGTAGCGACAGTAATCAAAAATCGACAGTGTGAATAAATCTACGAGTTTATTTTCATGGAACCAAAGTCCGAAGTTCTCTCATCTTGAGTCCTGGAGTCTAGTGCTACAAACGGTGGGAGCCAAAATCTATCGCTTACTAACGTAACACCTGAGCATCGTTGTTGGCGCTCCAGTTTTACTACTTGTGTATTTTACTGCATCCTGTTACCTTTGTTGCAGCTATACTGTTTACTTCTGTATTCTACTTTTGTGTTCAAGGGACTCAAATATAACTTAAGTACTAAATGCCCGAAGCAGATCCAATATTGACTCCTGTAAATAGTAAAAGAATTTTAGAGTTTTACTTCAGCTGTTGGCTAACCTGAAAAAGAAAACAATTATGGAAACTACAGTTTAGGTCTTTCCATGATATAATTTAACCGTAGCATTACCAAGTGGGGGTACGTTATGCCCACCTTCTGTAATTTTAAAAATTTTTTGTTCTAATTTTTTGATTGAAGGTATGCAATGAATACTTATTGCCAATCACTGTTTCTACTACTGAATTACGTAACTGCTGCAAAGTTTTCATTGTTGGCTTTTTGAGAGACAGTGAAATGTCAAGGTGGTCATAAAGTCCCGTCGGTATAATGTGACTCATGTAAAAAAGTAAAAAAAAAGGAGTAGTTAAACAGTGTTAAATATTACCTTTATAAACATTACAGGATATAATACCCAAAATTAAAATAAATTTGTTTTAAAAATTGCTCAGATATTGTTACCAGTGGTGGTCACAAAGTACCTCAACCCGTTAGTAGTAAAAGTTCTGAAACAATGTTTGGCATTGTTAGGATTAAACTACGACCGCGTTAAAGACATGAAACTTAGCATTCCTCGACAAAAATGCCATCTGATAACTCACAATGAAGAAGTGCGAGCAATAGAAGAAACCAAAAACCAAAAACAAAAAAACAAAAAGATACAAAAAATTATACTTAATCTGTCTCAAACATTGAGATTTTCACGGCATGAAGGCACAATGGACTCTTATGGACCATGCTTTTCTAATGGAAGAATCAAGTGCACCGTTGCCAAATGTGTGTATTTTGAAATGCCTCTAAGATACAGTACGAACGTGCATTTTGGTATGAAATATGTCGAAGAATACGATGTTATGCACGAAAAATATATTATGTCCCTAATCGTACATCTCTTAAAATAATAAAATCTAAAATTTTGTTGAAAGCAGATTTTAAAAACCTTTTTCGCTTCGCTGGTTTTAAATTGAAATAATTGCAATGAAAAGGAATGGATTATTCGTTTACTTTCATAAGCCATGCTGGTATTCAGATTATATCAATATGTCTAAACATACTTCTTTTAAAAAGTAAAGTTTAAAACAAAGTATTTGGATTCTTCGCTTACACAGTGAAAAATGTCGCTGGCTAGTTCCTATTCCTCAAGTCTATGGAAAAACTTCCAGCTGCAAAGTTGTCAAGGAAATAATGAAAATATTTTTATATAGATATAGATTTAAGTTTAATGTCTTTCAAGGATGTGACACGAAGATTTTGAGGACAATTGCTTCACCCTAAACTACACTTTATATGGAAAATGTTGGAAAAATTTTGATTTTCTTGAAAATGTCTAACCATTTTGATTAAAATGCCATATGTTTGAGATATTTTATGAAAAATCTCTGGATAACTTTTGCATAACTGGTAAACCGTAAGAGATAGGTCAAACCTTACTATAAAAAGGTTAATCTTGCTAAAATAAACAATTTGTGTCTCAATAATTTTTTTGTAGAGTGAAACATTACGGAGATACGTCTTGTCATTTGTGTGTAAGTTTTGCAGAGCTTATTACTTCTGACAAATGGAACGTCGTTATTCATTTGTTATGTTAACCGTGCAAAGAGAACGAAATTTTAAAGCTTTAAAAGATTTGAATATCGCTCAAAGTCTACTGTATTCCCATATTCCCCTTGCTCCTACAAGGAAATAAGCAATAAGATAATTTGTGGAAATGTTTATCTCAACTAACACGAAGAAGATAGTGGAATCGTCGCCAGGAAAGCTTCAAATCATATTTTAGTGGAATAAGAGTTTGTAAGAATAGTTAGTAGAAGAGTAGAGAAAATAATGTGAGTGCAGCACTTCAGATTTTTTTTTGTGAAGTAAACCGTTTTGGAGATATTCTTTGTGATTTGTCAGAGTTTTGGAATACTTGTAGACCGTTCTTAAAACTGAAGGTCGTTATTCATTTCCTTTTATCTCTTGGTCATACAAAGATATCGCAATTTCAAAGTCATCACATAGCGATCACTCTTAAACCATTTGACTATCGCTTAAAGCCTACTGTATTCTCTTGCACCTACAACAAGATTATTGCAAAAATTTGTACCAACGTTTATCTTGATTAACATGAAGTAGATTGAGGAATAAGGTTGTACAAGGTAGAGAAAGGCATGCGAGTTCAACACATCGGAGTTTTGGTGAGTGTAGCCAACACATAAAATATATAGAAGTGAGAAGAGCAATAAGTTTAAGTAGAGATCAGATTCTACGTATTAAGCGGGATATTGTAAAATGTAAACTGTCCGTGTAGAAGTTCTCAGTGGAGAGTCAGGCGAAACCGAACACCATGGGGCCGCGAGGGTCCGCGTGCCAAATGTTGCATCAAGTGCCGCCAGGCCAGCTAGAGTCTCGAAATAGATTACCCTATTGTACTGCGGGCTTGCCAAACATCATTCACTTTATATACATATTCATATTCCAATGTTTTAATTGTTACGCTTAGACCCAATATTACAAAGGAGGTTTAAACTACCAGTTAGATTTGAACTATAGTTTTAAGTTTTATAAATGTTAATCTTGAGCTGAACTTCAGTTTGACTGTACTGGAATCCGCGTTCCTGTAACTACAGTTTAATGTTGCAAGATGGCGGTCCCTGCTGTACATATGGATATCGGGGAGGTATTTGACGATGCCATCATGAGGTTGAAATAGCTTGGGGAACCTAAACTTCCATAAGGGCTAGTATTTTAAGGGTTTAAAATCCATACAATCCATACTAGATTTCCGGAACATGAATGGCTCCATATTTATACTGATGGATCATTGATATCAAACCAAGATGGAGCAGAGGCTGGAGTCACTTGTCACCTCTTTTTCTATTACAAATCTTTAAGTTATGGAACTACTAACTTTGATGGAGAAATTGAAGCAAATTCTTCTGTACAGAATTTCACATTTTCATCAAGCAGTTATTCTCTCAGATTCCAGAGCGGAAATTAGAGCAATCACTTCCAAGTTGTCACCAAAAAACCAAACAATTATAGAATGTTGGAAAATCCTTACCCATCTAACAGCACTTCAAAAACACGTAGTCTTCCAATGGATACCAGCTCACTGTGGACTGAGTGGTAATGAGAAAGCTGATTTTCTTACAAAAAAGGGTATCAGCTGTGTACAGAAATCTATAGTTAATCTACCATTTTATGCAGCTAAAAGATTAATCAACTCTGAATTTAAAAAAAATATATTGCAAAATACTGCTATGAAGAATCAAAAAATAAAAGATAGGAACTACTAAACATTCAAACGGTAATTCCTGAGTATCCTCGAAAAACAGCAGTTGCAACCTTATATATATCAATTACGGCTTATATGTTTATATTGATTTCTGTATCGGTTTCAAATTTGACTTAATGAGGCCAGGACTGTCTGTTTTGTAAGTCTGAATATGTTTATAAAGCCATGACCATTCTACATCTGAAAGGGATAGGTTCATTTAAGAAAGTTTTTGGTTTCCTGAGATGTTTCAACTTTATCATACATAATAGCACTTCCTCAAATTAATATCTCTCCAATGTCCACGTCCTCCAACGTAGTGCCATATCGGACGATAAATTAATTAAATTAGTGAAATGCTCAAATGAGTCCGAGGTTCATTGATCTTAGTTACCCGACATTGACCTTCTCAGGAAAAAAAGGTCCGAGATCTTGTTGATTTCTTTATATTTCAGGCTCTTATATTACTCTTTCATACACTATTTTGTTACATAGTTTTATATAAGGAATATCTAACCTAAATTACATGATTTACTTCTACAATGCTTTTGCAGTTAGAAGTTTCTCTTTTATTTTATATGTAATATTTATCTTATTCCTATTTCGTTTTAGAAGTGATTCTTATTGCTAACCAAATTACTATATCTAGGTTATGTAAATGAAGGTCCTCTATTGGTGAGATGTCATAGTTGGGATGTGACCATCGGGAAGTCAAGTCTTCTAGGTCACTCAGGTTCCTTTATTCATTCTTTATTAATTTCTCATTCTTGATTTGTTACATGTTTTTATGCAAGTAACTTAACCTGGTTCACATTATTCAATTTTAACAGTGCTTTTACAGTCTAGGGTTTCATTCCTTCTCAGGATAAGGGAAGACCTCTGGGGGGGGGGGGGACCTTATCCGGATAACCCGTCCTAACCGAGTTTCGAACTCAGGACCTATTGAACGTGAGGCAGATATGCTACCACCACACTACAGAAGCGGGCATGTTGTTAAACGGTAAATGAGTTTCAGTATACTTAAACTCAAATTAAGCTCAAGATTAGCGTTTATAAAACGAACGAAAACCTCAATCTCTCCTCCTGTGTCCTTCAGTATCATATCATACCTCGGATTTTGGAATTTTTTATCGCTCTGTGAACTTGTTAAACTCATGACGGCCGGTGGTATCAAAAAAGAAAAAAAAAATTATATTTTGAATATTCTTGTTCCTTTGATACAAATTTTGAATATTCTTGTTCCTTTGATGTGTTATTACACATTGATCCACATAACAAAAAAAAAAAAAAAAAAAAAAAAAAGGCCAACGCCCCAAAAATACTGAATTTTTTAAAATGTTTGTTTAATTTTGGCCCATAAAAACTCTAAGCACAAAATAATAATTTTAACTTTAATACTGTAACCTCAGGACCCAAGAGGCTATAGTTTAAATCTATCCGAAAGTTGTTGTTGTTAGCTTATGCTGGTTTTCTGACAATGAAGTTATTAATCCTCTTGCTCTCCAATATTTTTAACTGATGGATGTTATATATATATAATCATAGTGTACGTTAATAAAACAAATACTAAGTTTTATAAGAGTTAGATGTGGTATATGATTGATAAACGGAATACTTTAAATACATATATCTATGTATTACTGGAAATAGCTGTCGGTAATTACTGGTGATTTGAAATGCGGATTTCCATTAATAGTAACAACTAAAGGGAAATGAAAAAGAAAAAAATGAAATCTTCACTCGCGACACTTTCTGCTATTGTTACGTCTCCTTTATTTACATTACTCCACTATTTAGTTGGCGCTTCTATTCCATTGTTTCAGTTTTAGATCGCGCTTCCGTTCCATTACCTGTGTTCCTCACTGATTTGTAGTTGGTAACCTCTTTGTCCAGTAGCGTATTTCTTCATGTCAAGTTGGCAAGGTTTAGCGACAATGCACATCAAGAAGCAATATTACCCTATTTTTTCTCAGCTAGCGTGTCTATCAAAATCATACTTACAGTGTAAGAAGAAGACAGGCGATCAAACTTGTTATTGCAAACAATACTATTTTTTGTTGTGAATGGTTCTCTATTGCGCTAATTTAATGTTACTCTTAAAATTCATCGCAAATGGCCATTATTTTAAAACATTATTTTTTGCTCAACTGGCAGGTGTACCAACAGATTTTAGTTGCAATGGAAGGAGAAGACTACTAATCATATTTTCTCTATTTTCAGATATATCCACCTGCACTATTGTTCTGCGGCTCAACTTAACCAGCGTCTGCAATTAAACTTCTGGTGTGGTTTAAACAAATTCCTGTATTTATAATGCCGGCCTTATTAACTATCCTCTAGCTTTTAATATGCTTTTTGGGATAAAACTTAGGCTCAGTACTGAGTCGTTATACCAACAATGTAGTTATTAATAGGCTAAGTCATCCATTTGCATTTTAATCAATGCACATTCAAATCGTTAATTTACAAATACATTTCATTCTTTAAGAAATTGTAGGTATTGATTCTAAGGCTAGCTTACCTATTTTGAGGTTAACTATTCTCTGTTCCCATTATTGGTAACAATGGTAATACATTGGATTGTTCATTAATTTACTATGCCGTAATTTGAGAACCGTAACAATGGATTTATGATTTTAAACAACACAAATAAGAATGCAAAGCATTATTACTTTCTCTACTACGTACAGTAAGTAGAGGAAGTATTGCGTTCCACCCAAAAATACAGTGTGTGTGTGTGTGTGTGCGTCCGTCTGGGAACAGCATACCTCAAAAACGAAAAGTAGGTTAAAAACCAAAGTAGGTGCTTAAGTTCAACATATTTTAAGGATGCGACACGAATATTTAAGAAAATAGCCCCACACTAAACTACGGTTTACACGGAACATTTTCTGAACATTTTGATTTTCTCGAAAATGGCTCTAACGACTTTAATTAAAATGTCATATGTTTAAGATATTTTTATGGCACTGAAATGTATATTTTGAATTTTCTGGCTATGGCCCATGTAGTCCTGTTTACTTTGGATGACTTTTACATAACTGGAAAACCATAAGAGATAGACCAAATCTTACTACACAAAACTGCAGATCTTGCTAAAGCCACACAATTTATGTCCAAATAAATTTTCGGAGATATCCCTCATTATTTGTGTGAGTTTTGGAATACAAACTTGTCAAATGGAACATCTTTATTCACGTTTCCATATTTTCCGTGTGAAGAAAACGAAATTTGAAAGTTTTAAAAGATTCGACTATCACTCAAAGCCTACTGTATTCCCACATTCCCCTTGCACCTACAAGGAAATAAGCAACTTCTGCAGATGTTTAACTCAACTAACACGAAGAAGATACAGGAATAAGAGTTTGTAAGAATGGTTAGTACAAGAGTGGAGAAAGTTATGTGAGTGCAACACATCAGATTTGTTTTACATTTTAACGCCGCTGTGATAAATTCGCGACCAGCAAAGTTGCGATTGAATATATCTGGAGTGGTATTTATGCTAACCAGCGAACAGCGTTTGAATAAATTACCATACTGCATCACAAGATTGTTTCAGAATTTTCCCTACAGATGCCACCCTCCAACACCACCGACTGATTTGGCACATGTAAGGTTGCTAACGTAAGACTTAAAACTGCTAATGATCCATTTGGCGTAGCCGAGGGATTGAGGGTCCTAACCCGCAGAGAGTAGTCAAGGAATCTATATAACTGGAGTGAAGCAGTTGTGGCCGAAAGTGGAGCATCGACAGGGCGTAGCTATATGATCTGTTATTAAACGCCAGCGATACAGGCGCGCGTGGGAATGGTTTCAAGTATGGTTATTACTTATATCACAAGTTACCTCGCAAACAACTTACTGCCCCAGCATTTCCGTTTATAAGAGCGGGAACCAACCAAAATTATGAACAAAAGCAAATCAAAACTTCGCCAATCCAACGGGTTTGGTTTCTCACTTAGGTTGGCAGTCCTCATCACACATGCGTAGTAGCGGAAAAATGGCCATGTTTCCTCTCCTTACAGAATTATTTTCCAGAGAAGAAAAGTTCTAAAAAGGGCGAGTGAATTTTGGTTTTAGAGTGTACAGGTGACAACATGGGCTACAGAAAACACTTCTAAGGTAATTACATAATTCTCTTTCACTTTTATCATTATTTTAATTCGGACCCAACGTATAACAGTTTAGCTCAACATTTAGATAATTATAATAAATGTAAGTAAATATTTAAAAAAACAAATCATTCATCGCTTCATTCCGTTACTGGATAAATTCTGCATGCAACTTATGCAGAGAATAAGTAGGAAATATGCCATTCTGTAACAACTCCTTGATTACATCTTTACAACTGTAGTATGACAACAAAGATTCCTATTTTTATGCATTTAAATAAAAAAATATTTGCATGTTGCAACTCACATGCAATACTATGCTCACTTTTCAACATACTATTCTGACAAGTATTATTATATCTACTTCTTGCTGACGTTTAAAAGTGTCCTAAAAACCAAAAGCACTAATGAAGTAAATACTGGTTTAATGTTGTTCATTACACTAAACTAGTTACCAATACAAATGTCTTCACTTGTGCCCCCAATTCTGCAGGGCAGGTCCAGATCGAGGTTTTGTTTTAAGTATGCTTAAAAGTGACAGCCCTATGTCATTAGATTCACTGGCATGTAAACGAACTGCCGCGGAACGAAATTTCAGCACACCGCTGGCGATGATATGATCCTGATAATTCTTGGCAGTGTCCTTAACAAACAAAATGTTTAAAAAATAATTTTGGTAACGGAAAGAAAATGTGAAAGTATCACGTTTTCTCCTATTTCTGCTTCGTTACTTCGATAATAGCTTTGGGAAATATCCCTGTCTTCTGTATTTTTACTTTCTCTACTGGTAAGTAGAGGAACTATTGTATTCCATCCAAAAATTCGATGTCGAGATTTCACCGGAAATACATGTTTTGAGATCTCCTGAAAAAAAAAAACACTTTTAGAAAAAGGCCCGTGTGTGTGCGTGTGTGTGTGCGTGTGCATGCGCGTGCGCGTGCGTGTGTATGTCAGTCTGTGCACATAACTCAAAAACGAAAAGTTTGTTAAAAACCAAAGCTGGTATATAAGTTTAACGTTTTTCAAGGATGTGACACGAAGATTTTAAAGAAAATTCCTCCACTCTTAACTACCCTTTACCTGGAAAATTAATAGAAAATTTTGATTTTCTTGAAGATGGCTCTAACGATTTTGATTAAAATGTCATATATTTAAGATATTTATATGACAAATAAATGTATACTTTGAATTTTCTGGCTATAGCCCCTGTAGTCCGGTTTACTCTGGATGACTTTTGCATAACTCGTAAACCGTAGGAGATAGACAAAATCTAAATCTCACTACACAAAAATGTAATCTTGTTAAAACACAAAATTTGTGTCTAATTTTTTTTTTTTTTTTTTTGTAGAGTGAACCATTTCGGAGATATTCCTTGTTATTTGTGTCAGTTTCGGAAAACTTAAAACTGTTGTATGTAAAGCGTGCAAAGAGAACGGGATCTCAAAGCTTTTAAAGATTTGACTATCGCCCAAAGCCTACTGTATTCCCAGATTCTCCTTGCACAACAAGGAAATAAGCAATAAGATAATTTGTACAAATGTTTATCTCAACTAACACGAAGAAGATATAGGAATAAGAGTTTGTAAGAATGGTTAGTACAAGAGTACAGAAAGTCATGTGAGTGTAAAGCATCAGATTTTTAGAAAAAGGCTCGTATTGGTGTGTCCGAGTGAACAGCGTAACTCAAAAGCGAAAAGTCTGTTGAACACCAAACTTTTGCATATCCGTAAAATGTAAGAGATGAACAAAATCTTACTACACAAAAAATGTAGACCTTGTTAAGACAATTTATGTCTCGCGCACTTTTTTAACGGTGGAGTGAACTATTTCGGAGATATTTCTTGTTATTTGTCTTAATTTTGTAAATGTTGTACTTGTCTCAAATGGAGGTCATTGTTCATTTTTTAATTTCTTGGTCATGCAAAGAGAACGAAATTTCAAAAAAATCAAATCGTAGGAGATTTGTCTAACGATAATAGAATATGGTTCTTAATTATCAATATACAGAGTTATGATTGATAGAAGAAATCTTGCAGCCCATGATTGTTCAACATCAGATGAGACCTACGGTGGGAGCCAGTTTTAAACGATTTTACTATCGCTTAAAGACTGCTGTATTCCCATATTCCTCTTGTATTTATAAGAAAATCAGCTATAAGAAAATTTCTGCAATGATTTGTCTCGATCAACATGAAGTATATGGAGTAATAAGAGTTTATAAGAATAGTTTGTAGAGTAGAGAAAGACATGTGAGTGCAACAACAGATTTTTTAATAGTGGTAACTACTGTAAAACTTTTATATTCTGCTTATTTTAACGTGTATTGTGTATTTTCTGTTAAGATTTCTTGAAATCACAAGTATGGTTTTATGGTGAACACGTTTCGGGTCAAACTCGTATTAAATAAAACATGGTTAGGGCATGTGTAAATGGTGCAAGGTTTGAATCATTCACGGCGATGATCGAATTACGCGCCGTGTAATATTTATGAAGTTCGAGCTTTCGTACACATTAAACCCCATTGCCATCAACAGTAAATGGCCCAAAGCTAAAAAAACTTCATAAATATTACACGCCTGATGACCGAGAAGCTCTAATCAATATCTAATTAGTGTTCATTTTCAACATAGGAACCTCTGGAAACAGCCGCTATGTTTGGAAGACGATCTTGTTGAATTCAGAGTTGCCAACCTTGATAAGTATGTTTTAATATAGTTTTACTAAACACTTTATCTTGAGCTTTTAGGTGGCGTTGTTGTCGAAGATGGCAACAGGACTTGTCAGGTTTTTATGCAGTCGTACTTCAAATTATATCTTAGAAGGTCGTAAGTTGTAGTTCCGGCAATTGTTTTTTTCCAGATTAACCAACGGCTGACGTAAAAGGCTAAACACACGAATCCTTCTTTTACTATTTACAGGAGTTGACTGTGTTGATGCTGGATCTGTTTCAGGCATTTGTTAGATGCTTAAAATTACTGTTTGAGTTGGTTAAACACAAAGGAAACCAGTGGAGAACAACAAAGGTAACACAATACAATGAAATACACAAGTGGTAGCCTGGAGTATGAGCAACAATGCTGCCGCAGAACATGTCGCTATTTTCGCAAAGCAGAGGCCTTCTCAACTCGGACCGTTCGTTGCACTGGGCTCAAGATAAAAGTGTGAGCAGTATAACGCAAACAAAATTATTGCAATCGTCATACTTCAATTTATAACGATGCGTTGTCCAGATAACCTCTTTCTGGAGTTGGCAGGCTTGTACTTTATCTATGACCTGAATGACGAAAACATGGTGGCAGATGTATGCAAATAAAGATGGAAATAAATTCTAAGAGCCGGACGAAGTTGTGGATGCTGTCAAATCAGTCCAGAAAGCAGCATGATACAGAATATAGTTGTTTCATTGACTGTGTAAGGTAAGCACTGCTAACAGATCAACTGCACACGCCTGTGATTTTCGCTCTAGGCGTAATTTCTCTTGTGTAAATATACAGGCCTGAAACAGTGTTTCCATGGGGAATTCAAATCCATGAGTTCTCATTCCGGGTTGAGTATAGCATGGAAACGCGGATTCACATCGAAATGAATCCTTGAATCCGACACTCTTAGAAGGTGGATCGAATCGAAATTTTTGTTGCTTGGAAACACCCACCGGATTCAAGTGATTTAAATCTGCCAAAGATGTTAACTTCTACTGCACTCGTAAAACGCTTCACGCTCATCATTTTGTTTTCTTAGTGAAAGTGGTGTAATAAAATACAACAACAAAGCAACTTTTACTGTTTCTATGATCTCGCAATACATTCTTTTAAAAATCAAGCTCTAAACCTACTTAAAATACGCAGAAAACATATTTTTACAGGTTTACCAACATAAACAAAATGACCAACATAAAAAGTTTAATTAGTTATGCTTGAGCCTTGTGTATCCAAATAGATTTCATTCCTGTTTGAATTCAACATGAAAACACGGGTCGTACTGAGAACGGATTGGACTCAAATCGATTTTAGTCCCTCATGGAAACGTAGTTAGCATTATTTTATTACTACTTTATAGACTTTTGGGCTGTCAAAAAAAGTAGTGTATACCACACCTGTTAACGGCGATTTTATTTTTGAGGGGGAAGGAATCGACATATTGAATCAGTTTTCTAGTTATTTTTTCGTATTCAAAGCATTTTCTTTCACAAAAGTCTAGCTATAGGTCTGAAAATTTTCCATATAGTTCAAAATATACATAATAAAATGTCCAATTTGAATTGACATTCGTCATAGTGCAGTTTTACTTTCTCTACTAGTAAGTAGAGGAAGTATTGTGTTCCCTCAAAAATTTGATGTCGAAATTTCACCGGAAATATGTTTTGAGACCCCTGAATCCAAAAAAAAAAAAAAAAAAAAGAAGTTTTAGAAAAAGGTCTGTCTATGTCAATCAGACTGTGGACAGCATAACTCAAAAAGGAAAAGTCAGTTAAAAACCAAAGTTGGTATCTGAGTTCAATGTCCTTCAAGGATGCGGCACGAAGATTTTGAAAAAAATAGTCCCACCCTAAACTACCCTTTACATGGAAAATTTATCGAAAATTGATTTTCTTGAAAATGGCTCTAACGGTTTTGATTAAACATGTCATATGTTTAAGGTATTTGTATGACAAATGAAATGTATATTTTGAATTTTCTGGCTATAGCCTATGTAGTCCTGTTTACTCTCGATGACTTTTCAAGAACTCGTAAACCGTAAGAGATAGACAAAATCTTACTATACAAAAAAAGTAGATCACAATTCTTGCCCAAATAATTTTTTTGTAGAGTAAACCATTTCGGAGATATTCCTTGTTATTTCTGTCAGTTTCGGAAAATTTGAAACTTTCGTGAAATGCAACATCGTTGTTCATTTTTACTTTCTCTAGTGGTAAGTAGGGGACGCATTGTATTCCACCCAAAAATTCAATGTCGATATTTCACCGAAATATGTTTTGAGACCCCCTGAACCCCCAAAAAAGCATTTTTAGAAAAAGGTCCGTCTGTCTGTCTGTGGACAGCATAATTCAAAAGGAATATTTTGATTAAAAATGTCATATGTTTGAGATATTTTTATGGCAAATGAAATATATATCTTGAATTTTCTGGCTATAGCCCCTGTAGTCGTATCTACTCTGGACTGCTTTTGCATAACTGGTAAACCGTTAGAGATAGACAAAACCTTACTGTACAAAAATGTAGATCTTGCTAAAATACACAATTGAGGAGCGTTTTTTTCAAAACTCGATAGATGCACAAAATGCATTTCTGAGAAAAAAAGTTTTTTTTTCTATTTATTGGCAATACTAATTGGTTAGCACAGCAACTATATTAATCATTCAATTCTCCTTCCTGACACTGTCTCACTGAATGTGAAAAGAAACAAAATAACATAGTTTAACAGGTGCAAATTTGGAGTTTGAAAATGCGGAGTTTTTTTCAAAAGTCGATAAATGCTGATCAACTTTTCTGTGTCAGCGAGAAATTAAGACATGAAATTTCGTTATTTTTGTCATTTATTGTTTGGTTGCTTTTTATTTATGCATTTATTATATTTTTATTTATTTTCACCTATTTATAATACATAATGCACTATGCAACCAACATATTAATGTTTATAAGGATTATTTTATTCGGTATAAACTTGGAAACTAAGCATGCTACATTCACAATAACAATATATGTTGTTTTATTTATATAACAAACATATTGAATACTCACAAAGAAATTTCAAACAATACGAATAAGTAAGCTTTTACCTTTACTAGTGCTTGTGCAGTCTGTAGGTACATGGTTCTTAGTTTGTTTCTCTTTTCCACATCTGCCTCTGTCTTAATCTTCATCAGTCCCATTTTGCAGGTTGAGCATGTGTCAGTTTGTGGTGTACGGAATTAAAATTCAGAAAGCTGTAAAATATGTGTTTATATTTTGACAATGAGCAGACCGGTAGATTTCTTCATCTTCTTTGCTAACATTCGTGTCCACTGTAAACAGAAAAACCCCGTCACGAGTGCTATGGCAAAAAATTCGCAAAATACGGGGATCTTACGATGGAACACATAATATAGTTTTCCACAATTATACAACAAACACTACAAGTACTGACCCCCAAACCATAGCAAACATACTGGCGCATACTTTTGCAGAGGCCTCAAGAGAAGAAGCTTGCGAAAGCAAGGTGACCCACTGCTACCAACCTGACGAAAATAACCAAGAAAACTACAATGATAACATTACTTTCACAGAATTCATGGAGGCACTTGAAAAGAGTAAATGCTCCAGCCCTGGGCCGGATAACATTCCTTACGTAATGTTAAAATCCTTACCGCAAGATGGACTGGTTTACTTTCACGAAATCCTTAATTATATATGGAACTCAAGAACTTTTCCTAAACAGTGGCGCACAGCAACTATAGTACCCATCCCCAAACCAAACAAAGATCTTACTTCACCTGAAAGTTTCAGACCTATAGCCCTCACCTGCTCTATGTGTAAAATACTTGAAAAAATTATAAATAACCGATTGCGTTGGAAACTAGAGAAAATGCAGTTCTTCACCGAACTTCAAAATGGTTTCCGCCAGTTTCGATCCACCACTGACCATCTTTTAATACTTGATTCTGAAATAAAAGCTGCATTTACACAGAAACAACATCTCATGGCAATAAGCCTAGACATAGAAAAAGCGTATGATAAAATTTCACGAGCTTACATACTCAAAACAATACGTAACATCGGTATCCGTGGTAATTTGTATCACTTTATTGACAACTTCCTTCAGGAATGGAAAATTAAAGTTCGCTACAAAGGAACCATGTCAAAAGAAGAATCCATTAATAGAGGTGTTCCACAGGGATCAGTAATCAGTGTCACACTATTTCTCATAGCTATCAACAGTATAGTAAGCAGTATTACACCACCTGTAAAAGGTATACTATTTGCAGATGACCTAACTATCTTTTGTAAGGGGAAAAACCCCTTTACTACTGCAACACTTCTTCAAGAAACACTGGAAAATCTGCACACTTGGACTAATCATGCTGGTCTTAACTTGTCATATCATAAATCCAAATGCATATGCTTCTCCAAATCACCATGTAAAGTCTCAAACCCCACAATCTGCGTGGATAACAAGCTAATCAACTCAGTGAAGACTATCAAAATTTTAGGTTTAACGCTTGATGCAACTCTAAGCTGGAAACATCACATTGATGATATGAGAAATGAATGCCTCAGAAGATTAAATGTACTAAAAACCCTAAGCTGCAAAAACTGGGGTTTTGATCTCAGTACCCTCATACGAACGTATCAAGCTCTCATTAGAAGTAAACTCGACTATGGAGCCCAGATCTACAATACAGCTAAATCTTCAGTTTTAAAGAAACTAGATACAATTCAAACAGCAGCTCTAAGAATATGCTTGGGAGCTTACAGAACCAGCCCTGTTTCTGCCTTAACAAT
This sequence comes from Tenodera sinensis, assembly GCA_030765045.1. Taxonomy (NCBI): domain Eukaryota; kingdom Metazoa; phylum Arthropoda; class Insecta; order Mantodea; family Mantidae; genus Tenodera; species Tenodera sinensis. The sequence continues at coordinate 20,024,811 of CM060966.1, read as the reverse complement.
GGAAACCGACGAACCACCATTGAACGTCCGCAGAACAGATCTGAGCCTAAAATTCGCCCTTAAAACTTTAGCAAGACCCGAATCAATGATCTACCAGTACGTCCTCCCAGAAACGTCCAACCAACGTTTACAGGCTAATTCACAAAAAGAAATGTCATTTAAATCTAAAATAAGCAAATACATTGAAGAATATAACATAGAAGTTCCTGCCATAATGCCCAGAAAGTTTCATTGTCTACCACCTTGGAGAATACCAACTGCTCAACTAAATTTGAATATTACAGCTTACCATAAATCCCATACAGATGCATCTTGCTATAAACAGCTGTTTCAAGAAATAACAAATGCCTACCCTAACCATACATTTATCTACACTGATGGTTCCAAAACGAACAGCGACAATGGATGTGCCATAATTACCCCAGATAAGAAACTTCAGCTGAAACTCCCTAAATATTATTCCATATTCTCCTGCGAACTTTCTGCACTTAAGCAAGCTTTAACATACATCATCCAATCTAGTGAGAGTAAATTTCTTATAATTTCTGATTCATTAAGCTCTCTCCAAAGTCTCAGAGATCGTTCAACTGACCTCCAACTGCTTCAAGATATCCACAGTCTTTATTCCATTGCTCTAAATAAAAAGAAAATAGTTACTTTCATTTGGGTCCCTTCACACTGCGGCATTAAGGGCAATGAAGAAGCGGACAAAGCTGCTAAAGAAGCAAGTCGGTTAACAGACACACATGAACATCAAGCAGTACCTTATCGTGATATTACAAAGTACTTCTCCAAACTAATAAAAACAAGATGGAAACAGGCCTGGAATCAATCGCCTCCAGAAAAACTACACATGGTAAGGAAAGGAGACACCAATTCTTCCCCTGTCTATTCTCTTAGCAGGAAAGAGCAGGTGATTATCTCACGTCTCCGCATTGGTCATACAAGGTTAACCCACTCATACCTCCTCAGCAAAGGCCAGCCACCACAATGTGAAGTCTGCAACACCCGCCTCACAGTAAAACATCTCCTCACAGAATGTAAGCAATACGCTACACAACGACAGCTTCATCACATCACTGGAGACTTATCCACCACTCTGAACACGCCATCCAACTGCAGAAGGGTATTATCATTTCTCAAAGGTACGGGCTTGCATGCGAAAATATAATATGAAAGATACTTGTTGTACTGATTTGATTGTATTCTCATGTTTTTGGTAAAATAATTGTACTAAATTTATTGTATACCGCTGTATTTCATAGAATAGTCGCGATATGCCTTAATTGTTAAAGCGACTCTAAATAAATTAAAAAAAAAAAAAAGATTTGAGAATCCCACAAAGCCTACTGTATTCTAATATTCATTCGCCTTGCTCTTAGAAGGAGATAAGGAGTAAGATAATTTCTGTCAAGTTTTATCGCATGTAACACGAAGAAGATATAGAAATAAGAGTTTGTAGGAATGGTTAGTACAAGAGTAGAGAAGGTCATGTTTAAGATACTTTTATGATATATGAAATGTATATCTTTAATTTTCTGGAAATAGTCTCAGAAGTCCTTTGGAGGGAGGTACTTATACATTTTACTTTATCTCTTGGCTATGTAAAGAAAACCGAATGTCAAACCATGACATAGTGACCAGCTTTAAAACATTTGAGCATTGCTTAAAGCGTATTGTATTCCCATATTCCCCTTGCGCCTACAAGAAAATAAGCAAAAACACAATTTCTGTAAATGCTTATCTCTATTAACATCAAGAAACACGAATAAATGAGAATAGTTTGCACAAGAGTAGAGAAAACCATACGAGTGTACCATCAGTGTTTACTTTAGCACCGGTGATCGACAAGTTATACACTAATGATGTCTTTAGGTGTCTTTTCTGGTAGGCAAAAACTTACTTTTGGTGTTCAAATTAAAAAATCTGATGTGTTGCACTCACATGACTTTCTCTACTCTTGTACTAACCATTCTTACAAACTCTTATTCCTATATCTTCTTCGTGATAGTTAAGATAAACATTTGTATAACTTATCTTATTGCTTTTTTCCTTGTAGGTACAAGGGGGGATACAGTAGGCTTTATGCGATAGTCAAATGTTTTAAAGCTTTGGGATTCTGTTGCCTTTGCCCACTTAACATATAAAGAAATGAACAACGATGATCCTTTTCACGAAAGTTCTAAATTTTCCGAAACACACACATAACAAGGAATATCTCCGAAATAGTTCACCCTACAAGAAAATTTATTGAGACATAAATTGTGTATTTTAGCAAGGTCTACATTTTTTGTATAGTATGATTTGGTCTATCTTTAACGGTTTGCCAGTTATGCACAAGTAGTCCAGAGTAAATACGACTACAGGGGCTATAGCGAGAAAATTCAAGATATACATTTCATTTGTCATAAAAATATCTCAAACATATGACATTTTAATCAAAATCGCTTGAGCCATTTTCAAGAAAATCAAAATTGTCGAAAAATTTTTACATGTAAAGGGTAATTTAGGGTGGAGATATTTTCTTCAAAATCTTCGTGTCACATCCTTGAAAGACATTAAACTTAAATACCAACCTTGGTTTTTAACCGACTTTTCGTTTTTGAGTTATGCTGTCCACAGACACACACACGGAGCTTTTTCTAAAAATGCTTAGGCAATGTTTAGTCCCAGAACAGTGTATTTGACAAGTCATTATGCTATGACGAGATGTATATATTTTGTGTATTAAGTAGAATAAAGAGTACTTCAGAGACTATTGCTGGAAAATTCAGGATATACGTTTTATTTGTCATGAAAATCCTTGAAACATATGGTAATTGAATTAAAAGGCGTTAGCCATTTTTGAAAGAATCAAAATTGCGAATCATTTTCTGTATAACAAGGTGGTTTGGAGAGGGGAATTTTTTTAAAAATGCTCGTGTGGGATATTTGGATGATGTTCAACTTAAAGGAACAGTCGGTACAAAATTTGGCGTTTATGTTAAGCTGTTGACAGACAGAGTGATTTCTAGGAATGAGTTGTTTTTATTCGGGAGTGTCAAAACATGTATTTTCAGTGAAATATGGGTATTGAACTTTTGGGTGGAATAGAATGCTTCTACTCTCGTACTATAAATAGGCCTATTCTTCATGTTAATTGACATAATCATTTTTATAAATTGTTTAATTTTATATTTTCTTGTAGGTGCAGTAGGAATATGAGGTAGGAGGCCTTAAGTGATAGACAAACCTTTAAAGAGATGATCGCTATGTGACGGCTTTGAAATTCCGTTCTTTTTGCATAACCAAGAGGAAAAATAAATGATCAGGATTTCCCATTTGAATAAAGTATAATCATTTTAGAATTCAATATATTGTGACTTTGGTGGGTGTAAAGTAAAGAAGACCGATGTAGTCGAGATAAAGAAACACTTTTATTTCCGTAAACAGTAACTTTGTACACTCGTTCCAACAGCAAGAAAGTCTTTACCGATTCACCAACAGCACGGCTGCGAATTCGTAACACAAAAACTGTCCCTTCTCACACTTTAGCGCTATTTATATCTCCCAGGCACTATTCTGGAAACTTCAGGAAAGTTCAGTTATTATTGCGGTGAAATACAAAGCAGAAAATTCCAGAAGTCTCTATCCCTTTCTCTCTTTCGGCAAGCGCCCCAACAATGCGGCCATTCTCTGTCTCTTCCCTTCGGCTCCTTTGTGGTAGTGCCGACAATAATGCGATGGGCGACTATATATATATTGTGCTTTATCGAGGGCTACATTATTAATGCAGTAGGACTGTACCGGTTAGTCAAAATAATTCAGAATGAAGGAGACTTTGGAGAATATTCCCTGGAAATTGAAGCCATACATTTCATTTGTCATGGAGACGACTTACACTAATTTAAAATCAAATGTTTAGAAAAATGTTTCACCTAAAGAGTTGTTTAGAGTGAGAGAATTTTCTTCAAAGTCTTTGTATCACATCCCTTGGTAGACACTAAACTAAAAGATCTAGTTTGGTATGTATCCGACTGTTTATTCTGGAGTTAAGTTGCTATCTCTCTCTCTCTGTGATACCAAAATTTATAGATACTTTAAAAGGTATTCTTATTTTTTAAATAGGAAATCAAGCATTTAAAATAATAACAATAATAATAGCTTTTGTTATAATTTGAATACAGTAATGATAAATATAGGGAGAAAACGAACAAAAGGGGGGTAGCCTCACTGCTGGGAATAGCGAAACCAACGGACTTCAGAGCGTCGCTTGGGTTCTTCTCGGTAGAGCAAAGAATCCATCGGACAGAAGCGAACATCTTAAAGTTTATTTGTGTCTGCAGATATTGTTGATTGGTGAATCCATCATACCAGAATACATATATTGGTTGACAATATCTCCAGTGAAAAGAGCTTTAAAACATCGGTTATTCATTAAAACGCAGTTAGTTAAAAAATATGTGTCATCCTTTCGAAAGTGCCCACGCAAACCCAAAGAGAGAATTCTCATCGCTTTTATCAACGGCAAAACGACAGATTCAAAGATGTGATTTTGCTTCGGGGTTCATATTAATGAGAAGTAGAGTTCGGCCGAAAGTCGGCTTTCCAGTTCCTTACAAAACGATCACTTCGTGTGTCAAACTAGCGCAAAGCTAGAATCAAAGATGCCGAACAGGAAATGCAAAGAGCAACCCAGCTATAATATTGCTTCACTCTGGTGCATCAACAGTAAAGTTAATTTGCTTCATCTCTCTTCCTCCCCCCACCCTCTCCCATTCTTGCATATATATACAACGCGGGACATTTTTTTTCCTTCAAAAATGTTTTTCTTGGGATTCAGGTGGTCTGAAACAGGTAGGTATTCCCAGCGAAATCTCGCTATTGAAATTTTGGGAGGAATGCAAGAGGCACCTTCTCTGTCTACTATGCAAGTACACACAGCCTAAGTCAATAGAAATTAGAATTACCAGAGGGGGGCTCGATTCGGAAAACATGGGAAGCATTTGCTTCACATTACACGATTAATATCACCCTGTGTTCATTTTAGGACTTTGTATTAAGTAGGAAGCTGAGTTCGCTTATATGCATGGTAGCCGAACGGTGGAATGCAGTGTGTCAAAATTGGAATATCCTGGGCTTGAATCCTTGGTGCATTTTAAAATGTATGATGATACTATTTACTATGAATAAGATATCCATTAATTTTAATACATTCAACTAGAAAATAACGAACAAGATTCCTTTTTTTCTTTCGATTTCTAAATAAGTGCCATGTAAGTAAGAATTATAAAGTGAAAAGCTAAGCAGAAATGTTTAATTGACTTAATATTGCATGTGCAAACTGTCTGATTCTTCAGTTATGAATGAGGCTGGCGTGACCTTGGAGTGCTGCACGATATGTCGTTTGCTACGACTGGGTACACACAAACACTAAGTTACAGGCGATTTCTCCTCACGTTAGTGAACGTCGCTGGATACTCTGTAGCTCAGACTTCAAGAGCAACAATGCTAGGTGGTGTGTGCAGTTATTCACGTCAGCCTAGTTCGGTTCGGAAACGTTCACCCACTCCTCTGCAAGATATTTTACTTCTAGAAGAGGCAAACCACATACTTTCCAGCATGTATATATAATAATTGCAAGTAGTTCTAATTTCCTTGGGTCGAACCGCACAGCGTTGCACCTACAGCAGAGTTCTTTGCTCAGTTGGCAGCACTGAAGCACAATCTTAGAGGCGATCACAGATCACTCTGCCTTGCATTTGCAGAAGCAAAATCAACCATAATAATTACGACAGAGTTATATTCATATACGAGGTGAAATTTGCATCTACGAATGTCGGGGGGAAATAACTACCGTTCCAGAGGAAAACGTTACGACTAGAGTTGTAAAACTAACGTAGACAATTAGAAGTAAACGTTGAACTTTGAACCTTCTCGAAACAGATACATAAACAGTCGCTTATCCTATGCAACATTAGTGTCTTCAAAAACACTTGGAAGCTCCTCCAAGTGTACTACAGTTCAGATCGAAGACACTGATAATGACCACGAGTGATGTTATTTTCAACCGGGAAGCACAACGTTTATTTTGATCATAGTGACCAAATTTATGATCAAAGTTTATGTTTGAATTTCTCAATTGTGTTAATTCGTTGTATTCTATCCTTTACCTACCACTGTTACCAATACTACCAAAGTGTAGTTTTGGTAGAGCGTAATTCTTGTTACGATGCAAAATATTGTGGCCAAGGTGGGTATCTGTGTTGTGTTGGGTTTGGATATCACGAGAAGGCCTAAGTGCGTTTTGGAAGCTTGATGGCACATTAACAATCAGTATAAAGACATCCTTGAAAACAATGCTTTCTTCTGTAAGGACTAGATATCCCATTGGAGTGATAATCACCCTGTCCACACTAGTCAGCGAGTTTCAAACTGGTTCATGCAAAGACAAGATATCACAGTGATTGATTGGCCTCCTTGCTCGCCATATTTGAATTCTATTGAAAATGTTTTGGCAGAGGTGAAGCTTAAATTGGCTGCAACACAATGCAAGACAGAAGACGTTTCATGGAATTGATTACAGGGTGATTGGAAAGAAGTATTCTATCGTGAAAATTTGACTAGGTATTTTATATCATACATGCTCATTAGAATGAGAACATTCATACCAGCAGACACACACCCTATATTAAAGTAATTTCTATTTTTATTTACCGTTTCATTTGGGAATATAATACTTACTTATTTCATATTTAGCTTGAAAACGAAAAAGAGTAGGTATCTCTGTCTTTATGTGCTAGCATAGTTGCTTTGAAATCATATGAGTTAGTAATTGGAATTATACTATAATATTAGTAATAAACATTTCATTTTTCGGCAGAATAAGAGAGAAGACTGTGATGTTAACGTAACTTTAGCTTTTTTGTTATTATAAGTATGTAATCCTGCTGTTTAACCTGTATAAAACCCATGTCCATGTGTTTGCTGGAAAATATTCTACTCATTTAATAAAACATACATGGAAGCACATTTGTGTGTTAACTGCACTTCATGGTACCCAAACTAACTCGTTCAAAGAAAGCAACATTAACTCTAAAGAAATAAGTATAAGAAACATTGATATTCAAATATTGAATACACAGATATGACTTTAAAATATCAATGTATCAAAATATCAATTATCTTTAAATCAAAATATATTTATAAAGCAGTGGCCTACATCGGATACAATGGTTTAAGCTTTCTATTATAAAATATATGGAGTAAATAGTTGAGGAAATTTATGCACAGATCAGTATGAGAAAGGATAGGTGTTGTTTTTTTTTTTTTTTTAAAGTTAAGGTCCTCCAACATTGTGTCATATCGGACGAATGAATGAAATGATACTCAATTGAGGCCGAGGTCCATGGAGCTTTAAGTTACCTGACATTCGTCTTCTCAGGGTAGGGAAAACCTCGGAAAAAAACCTTACCCGGATAACTTACCCTAAGCGAGATTCGAACTCGAGACCTCTTGAACGTGCGACAGACACGCTAACCATCACGCTACAGAGGCGGGCAGGATAGTTGGTGATAACATAAAAAATGTAAAGAAGCATTTTATTAAGGAGAGAATATTTAAAAGAAGCGAAAATAGCACATTTCAATTGTCAATTTCTTGTTCAGCCGGTAAATATGAACTGCAGAGGGGTATATATATAAGTAAGGGCACGGATCCAGTCAGGGATAGCCCGAGATATATAAATGTTTCATAGTCAAAATTTCTATTTCAGTTGTAAAATATAATTGTATAATTAAACAGCTTATTTTAATACATTTCCACAGTTCTTTCCTTCTAAACATTTTTAACCACGTACATTACTCGAATTAAATAGTATTCTCCAATATTTCATCATCTATAGGATCAATAATCTCTTATTGCTGTAATTATATTTATTTTTATTTCATGAGAAATAATATGTCCTAATCGTCCGCTCCATTTTTATCACAAGTAAGTCGATTTGTTGAGTGATATAATTTCCAGGTCTCCACTCTGTCCGGTCCATAGGTTCCTCTGCTCTCTGACAGGCGTCTGACCCTAGGCACTGGCTTGTAAGTCCCAGGGGGTGTAAGTCCTACATAAGGGGAAGGTAATCACATGAAGAAGAATTGTTTTTGACACACGTTTGTTAGCTTCGCTTATATGTAACTATGGATGTTTTCGATGTAATATTCACCAACTTAGAGGCGTCTGATTGACTTGAAAATTTGCACACGTGTCAAGAGCCGATGATAATATATCATGACTTTGTCCTAATGTCGTGACCAGGGTCATCAGGATAAAAAAAGTAAATGCAGCTTGCAAATTCATTTAAATAAACAGACGAACAAACAAACAAATAAAATAAATATGCCTGATAGCAAATGTAAATAGTTCATCCGTAGCTGTTTATGGAAGTAAAATTATGATAAAAATATCGTAAAAGACACCCAGGCGTTTTTACAAAACAATTTATTATTTTGTTAATATAACTTTATTTTTATTTCAAGCATATTAGAAATTTTTTAATTATAATGAACCAGCGGACTTCATACAGCTATAGAACAAGCTCTTCATACTTACAGATTATTTTATACTTTTTATTCGTTTTGTTATTAAGTGTGCTTTTTTAGTTTTGTAGGTATAATTATTGAAGTAGTAGCTTGAAATCGACACTGTTGACACTGTATTGCTTAAAGAAATATTTAATTCACTGAATTGATTTGAATTAAATAAGTAAATTATATCTAAAATATGACTGGATCAGTAAAACTACCTTTTTCAATCTAACTCAATACGTTTAATGATTCTAAAGGAATTGTTGGTGTTAGAATCCTATGCAGCAATATCGGGGAACTGTTGTATTTTGCTGAATGCTGTTGTGTGCGACCTAGACCTGAAAACGAGCGCTGAATCAACGAGGTTCGAAGGAGTTGTACTCTCCCTCCATTCCCCACCCGGTTACTATTCGCCCGCTGTGTAGGTCCTCTAGGAACCCACTTGGCTGTTTCCCTGCAGGAGTTGAGGCAGTGGAACGGGAGGAAGTGGGAGCGACTAAGCAGCTGTAACACAGGTAAGACATACATTCAAACATTTCTGATCTGCCCGTCTAAATGTCAGTCACATGGAACCATCAGAGATAGCTAATAAAGCAGCGATCATGTCCTGACGTGAACAGCTACTAGTATACGGCTTCCTAACCAACGCAGTGCTAGGAGTAACGTGTGTGAGGTTGCTGTGCATTTGCAGTTCGGTAAAATATCCATACTCAGATAGTTGCAATTAATTATTTGGTGTTTGGTATGTAGTAGCGAGTTGGTAAAGAGATTTGCTGAGAGGGCGTTACCTGGCAAGCCGCTAAGGAAGACTTCGGGGCACACTTGATCCGCTGCCAAGATCATTGTGGGCCCCAAGGACGAGCTCACATCTATAAACTATTTTTGTATGTAAGCTATTCTATTTTGTTCATCTCGCTATGTAGTATCAATCGATTTACAAATATTATTTTATATTCGTGCAAGCTCAAATTCCGTACCGTAGCTTCTAAATTAAATAGGCACTATTTATAAATTTATTGAAACAATTAACTCTCCGAATTTCATGAACTCTAAATGAAAAACATTAATAAAATTGGGACATAACTGTAAAGGTTACAATGTAATATCAGTTACAAAATTTAGCACACAATTTGACAATTACAGACAAAAACAAACTTTCAAAAGAATAGTTAAATGTTATGACAGAAAATTATACACGTAAATAATTAATAAAAATACAATATAAATCGTAAAAATCCAATGTGTTGTAGATTTTCTATACTCACTGTTGTACAACTATCTTTACAAACGATTATTCTCCTAGTTACTTCATATTAGTTGAGGTAAACTTGTATAGAAGTGGTTTTATTATGTTTACTTATAGGTACAATGGGAGTAGGGGAATACAGTAGACTAGCGATAGCCAAACCTTTTAAGAATTGGTCGCTGTATAAGGGCTTTGAAATTCCTTTATTTTGCATGTTCAAGTAGGGCAAAAATGTTTAACTACTTCCCATTTGAGAAAAAATATATTTCAATGTATTTGAAAATCAAAGCAATAACAATGAACATCTCAGAAATAGTTTACACAAAAAGCACTGTGCTGTAACGAAGTTCACGTTTTTTTCTGTTTACAAATTGTCAGTTTTGCAAAAGTCATTCAGAACGAATATTTCAGACGATATTTCCAGAAACTTCAAGATATGCATTTCATTTGGTGTGGAAATATCTTAATTGTAACCATAATTTAAACTAAATTGTTGGCCATTTTTTAGAAAATAAAAATTTTCGAATTTTTTCCTCAAAGGAATAGTTTGGGATGGAGCATTTTGTTTGAAAATATACGAACTTTAATGTTGCAACAGCCTATCTTAGTGGCCAAGTTAGTTTGTCGTATCTTGGGCAATTTAGAAGTGTAGCAGAAACCATATTCCAGCTTTATAATGTCGTTCTCCTCGAGTTTCTGCTGACGATTTGAACAAAATTATTCACAAACTATATCACGTGGAAGTTTTTTAACGCACAAAAGTGTACAAAATATCGAAGTCAAGTGAAAGGCATTGGAAGTAAATACAGCTCTTTAGGTCATGAGCTATTGGTCACGTGTTGAGGATTTGAAAGGCTCCGAGAACAAAGGTCATGTACGTAACAACTAAAGGTTCAAATTATGTTTTGGACATAATGGCTAAGGTTTAAAACTGTAAGAACGGTTTACAATTGCAGCTATGGGTAGTCATAGGATGAGATAGAATAGGATAAGGTGATGAAGGGGCACCAGGCTCCACGACCTCAATGGATCCACCCCCAGGAGGGACGAATGAGATGAAGGGACCACAGGAGATGTAATGGACTGCAGGACCTGCCGGCGCAGACGACAGAGACGCGCAGTTTCCTTACAGTTTGAACGCTTGACCACCCGACCTTCCCAATCGACTGGAGGGTGGCTCACAGGCTCCTCTCTTGCGTGGCCGATAAAAACTCGATCCAGGAATGACTATCATCTGCCGGGGCCAAGCAGAAGTTCCAATTCGCAAGCCCCCGACCCATTTGACCGCCGTCGTCCGACAAGCAGCCCCGGAGTCAAACTATAACTGAAAGAGGGAGATGAAATGAGGAAAAATGGAGATCAGAGATCTATGGTAGAATACACCAATCCAGCATTCATTTTGCCAACCTGGGAAAACCACTCACTGTCAAGGTGGGCAGCTACCGAGACTCGAACCCAGGACCTCCCGAATGCGAGGTTTACGCGGTACCGCCAAGCCATCTCGCTCAGTAAAGGTAACTTTAAGAATGTTAGTAATGACATCATGAGCTTATTAACTTGAAGAAAGGCACCCAAAACATAATGAATAGATTATAGTCGAAATGTACTGTACATAACTTGAAATAACTTGGATTAACTTGAAATATTGATAATCAAGCAGACGAGGTATGCGGGTCAGGAACCGGTGGGAAATACGTCACTGACACTTCTTGCTCTTTGAAAGGGATTTCCATATTAGGCAATATTCGACCAATACCAAAGGATGAGAAACTGAGCAGGCGTCCCCTTTCTCTTTTTATAAAAAATGAGTAAATATACTTCTCAAGTGATAAAACAAACCTTCCTTTCCCCCAGGAATGTCTCATTTCCACAACAAATCTAACAAGACCTCACCTATTATTGATATAATAAAAACTCCGATGTGTTGCACTCACATGACTTTCTCTACTCTTGTACTAACCATTCTTGCAATCTCTTATTCCTCTGTCTTCTTCGTCTTAGTTGACATAAACATTTGTAGAAATTATCTTACTTGCTTATTTCCTTGTAGGTACAACGGGAATATAGGAATACAGTAGGCTTTGAGCGATAGTCAAATATTTTGAAGCTTTCAAATTCCGTTCTCTTTGCAAGGTTAACACATAAAAAATTAATAGCGATGTTCGATTTGACAGAAGTATTATGTTCTCTAAAAGTTATACAAATAACGAGGAATATCTCCGAAATTGTTCAGTCTACAAAAATTTAGACATAAATTGTGTGTTTTAGCAAGATTTACATTTTATGGATAGTATGATTTGGTCTATCTCTAACGGTTTACCAGTTATGGAAAAGTCGTCCAGAGTAAGTAGAACTTCAGGGGTTATAGCCAGAAAATTCAAAATCGTGGATTTCCTAGGTCTTCATGCTAAAGTCACTCTCAAAGCGTCGATACTCTGTGGAGTACGGACTGTGTTGGCACGAGGTCGCTTTTGCACTAAAGTACTGTCGTCAGTTTCAAATTTTATGGACTATGCACTGTCTGCAGGAAGCGCAGAAAATGAACACGGAAGTGTCGCTGAGTGTCTGCTACACTATTTGTTTCCCGTAAAACAATCAGTCCTCACTTTCTGTTTTAGGTCAACCGGCATTTGTCTGCCATATTACTAAACTGAAACGGTGGTGACGCGCATGCGTGACAGTGACAACTGCTGCCATCTGTTGAACCATGCAACAACTACGGCTACTCATCACAAAATTCGAAAGTTGCCGACCTACAAATAAAAGATTTATTAGACAAACTCAATGTGCTCTACCCGTTATTAGAAGCCGCGTCTATGCCAACAAACAGTGGGTGGAAAGGAGTGCAAGGGAGAAAAAGAACTTTGGAACGCCTCCAGTATTGATTATATATTTATTTTTGGTTTGCTATTCTGTAAGTAATTCGAATTAAGCGGGAGGAGCTTTGGAAACTTAAAATATTTAAATATTTTGGACACTTTTTAATACATACATTATGGGTATATAAACAAAGGTCGCTATGTGCAGTATTCTGTACATAAGTGTAAGACTAGCAGCAGGATCTTACTACTTTTAAAAAATAAATATTTTTCAGTTTTTTTACCATTAGACACACAATTTTTTGGTTAAGTATTGCACAGATTTTCATATTTCTAAGGACATCTGAATTAAACTGTGACGGCACATAGAGCATTTGAAACAATAAAAAATGTTTTGAAAAAGAATATGAAAAACTAATATATCCTGTGTTATCTGCATTGGAATTTTTCAGCAACGTTCATACGAAAGATGGCAGGACCTTGTCAATGCCTTTTCGTTTACTGGGAAACATAAAATCTGTAAACACAAGTTGTACGGATTTTCTAACTTCAGTGGGTGGGCGCAACATTTTGCGATGCAGCACCTTCAAAAGTAGCTAATGAAAAATATAGTGTGAGGATGGACTGGGGCATGATTAGGGAATCCAGATATCGAAGTTTTATTCATTACAGCGGGAAGCCATCTCGCTGGGTCTCAAAATTAATTACTTCGTATACTGTTTATTTAGAGCTAAAAAGAAATGGATTTGTTCGATTAAGCAAGGTTGTAAATAGCTATGCTTTATTAATAATTAGTTGTGTGTAATTTGTAGACTGTACCCATAAATACAATAATAGTCTCGTAAGAACAGTAACAAGGACTGTAAGAAATAAGAATGCCTCGATTATTTTGGCTGCCTTGGGGCAGCTTTAAAGCACATATTTTTGTAATATACTTAGTTAAAATAAAAACCTTCCAATAATACTGTCATGAGTCATGAGTAACTTGATAAAATCACTTTAACACGTCCTACACTCAACACAGCTAAGTCATATAAGTTGCCGGACAACAAGGGGCAATCCACCCATAGCACATGAAATGTTGACATGAAGGATGAATTTGACAACGATGCAATGCTTTCGTGAATGTGATTAAACAATTAACCCGGCATATAATTCGTATGCACAACCTCTCGTGGTTTATTGAGTGCGTTTATTGTGTCTAGTATACTTCTTGACAAGAAAATGTTTCCAATTTTCTGTGAGTATATGAATTCCGTTGACTTGTTTCTCTGCCCAATAAAATGTATATATTAAATACTCTGTATTCTGAATTACATTTATATGCTTTTGTATAACGGGCAAACCATAAGAGTTAGACAAACAACAGAAGTGGATGTGGTTTGAACACAATATTTATTTCAAATAACTTGTACACGGCATCAGTCATTTAAGAGATCATCCGCTGTTATGTTTTGAATTTTTCAATACTTCATAATTTTTGAGGTACTGTCATTCAGTTGTCTATCATAATGTCATTGAAGGAGTAGAGTTCAAAGCACGCATATAGCGACCAGGTGTTAAACATTTTACTGTCACTTGGATTTCCTGTGTCCCTCTTGTACCCTGTTTGGCATCATTACGGTTTCCATGCGGCATTATACCAACCTTCCCAGCGGCGGGGGTGTGTGGAGCTTTCTGTCTTTATTGTTTGACCAAGCAGTGGTGTATGCTGGGAACCCTAGTACTACATTTTTAGTTGAAAACTTACATTTCCGGGTTTGAATTATATCATGTGAATATACTATAGTCACCTGTGAATAATCTTGGCCTAAAATGTTTCTTGACCCGCCATTTTTAAAAGTCCAGTGACATCTTTAAGTCGCCCATGTACTTAATCTAACCACTCTCTTTTTCTGTTTTGCAGTTTGTATTAATTTATTCTTTACATTTCAGTTTTGCTCTAATTTCTATGTAAATTTGCATACACAATCTCAAACGTGCAATCTAAAGATTGCAATATTCATTGATGGTTGCTTTATTCATTAGCTCACAAAAATAATTTATTGGAAAAGCAAAGGAATTTTAACACTAACAACTTCATAAACACAAACATGTATTTCTCTGAAAGTCATAACATCAGTTTGAATGAAAATTTCAGTTTACTTAGTATACTTCTCTGAAACATGTGAAGGCAGTTTTAAAATAATGATTGTTTTAGCTAATTAAAGGTATTTAATTCTGTTATCTAAGAAACTGAGCTGGAAGATTGAGCTTTTGCACAGTAATTTCTTTAATTATTCATATAAAGTGTGCCAATTTTCAAGTAAAGAGATATAAAATAGAGTTAGAAAATTAAGTCCTTTGCGATGTATGCAAAATTGCGGAGCTGCATCGAGAAAGAATTGTGGATATATATGAAGCCAATTTGCCATTTGAGATATAGCTCGAAATTATACATTCATATGTGAGTAATCTAGAACTGCGCATCTAAAACACGGCACCACTACATCCGCGAAAAGGAAAATATCTCCTCCTTGCTTATATACTCCATCTGTAAAGGCCAGTAGAATGCCTCCAAAAGCTGCGGGGACGGCATAAATGCTATGGTGCCCTTGCCAAATTTCTCTTATAACTTAAATCCACGACATTTTAACATTAAATTGTGTCTAAATTAATTAGAATTATGACAGAAATGCGTTACAGCATTGTTCACTCAATGATTGCGCGACCGTTAGTGAAATAATTAACCGTTTACATCCATTGGTCAAGAAATTAGATGACTCCAAATATTTGACACATTTATTTACTACGTATTACCCAAAAATCCAATGTTGAGATAGATTTAACCGGAAATATGTTTTGAGGTCCACTGAATAAAAAAAGCAGTTTTAGCTTATGTATGCGTGTCTGTCTGTGGACAACATCAGTCAAACACGAAAAGTCGGTTAAAAATCAAAGTTTATATTTCAGTTTAATGTCTTTCAAGGATGCGACACGAAGATTTCGAAGAAGATTTCTCCAACCTAAACTACACTTTACGTTGAAAACTTTTAGAAAATTGATTTTCTTGAAAATGACTAACAATTTTGATTAAAATGACATGTTTAACATATGTTTATGACAAATGAAATGTATATTTTGAATTTTCTGGCTATAGTCTACGTAGTCCTGTTTACTCTGGATGATTTTTGTGTAACTGGTAAAGCGTAATAGATAGACCAAATCTTACTATACAAAAATGTAGATCTTATTAAAATACACAATTTATGTGTAAATAATCTTTTTTTGTAGTGAACCATTTCGGAGATATTCCTGGTTATTTGTGCGAGTTTTGGGGAACCTATACTTGTTAAACGAAATATTGTTATTCATTTTTTATATGTTAAGCGTGCAAAGAGAACGGCATTTGAGAGCTTTAAAATGTTTGACTGTCGCTCAAAGCCTACTGTATTGCTATATTCCTCTTGCACGTACAAGGAAAGCAATAAGATAATTTGTACAAATGTTTATCTCAACTAACACGAAGAAGATATAGGAATAAGGGTTTGTAATTAGTTTTTTTTTTTTTTTTTTTTTTTTTTTCCAGCGAAACGGTTGTTTAATGACAATAATTGCATTGAAATATTTGTTACAGTCATGTAGAATCTCTGGTTAACGTATGATCATACCTTCTCCCCGGTATGAGAGATGTAATGAACAATATTACAATATTTGCTCTATTTGCGAAATTACAATTTAACTTGAGTAGTATGTTTTGAGGTTCGTTAGTACCTTCAAGTAGGCGTGACACAGAAGGCATGACGCAAAGAGGGCTGCTCTCATGAATGATGTAGCGAGTTCCAGTGATTTCTGCTATGCCAATACCTCGGTCTATCTAGAACAGTAGGACATGCATTGAGGTACGAAGCAAGGCCGTTAATATATGCAGCGGGTGTTGTTTATTTCGTGGGGTAGTTAAGACAGTGCAAAAGCATCAGTAGTAAACTATATGCTTGATTTGTGGAAAAACTGTTAGACCTAGAGAAAAAAACATAACATACCAAAGTGAATACCCACAAAGGAACTAATTTACCAAGTACTTCCACTTATATCACATCCATCTGAATGTATATGTTTCTGATATGTAAAATATTCCTTTCAAAATATTCAATTTGATATGTCGCAGCAATTTTGAAAAAGAAAAAATGAGTTCGTTTTAGTTATAGTTGCTTTATTTCTTAGTTATGAAAGCCCTGTATACATATATAGAGTGTGGGAGGAAGAGAGGGAATCCATGAGTCAGTGCGCGCGGTGTTTGTTTAGTCTGAGTCATTTCTTACTGGTGTGCGTGAGTGGGGGGGGGGGGGGGGGGGGGCATGCAAATGTCACGCAACTTCCGTGTGATTTCGCTCAACACTGACGTCAGGCAATATTTTGACTATGCTTTAGACAGAACTTTGGACATTTGGGTTTTAGAGTTCAGCAGAAAGAGTGACTATCTAAAAGCTTTCAAAACTTTTCCTGCACTTTTATTTCCAACCTCTTCCACACAAATCTACACTGTTGACAAAATAGTTGTGACATGATACCCAGTGATAGCTAATGACTATTTTTTATTTTTTATTTCTAAGCTTTGTCCTGGTGCCGGTACAAGGGGCCCGGCTTAGAGGCTATAAATTTACATTTATTTGCAAAGTTCTCGTAATTTTGGGCTTCACCAAAAACCCATACGGTGACCATCTTTAGGTCATCGAGAATAGTTTTTGTTTGTCTTTTGGTGTCTGTTCCATCTTTTTTTTTTTTTTTTTTTTTTTTTTTTTTTTTTGCTTCATTTGTAGGAATTTGGAGAGTTCGGGAGCTCTGTCGCTATTGGTTCCAACAAAAAGCGTGGATTACCTGATCATTTTAAAACTGAATCTCATTTTGAACTTCTATTTACAAATATGCCCGATATACATGGGTTGGAAAGAAAAAATTCGACATAGGAATTTAACATGGTGAACCAGCAAATTGATACTTCATTAATACGCTCTCCTTGCTAATTTCAAAGAATAGCCCTAGTCTGTAGGATATAGACTTGTGGATAGAGTAATAAAATTAAACAGTATCAGGATAAAATACCAAAAGGTTTTCTTTTTATTCAACTAACCCTGTGTATCAACATATGTTTAACTGCTTTCTATGACATATGTGAGTAATCTAGTCTCCCATAAAATGTTTTTACTTTCTCTACCATATAGTACATAGCAGCTACAGTACAGCATTCTATCCCAAGTTTGATAACTAGATTTCTCTGGACATGTATACAAGATACTCTGAAGCTGATTCCGTAACTCAGTCAGTAGAACTCACAATTTGTTAAATTCGTTCTGATATTTTAATACGGAAGGTATGCAACCCTTTAGCCATCTGTGTACTGGGATGAACGACCTGAGTGTAATAATATTCCTGCGCATGCGCTAAATTCCCCCAATAGAATCCTTGATACGCATCCTACTTAATTGTGTAGTTCCCAGTATAGCAATGTTTTTAACAGCAGCGCGACACGTACTAGTACACACGTACTGAAATGGCCGACTTGAGCTCCAGCACACTTTGATGTAAATGTGCGGAATCAACTCAACGTCGATCGACTGGTAGAGGTGGACCAGTTCGCCAGACTTGACGCCTCTTCACAATTTTCTGTGAAGTTGTATGAAGAGTATGGTGTATGACACTCCTGTAATGTCAGAGGACCTGTTGGCTTGAGTCCACGCAGCGATTGAAAATCTTCAGACAATCGCACGTATTGGGTCACGTGTATGAGACTCACCACTGTCGATATAGACACTGCAGTGACGTAGGATGTACAGAGTTCGAAGCCCGTTTGTAATGTAGACAGCTCGATGTTGGGTTTATTGACTAAATATGATCCATCTCACACTTCGAGGCGCTACAGCGTCCAAACTGTGTATTTCCGGACAGGGATTGGTATTTAAAAATGTCATTACCTTAAGCTATTAGCTCTCCAAGTGTTTAAATCCTCAGAGCCTTATATCTGTGCAGAAGACTCGCAGTTACCTGACACTAAATGCTGGCTGTGATAGTGACATTAATGTTGTCGTGATATATCAACTCATTCAACAGGTGTGAGTTTTACAGTCCTGTGGGGGAGTGAGGGTGTAGCCAACTGGACTCCTTCCAACCTCTTTGGGATGTCCCACCGCCTAACCTCTCACTCTGGAGCCTCTGTTGCAATAAACTTACTTTTATGTAATCTGCGTTATGAAATCTACATGAAAGTCTATCGCTTATTAGTGGGTGTACAAATTATTCTTACGAAACTTTAATTTTATTCTCTAGCTCATTTTAATCGAGCTAAGCTTTTTTCAGAATAGCTACATTACACATTTCATTACAGATATAAAGGGAAAACGATAACGACATCTTTAACAAAACTATGCAAGCCTTAACATTTCATACCCTTTTCATTTAATCGCGAAAAACAACTGAAAACCGGCAAGTCTGGAAATGAACTACAAAGTATTGAATAATTCAAACGTTAATAAGCGGAAATATATACCAGTTAACCTAATTGCAATAAATTGTGTGCTTTAAATATATATTCAGTGTTTGCGTAGTACGTCTTCGTCTGTCGCTTCACAAATACCAGTTATGCAATAGGTATTATACAATTTTTTTTCAGAATGAACAGGACTTCACAGGCTCTTCCCACAACGCTCAGGATATAATATTCTATTTGTCATGCAAATATATGAAAATATGGCATTTTAATCAAAATCATAAAATGATCAGGGTAGGGAGATTTTGTTGAAAGGGGAAAGTGAATGTAGTACGCAAGCTTTTTTCTATATATTAATGATATTCAGGAATCTCTAAATAAATGGAATCAATTCTTGTCTGGTGAAAAAATTAAACGGGCATACGGAGGGTTTCAAAATGCACTGAATTTAATATATGGGACAGTTTAACAGTGCAGAATTAAATAAACGGCAAATACTGGGAAAATATCTTGTTGGCATTAATTTATTTCTTAGCTTTATTAGCTATGATCTTTTACGATATTAAATCGTCATCAACCCCTAAATAATATGCAGAGCGGCTTAGAAATACATTTGACGAAGAAGCTCCGTCTAAGGCAAGAATTTATAATTCGTATGATGAATTCAAGCAAGAGAGAGTGGTTTTTTGTTAGTGATGAATTTCGTGAAAGACACACAAGAACTGCTGTTACAATGAAAATATTGCCGTCGCTCGAGTAATACTTGAAGAAGATCAACGGACACGTTGGAATTTATTTGAGCGATATTGGGCATTTCGAAAGGACTCAAATCCAAAACATTTTACATCAACGGTTAGACGTGAGAAATCTTTGTTGTCAACGTATTCCATAAACTGATTCCCTAAGAAAAACAACGCATTGATTCGGTGCTGAAAAACTCTGGACAAATCCAAGGTGTTAGTTCAAATTTGGTTTGGAATATCATTGCTGGTGATCAATCGTTTTTTCTCGAAACGAGTCATATTACCACTACAGTTTTAGAAACTAGACGTACCGTTAGTGCCGATTGTTACACAGGTGCCCATTTACTGCAAATTCTTTCAAAAGTTCGTGAAATCACCCAAGATAAAATATAATTTCAAAACATGACAACGCATCGTCGTATGTAGCGAAACCAACAAGTGGATGCTCTGAAGGTCAATACAAGGGCCCTCTACTATATAGCTCTGACCCAGCAACTTGCGACTTGTTTGTTTCCAGAAATTAAAGATAAAATGCGTAGAATCCCTTTTTCGTCGTCACATAAAGTGGTGGAAACCTGGTTTCTTAAGTGCCTCAGGAATACAGGCATCATGCCACTGGCTTCATTGATTGCTTCCTTCAAATACAAAAATGTATTGATGCTGAAGGGGAGTGTTTTGAAAAACAATAAAATAATCTAAATTTTATCAAAGAAATCCTGGTTTGACTTTCCAAAAGTTTCCACTGTCGCCCTGGAAGTAAACTCACAGTGACAATTGCAGAGATGTCGAAACCTATCAGAGCTCGATTCGAACTCAATTAAAAATAATCTGGCAAGGTTTGAAAGTGTATATATGAGAACGGAGCCAGCAGAGGTGGAAATAACCAATCAGACAGTTGGCAGTCGTCACACAGGACCCAGAGACAGTACAATGTCAGCCCGTGTTCTCTACAGATGTCAGTGCTACCTTCACTGAAATAATGTTTAATTTCAGGTATGTACCTCAACCACTACCTACTGGCACCAACTAGGTCTTTAGCTGACAACCAGGGCCCAGTTCTGTTCACAGATCTTCATTGTTAGATCTAAGACATTACTAAAATATACATACATTTCCCAGATTACGAAAAATACATATTTATTAGATCATTTTTATTTTCTGTACCACGAAAGGGAATTGTGGGAACTGTGGGGATTGTGGAATTCCACCCAACAATTCGACATCAAAATTACACCGGTAATACAGGTTTTGAGACTCCCTAATAAAAACAATATTTTTAGAAACAGGTGTGTCTGTGTGTCGGTGTATGTGAACGATGTATCTCAAACGAAAAGTCCGTTGAACACCAAACTTGGTATTTTGAGTTAATCATCTTCCAAGCACGAGACACGAAACTTTTCAAGAAAATTCCTCCAGTCCAGATTACCTTTCACGTGGAACATTTTTCGAAAATTTTGATGTTCTTAAAAATGGCTTTCAAGATTTTGATTGAAGGCCATAAGTTTGACAAATGAGAAAGGAAATATTCATCTTCAATTTTTGAGGAAAAGCCTCTCAAGTCCTCTTCATTGCATAGCTGGTAAACCGTAATAGATAGAGCAAATCTTGTTGCATTAGGAATTTAGACTTTGTTAAAGCACACAGATTTTCTTTAGTTAATTTCTAAAATATTCATTGTTATTGGTTTGAATTTTCCGATACTTATCCTATTCCCAAAATGGGAACTCATTCGACTTTATATCTTTCTTCCTAGCCATACAAAGAACTGAATTTCAAAGCTATCACATAGCGACTAGTTCTTCAATCATTTTACTATCGCTTAAGCCTACTGTATTCCACTATTGCCAGTGTACCTACAAGGAAATTTGTAATAAAACCATTTCTACAGGGTTTTTTCTCAACTAACCAAGTGGATGGAAGAATAAAGAAAAGAATGTAGGAGAATGGACAGTTATGCGAGTGCAACACACTTTTTTTGTAATTGTTCATTTTTTAAAAATGGTGTCATTTAATAGGTCATGTTTCAAGCATTTAAGGTCATCAAACTCCGGGGTATGTTGTCTAAAGCATACTCGATTAAAAATGTGATACTAGTCTCCCTGGACTAACCTTCCCTGAACTATTTTATAGATATGAATTTGAATGTGTCACATTAACTGAAAACACACAGTACGTTCATAGATCTGCCGGACCGCCCCGCGGCGGAAGTGCACCGGGCGAGGAGCAGCGCGCCCCCCGCCAAAGTTACGACCGAGAATTGTTGGGTACGGAGAGCACTAACTACTGTACTAATTTACCTGCATCCGTGGGTAACTGCATGTTGGTACATGACTCATTACATATTTGTAACAAATGTCAATCATAATATTATAGAAGCTCCTGTTTTTTACGCGCATAGCTGTCATAGCAAATAACTTAAGCTACCAGCAATGTAATACATCATGTCTAATAGAAAGAATTAATACGCGAAAATAATTTTAATGATGCATTCTGATTCACTTTTTTATCTTATTACAATATACTTTTAAGATTTCCTTTGAAGTACATCGCGAATGGGTATTAAAAAATTTGAGTCTTTCTACCCACTCTTCTAAAAATTATTCTTACAGCAAGCTTATTGTCGTATCTATTTCTTGTGTATCAAATTTGTATTATGCACTTACAAATTCCGTTGTAGGTACAAGAATACTAAAGCAATAGTCAGATTTTTAATGATGGCTTTTGCACGACCACGAAAGGAAGCGATAAGTGACTTAGCTCTTAAAAGAAAGTTTGCTATGAAAATACAAACAACGAGTATCTAGGGAATTATTAACGTCATAAAATTTGCATATAAATTGTGTGCTTTAATGACCTATACATTTTTGCTTTTATCTCTTACGGTTTACAAGTTATAGAAAAGTAATTGAGAATGAAGAATATTTTTAAGGACATTCCTCAAAAACTCAAAACATATACTTCATATATCATACAGTATCTTGAACATATATTTTAATATCATTAGGAGTCACTTTCGAAAAAATCAAAAATAAAGAAAATGTTTCACTGTAAAGTATAGTTTGGAGCAAGATATTTTCTTCAAAACTTAACGAATCCTTGAAAATAGCTGAACTTCAATAGCAAATTCACTATTAAACCGAGTTTTTACTTTCTCTACTGGTAAGTAGGGTAAGTATTGTATTCCAACCAAAAATTCGAGGTCGAGATTTCACCGGAAATATATGTTTTGAGGCCCCCTGAATCTAAAAAAAGCATTTTTAGAAAAA
Organism: Tenodera sinensis; assembly: GCA_030765045.1. Classification (NCBI taxonomy): domain Eukaryota; kingdom Metazoa; phylum Arthropoda; class Insecta; order Mantodea; family Mantidae; genus Tenodera; species Tenodera sinensis. The sequence continues at coordinate 20,001,716 of CM060966.1, read as the reverse complement.
GGTGTGTGTGTGTGTGTGTGTGTGTGTGTGTGTGTGTGTGTGTGTGTGTGTGTGTGTCAGTCTGTGGACAGCATAGCTCAAAAACGAAAAGACGGTTAAAAACCAAATTTAGTATTTAAGTTTAATGTCTTTCAAGGATGCGACACGAAGATTTTGAAGAAAATAGCCCCACCCTAAACTACCCCTTACATGGAAAATTTTTCGAAAATTTTTATTTTCTTGAAAATGGCTCTAACGATTTTGATTAAAATGCCATATGTTTGAGATATTTTTATGACAAATGAAATGTATATCTTGAATTTTCTGGCTATAGCCCCTGTAGTCGTATTTACTCTGGACGACTTTTGCATAACTGATAAACCATTAGAAATAGACCAAATCATACTATAGAAAAAATGTAGATCTTGGTAAAATACAATTTATGTCTCAATAAATTGTCTTGTAGGGTGAACCATTTCGGAGATATTCCTTGTTATGTGTGTGAGTTTTGGAAAACAGATCTTTAGCGAAATGCAACAACGTTGTTAATTGTTTTATATGTTAATCGTGCAAAGAGAACGGAATCTCAAGGGTCAAAAAGATTTGACTGTCGCACAAAGCCTTCTGTATTCTAATATTCCCCTTGTACCTACAAGGAAATAAGCAATAAGATAATTTGTACGAATGTTTACCTTAACTAACATGGAGATGTAGGAATAAGAGTTTGTTGGAATGGTTAGTACAAGAGTAGAGAAAGTCATGTGAGTGCAACACATCAGATTTTTCTTTAGTTACGATAAATTTCTATGCACATTCTTTTGTTGTCCACTATGTACGTCGGCGCAAAGATTTTCCAGCTCACTCTAACCTTTTAATACAAACTTCCTGTGGACGGGGGCTTTCATCTCTTGAACTGTTTAATATTGAACAATTAATCCAATATAAACTGATTTCTACCAGAGCATTGAAGGTGACCTGATGCTATTTTTGCAACCACAAACTGGAGGATTTATCTGCGTGCAGTGAGTCAGCGCACCATTGCTATAAATCGCTAATAATAATAATAATAATAATAATAATAATAATAGCAATAGAAATATCAATATAAATAGCAATAGAAATACCAATAATAATAACAATACGTAATACGTCTAAAGATAGGCATCGGTGAAATTTCTAAGTTCCATGACTTCCTAGGTAATTTTAGGTTGCTAATTGAATGCAATAATATGCTCAGAAAATTTTCAGGAATATCATTTCCAACAGACTTTGTTGTTCTACTTTTCGAATTTTTTCTTAACATTTTCAAACAAAATGAATAAAAATTGCATCGCGTGAAGCATTTTGAATCTTCAAAAATGCGGAGGATTAGCTTGAAAATTTCAAAAGACTGGTTATCAGTATGCGCAGGAACATTTAGAAAGTCATTTGACGGATCAAGCAAGATTACAGATCATTGAAAAATAACAGATGCACACAAAACTACAAGGTCCAAAAATAACTACACACAGAAAATAGATTATTTTAAGGATGTTGACCAATTTTCATTTACGTGGATCCTTGGCATTTGCGATTTAAAAATGATTGCCCGCCATAGAACATCACTGTAACATAGGTTATTTTCCAATTAAAAGCACCTTTTTACTCATTTTGAAAGCTCTCAATTACAGCAAGTGCCATCTGCTTCGTCTTGCATGACTGATTTTTCACATTTCCCTGTGTAATCGTGCTGAACCACGTTTATAAATATTTATTAAATTAAAAACATTTATGTTCCCTTGATGGCCCTCTGATATAAATTTCAAGTGAATAGGACCAGAACTGTAGATAGATTTCAATTATATGGATGGATTAATGGTTAATAGGTTCTTAAGTAGCATTTTATAAAAATTTATTTTTAAATAGGCGACTGTAGCTGGAAATAATGCTACAGGTGGTAAACGAATAAACCATTGTGGCTGCTTGAATGCTTATCCTTACTGATGTGACTATTAGTGCCTATTTTTAACTTCCTGAGTCTATTGGGTCTTTAGCGCTTATAGCAACAAGCTCTATAATGTACAGCTCTGCAGTTCTGCTAAGAATTTCAGATTACGTATATGGATATATTGTTACTATTTCCTTTCTTTTATAACCAGAGCTTTAAAAGATGACTTGCTTGTGCCTCTTTTATTTGTTGCTAAAATGAGCCTTTAGCCACAAAATTATATTAAATAATTGGATTCCAGCGTGTCTATTGCAATAAATTTCTGGGCATACGCGTAAAGAGGAAGGTCAGGAATGTTGACACTGCTCTGGTCTTGTGAATACTGCTCGGAAAGCTTGAAAGGATACCAACCCTCCCCTCGTTACTTGCAATAGCTGATAACAAACACACGTGGCGAAACAGTTTTCTAAGGCTCACCTGGTTGCACCTACACCCGTGGTAGGCGTGAACGTATGCTTGATAGCACTAGTTGTATTAATATCCAGAGCATGAAGGTTTACACAGAACATCCTTTTTCCCTATCATGCAAAGTCAGACTTACTACCTGAAACAGATAAGTTAGAGGGCGGTGAAGTGAAGTGGAGCAACAGTAGATTTTGGGGATGTAATTAATATTCCCCCCAAATAGTCCATGAGACAGGGAGGTCGACCGCAGAGATTCAACCCACGAACTTCCAAATGCCAGTCATACGCGCCAACGCATTTTGTAAGGAATAGATACTTAACATCGATTATTTATCACATTCTAACAATGTAGTTCTACTTGTAATCAGGATGAAAGCTTCTCGATTGTCCTTTGCTTCTTTTGAAAGCTTTCATTCTGATGAATGGAATGCCTCCTGCGATTTCACAAGTTACCCCATCCCTCGAAAACGAACTCAAATCTTCGCTACTGTAACAAAATGACAAAAGTCCAGTCCAGTTACATTTTTCACACTTTATTTTCTTCCAAAACTGAATGCACAGCAACACAGTTCTCTTTTGTTGACGTTAACACTGTCACAGTCTTTACAACTTTTCTTCTCGTAATCTTGTTTCACTCGTTTCTGTCTTTCTTCGCTCTCCCCCTCCCCCCCTCTCTCTCTCAAATAGCCGACTTGGACGATACAATCGTTTGATATTCATTAACTTCTATGCCATCTTTCTTTCGCCGCGACAATATACACGCAGCTAACGCACACACTAACAGTAAAGTTTGACTGATTCCAAACTCTTGTTGCCTCGTCTCCTTGTATAGTGAAGATAACGTAACACGGACCTTTCTCGAACTTCACCTTTTTCTGGAACATCTACGCGTACACTTCCGGACACTTCTCGAATGATCTAGAAAACCCCTTTGACATGCCACGCTCATTGTCATGTATTCACAAACAGTCGCGCGAGACAACCTGATCTTCACCAACTTTGATACGCGCTGCGCCTGGTATGTGGTGTAAGGTAGCTTGGCCCCGACCGTACTTTGTTGTGTACCGTGACCGGTATCACAATATTAATCATATAGGGTCATTGAAACGTATGGTAACCCATTCGCGTGCTCTTTCCACTGCGCGATGGAACAAAGGGTCACCGACAAAATGATGCATACAGAGACACACTAAAAGCCTTACGTCACTAACAGTTACCATATCTCTCATTGGTTTATTAAACAAAGTGGGTCCTATTACTTTTCTAGCACTTAACACACACAACACTCCAATTTTCAGGTCATAGCGAGGCATTTCATGTAATGGCTCCGGTTTTTCTGCAGCCCAATATGGGCTCTATTCACGTTAATTTCTTGATGAAATTGTGTATTATAAATACAGTAGGAGTGGAAGAATGTAGTGGGCTTAAGGGATAGCCACATCTTTAATGAGCTGGTCACTATGCGATGGCTTTGAAATTCCATTCTCTTCACGTGATCAAGACGAAAAGATGACTACTTCCTATTTAAAAAAAAAAAGTGTGCGCTCAAGGCAGTCTACGTATTTCTTGTGTGGTAAAATATTATCTATCTCTTACGATTTACCTACCAGTGATTCATAACTCATCCAAAATGAAGAGCACTTTACAGTAATTCTCAGTAATTCAAGTAATGCATTTCATTTGTTATGAAAATATCTCAAACATATGGTATTTTAACGAAAATCTTTAGAGGATTAAATAAAAATTTCCGAAAAAATCCATGTAAAGGCTAGTTTAGGGTGGGAGGATTTTCTTTAAAATGTTTGGTCACTGTCATGGGAGATGCTGAACTTAAATATAACGTTTGGTATTTAGCCGACTTTTCGTTTTGAATCGCACTTTAATAGACACACGGACAAACATATGGATGTCTTTATAAGATTGCTTTTTTATTCAGTGGACCTCAAAACGTGTATCTGGATCAAATTTAATACCTTCTCTACCTAGTATATAGTGGCGGAAAAACTAAAAGTCCACTCATATTAAAGCACGCCTTTGAGGCAAGGATCACATACTGGTCGTTGACGTTGAAGGATTCCAGATTCGACTTCCGCACCTCGCAGTTAAAAGTGGCCCGTGATGTTTTGGGTGCGACCTCTTTATACTACATCGGCGCTGTCACAGGAATTTCAGGATGGGTTTCGGCATGAGGGTCTGATACTTCTCATGTAAGAAAGCTTCTGGCAGCACACGCAAAATCTTTGGCAGCGCAAATACATAAAAAAGAGCTTCTGGCGAATGGTCTATAATATACCTGCAGATCCGGTATTTAAAGGAAGCCAGAAAGCAAATTATAACATCTGAGAATAAGAAAACAGACGGATAATTCTCCAGGAATAAACAAAGCAGTTCCGCGGTGCAAGAACTTCTGCGAAGAGTATTTAAAACCCAGACTCACACACACATACACACCAACAGAAGCCAAAGCAATGTTGGAGACCAGCACGTAAACAAGATGTTGCAGCAGTGCATGTGGGTGTTACTCCAGGGCATGCAGCCAAATGCGTTTTCTTGTTATACGCACGATGACCGGCTTTTACCGTTGACCTCGTCCATATGTTCAGATTTACAGGGCAACATATCCTTCATCTACCAGTCGCATAGAATAGGCATTTTAGCACGCAAGCTGTTGCAAATAACGGTGTTGTGACTGGTCAGCATTATAACTTCTGCTAACTCCTTCCGTAACGCCAGTTTAAAACTACAATCAACACTGAAGGAAAACAACTTTCGTTTCTTTTCTAAATTCTCTCGGGCTTATAGCCACAAAAACAGATGGTTTGAAATCTACGTTTCGAAGGTGTCCATGATCGTCTTTAGCATAAACCAATGGAAATGGTTGTGCGGGAGCAATCTGAAGCAGCAATTGTTTTTATTGCCCCCACCCCTTATTGGGGCAAAGGGTGGGCACCACACCCGCCCATCTTAGTGACGATCGTCTAGCATGCAAAGCTATGCGTTTATATCGCCCCCATCGTACAAGTCGGTGGTGTGTATAGTGTAGTAACGGAGGGGGACACCTCGACCCACTACAACCCCAACATGGATTTTTTTCGGGCTACCACTCCCAAGGGGGGAAGGCATCAGTCGAAGTGAGACCACAGGTTTGTCAGAGAACGGAGCCACCTAAGCACAGAGGCGCACAGACGTCCCTAACAGTTACAGATATTGACACCTGGCACACAACCAACTGTTTCTCCTACCCAGGGAGAGGGCAACGAGGTGACCCCTGCGGCCCGGACAGCAAATTCCACGAGAGGCCATGGAAGTGTTTCCAGAGCACAAGCATCTGCGCCATCTGTCCACATCCACCGGAACGTACTATGCTACCAACCAACCCTGAAAGATGTCAATGAAGGGGAATGAGAAATGAAGGGAGAAAAGATTCTACCACATCATTCGCCTAGTGACAAAAATTCAAGTCAGAGTGGTCGGTCGCCAGCATCGAACCCGGGACCTCCCGAATGCGAGTCGCAAACGTTGCCGCGGCGGCACCTCGTTCGGTAGTCGGTGGGGTGACTGAGTTGGTTAGGCCCTAGCCTACTGTTCTCAAGTAGCGGGTTCAAATCCGGCGCAGACCAATGGTTTTTAAGTGTGCTTGAAAGTGACAGCATCCTATCTCAATAGATTTAATGGCATGTAAAAAAGCTTCAGGTGAATGAAATTCTGACACCTTAGTGGCGCTGATATCATCCTGGTATTTGACAGGATCGTTAGACAACATTCATCGTTTTCTCCATCGTGCAATTAGTGAAAACCATTGAGGGAGTGGTGTTCAGTGTTAGTACGTAAGTTAGTGGGGTTCCGCATAAGCACCGCGGTTATCTCCTTAAAGTGGTTTGCTGGCATGCAATGTATGCGAATGCGTCAAAAGGTGAAATCCCAGACTGCAACAATAGCCCTTTTCTTTCTTCTTTTTTGATGTAGAGGGAAAAAATACAAAACAAATTACATGTTACATACCAACTCCAGCTGCTAGTGTGGGACTTACTATTCGAGCATGGTCCTACCAATTAAAAATCACAGGATAAGGAAAGGATTGGATGTCAGCACTGGCGTTAGCAGTACGAAAGATTACTTGCTGCCATCCAGCGGATGGAAATGGGTCTGTAACCTAGCGTCTGAAACAGGCAGTCCCAACTCAATTCACTGTGAAGTTATAGTCTTTAGCTGAATTCCCGTATGTCTGGAAGCGGAAAGACGCAGGGGTCAACATAGGTGGAACTAAAAGCAATGACGACACAGTTGTACAACTTGCAGCATCAGAAGGTTCTCACTTCTATCGATATGCAAGGTGAAATAGAAACAATATTTTATATTGCATTCTGGTGACCAGGATTATTCCTCATACTTCCCTGAGTCTGGAAGTATAATGGCGGCGCCGTGGCTGAGTGATTAGACCGCTCACCTACCACCTACGCGGGACCCGCATGTGGTATCTGTGGTGGACGAAACGGTGTCTGGGTGGGTTTTCTCCGGTTTCTCCGGTTTCCCCCGCCATTCATTCCACCAATTGCCCCATTATCACCCTTCCACTCATCCATTTCACCTGCATTTCATATCATCCTCTTCCCCACTCTCATACCTGGTGCTTAGCTGACCACCCGCATCCAGATTCTTCACTCTGGTCCAGAGGTCCCTCTGCTCCCTGACAGGCGTCTGACCATAGGCACTGGCTTGTAAGTCCTAGGAGGTGTAAGACCTACATAAGGAGAGGGTAATCAGGGAAAGAAGAAAGAAAGAAGCATTCTGGTGGGTGCTTAATAGAGGAAATGAACCTTCCAGTTCGTAGCTCTTCTGCCACCTACGAGTATACACCGGCATAACATTCAATATTTACAATAATTGTACTCAATCGTGGTTCAGACGCACCTTTAAGCTTTTCTATCATCAGATCACGTTCCATTTTTATAACCACAGTATTTACCGCTATGGTTGTACGTAGGGTCGTTGTAAGTTATATTATGTATTTGAATAGCCTTGCCACATCATAAACATATCGCTATTGCACTACCTACGTCTATAAAAAGATACCATTCTTTCCAAACAGAGAGAAAAGCATATGGGGATGATGGGCGAGGGATAGATGAAGTAGCCACATTCTGACAAGTGGTCATTCCTATAATTCACGATCAGACATTACACTCTAGGTACAAGTATCCGCCCCTGCTGCACTCTTAAGAAACAACTAACACTATCTCCGCTTGCTAGCACAGAACATATTAACACTGCTCGCCGTCGACTTTTCCTCGAGTTGGCTGCCTGGCCTAGAAGGTGAAAGGGAAAGAGAAGTTAGCGTAGGTTTACTAGATTTGCTGTCGTCGTCCTTTTATTTCTCGGCATGTTTGCAGCAACCGTTGATGTTGAGGTGATGTCCAATATGGTACTTTGTGCTTGGTGGGTGTGTTCTGTTGATAGTGTTGCGAAACAGGGCGCAGTTAGCATACTTGTCCATGAAGTTGGTAAGGTTCTGCTGAATGTTGTCCAAGGTTTGAGATGAGCTGTGATAGTTTTAGCTGTGTTGAAATTAAGTGATGTTGTCTGAGTACGGTGTTTATCTCCTGCATCATGTCAATGGGGACGCTGGAGTACACCTCTTGCACAGTGGCAAATCCAGTTGCTATATTCAGCATGTCTGTGCAAGTCATGGATTGCTTCTGGAAGACCTAAAATGGTCCAAGTTGAAGTTTCAAGAACAGGCTACTGCCCAGAGTTGTCGCCCAGCTTCTCCGGTGAAAACGTTGCTGAGGGAGGCGCTGGGTGATTTTGAGCTACTGTGTGCTTGAGTGTTGAGGGTGAGGTAAATAGGGTAGCAGCAACTGCTGCGTGCATGCTGCACAAACTCCATAATATCCAATCAAATTTCAATATTTTAACCAAAATATGATAAGAGACTGTAAACTACTTTTATGAATTATTACCAGGTCAGTTTCATTTAACTTTCTAAAACCTGCCACCAGGACAAGGCTTTTACATTTAATAAATATCTACATATATCTGTATATTACTCATACTGATCGTATCCATTAGATGTGAGAATATAAGCGAAAATAGAACTTTTTTTAGCAACAAACTCATTCTGATCCTGCTATTAACCATAATATTAATTATAAAAGCAACATTTGAAAAGATGAATTAATATCATTTTAGTCATTTGATTAATATAAGTTTTCGAAATTTTGCAGGAGAATTTAACTTAAGTAAGATCATTTTACTGTATTATTTAAATACTTACAATGTCCTCCCTAATTAAAACTTGCATTGCCTAAATAATATTTGAACATTTCTCAAAGAGACAATGTGTAACCATCAAAAGAACTGAGTGATTTTTTATTGTATTGTTTAAATAATTGTGTGGAGCATCTTTTGAGTTAGAGAGTTTACTATATATATTATTTGGCTAAAAATAATGTTTTAATGAACAGATTCTTGCACTTGTACTATACACATTTGTTTCAAAACAATATTTGTGCTAAGGTTGGTGTAAATTAAAACTAGTCCACATATTTTGAAAAGTTCATGCCTCTGAATACAGACTGATCTGCCCCTCGTATCCTATTTTTTCTAAATTTAGAACTCTTAATAAATCCCCTTAATTACTTAAAACCTTACTCAATATTAGTTGTTGGATTCTTCATTAAAATTTATACTTGTGAACTTACTGCAGTTTGAAATGAAATAAGTCGAAAGATATGCAATATAAATGCCCTGGCAACTTTATATTAAGAAACATGTTATAGAGAAAGAAGGTAGGACAAACAAGGGGTTATCTACAAGATCGTTTCCTTGTCAGTCTAAAACAACAGACTGAACAGTAACAATGGCTGCATGAAGCACATGTACAGCTCGGCTCTGTCTTAGAAATGAGCTTATCTTGATGAAGCTACAATTCGGGGACAAGGGCCCCTTGTTTACATCAGATCGATGTGTTTTGTGCACTAGATATTTCTTTTTAAATCACAGAATGGGGAGAGCCGAGATAGCACGAAAATGACCGAAGGAAGACGACCGTCCGGACCGCAGATGATGATGACCCTTACTGTGATGTATCTATTCTTAAAGAACGTGGTCTCCTCGGTGGCCGTCTTGTGCCATGTTCGAGTATTCCTCCCGTAAACCGAAGCATTCGATTCAATTGTTTAGTTCCGAATAGTTTCGACGGTTATGGTGGAGTTAAGCAACAATCATGATTTTGTGTTTTCTGCAAGTCCTTTGGGACTTTCTCCTTGCGATGTTTGGTCTCAAGAAACCAATTGCAGCCAAGCAACAGAGGGTGAGTGTAATGACCTCTCTATTATTGGCTACAGCCTACGTGGCCCCACGCCTCCATGCCTGTTCTCTGTGTACTGCTTTTCATTGTGACCAGTCTCGCCTGACTTATTACCTCTGTGCATTTGTGTTCAATATTAGTGGTAATTCAGCTGAAACAGGTATTATTCACTTCCGAAGTATGGTGTAAGACACTATACAGGGTGTTCAGAAAGTCATTTACACTGAACTATAGATGTAGGTTGCATTCAAAACCAAGTTAGGTTTTCTGTATTACAGAATCTTGATAAAAGTTGAAATAATTGATTTTCATACATATGCGATTCATTTTTTGATTCTTACTATTGTGCATAATATTCAACTGTTTGGTTCAATTACCGGTTGATGAAAGGCATTGAATGCGATGTGTAGTGTTTAGATGTTCAATTTAGTTTTAAATTATGGTTATTTTAAATGCGGAACGTAAGAAAGTTGGTGAAACATTTTCAGGAACATTTCTAACTCATCATAATGCAGTTTGTCGACTTACTGAGAATTTTGAGGGACGAGCTAAGACGAACTGGAAGAGACGTTGTGGGATATTTTGTGACCCTATGCAGCCGAGCCCATCAAACATTGGGCAAGTTGATACCAAAAAGTATCGGGCTTGCACCGCGCATAAAACGGTTAAGAAAACATCCAAATCCTTCCCTATGAAGTGAGAACAGTGCAAGAATTGAAATATGTGGATCACAGAAGCTAATCTGTTATTGCGAATGGTTTATATCTTTTATTAAAAGTAATATCACTGATATTCTTGAAGTCACCTTCTGCATAGACGAGGTCTGACTCCAGCTCTCTGGTTATATCTACGGTTATGGTCAACAGAGAATCCTCGCAGTGTTGCCATTCTTGTTGGAGCGAAAGAAGTAGACGTGATAAAAAAGGATAAAAAAGTAGAATTTCGAATACATTGCAACAGGAACGAACTATGTCCCTCCTTTGTCCGTATATATCAGAACGCGAAACTTGTGAGTAATATTATTTATTTAGAGCTTATTTATCACAATTTAAGTGTTGAACAAAGACATTTTTTCGTCTTTCGGCCTCCTCCCACTACCCGGCGCAGATTGCCACCTGTCTCCCCTCTTAGATCAGTCACTGCATTGGAACGATGCTTAAATTTCAAGACTAAAACGTAAGTATATGCCAGAAAACATAAAATAATTTGTTCTTAAACACTCACCAATGGAAGTTCATGGCATCCAGTACACCAAAGCAGATTCCTCTAGTCCTGTTTTACCTACAGAAGCAACGTTAATGTCTATGCCACATAACTTGCAATATGCAAACGAATCTCCTTTTTTACTTTTCAATAACCAACCCTTTAAACTATTGGATTGTTCCCATTCGGATGTGCAAGTTTGTGAGTTCTTAGCCGTTTTTCTTGGTCTCTCACTCATGGTCACTAAGCACTTCACATAAATTTAGCACTACGAAAACAACTACTGTGTGCACTGTGAAACGCGAAAGACGCACGTTACTACGGCAATATTTATAATAAACTGAGGTGGGGTGAGAAGCTACTGAAGGGTTGAAGCTCTTAGTCAATAGCGATAGTGACTTATTTGTAAATCATAGGGCTGATAAGGTGGTGGGCAGCCCCTTTCGTTCCTTAAGGCGTAGAGGCATTACGCAGTAGTTTAATCTTATCTTGTGTTTTTCATAACAGGCTGAGGGAAAGGGACTTCACCATAATAATGTACATGACTGCACTATTTATCAATTAGGAAATTATAAATTGCCTTTAAAAAGGATAAAATTAAGTAGAATTACCTGTATTTTTAAAAACGGAGATTTTACATTATTGTAATTAAATTGACAACGCGAGTTCTGGAAGTTTTTTTTTTTTTTCTTTTTGGAAACCTATAGTCTCTAAATACTCGCAATCAGATCTGCAGACAGTACCTTCCAATAGAATTAAGTGGGTTTAGACTTGCATATTTTCCCCTAGACAAGATGTTCAACATGTTGTAACTACACAGTGATTTTCCGAACACTCTGTATAAAAAGTATGATTTAGATTCAGTGGATTTTATACAGATGTTTTATGTAATTCTGATTCATAAATTATGAACGAGTAATTCATATTACATAAGCATTTTATTTTGGCGTATGGACCCGCCCTAATTTATAACGTCATAGGGCACTTTAACCATGCCAAATGAAATGCATATCTTGAGTTTTCTGGGAATGTGCTTAGAAGTCATCTTCATTATGGATGACTTTTGCATAAATGGTAAACCGTAAGAGACGCACAAAATCTTAAAACACACAATTTATGTCACAGGTATCTTCGTTATTGAATTAACTATTTTGGAGATATTCTTTGTTATTTGCCTGAATTTCAAGCACTTTTACCTTTCTTAAATAAAAGTCTTAAGTCCTGATCGTCCAAAGACAATAGAATGTGAAAACTAGGACATAAAGACCAGCTCTTAAAAGACTTTACTCGTTTAAGCCCACTGTATTGTCCTGTTTCCATTGTACCTACAAGAAATATGCAACAAAACCATTTCTACAAACGTTTACCTCGATTAACGAGACTTGGATTGTAAGAACAGTTCGTACAAGAATGAGTGGAGAAAGACATGCGAGAGCGCAGTTTCTCTCTCCTGGTCATGCAAATAGAACGCTTTTCAAAGTCATTACTTAGTGATCAGCTCTTAAAATAATTGACTATCACTTAAGTCTATATATTTCCCTATTTCCAATTTACTTATAAGGATATGTGTAATAAGAGCATTGCTACAAATAGGTATCTAATTTAATCCGAAGCACATGGAAGCATACGCTTATTACTTTTTACTTTCTCTACTGGTAAGTAGGGGAAGTATTGTATTCCACCCAAAAATTCTATGTCGAGATTTCACCGGAAATATATGTTTTGAGGCCCCCTGAATCCAAAAAAAGGATTTTTAGAAAATGGTCCGTGTGTGTGTCTGTGTGTCAGTCTGTGGACAGCATAACTCAAAAACGAAAAGTCGGTTAAAAATCAAAGTTGGTATTTAAGTTTAATGTCCTTCAAGGATGCGACACGAAGATTTTGAAGAAAATAGCCCCACTTTAAACTACCCTTTACATGGAACATTTTTCGAAAATTTTGATTTTCTTGAAAATGGCTCTAACGATTTTTATTAAAATGTCATATGTTTAAGATATTTTAATGGCAAATGGACTCTATAAGTTGAATTCTCTGGTTATAGCCTATTTACTCTTTATGACTTTTGCAAAGCCGGTAAACCACAAGAGATAGACCAAATCTTGTACAGAAGTTATGTTCAAATACAGTTTTTATTGAACTGAACCATTTCGGAGATACTCCTTGTTATTTGTGCGAGGTTTGCTATACTTTAAACTTTCCTCAACTGGAAGGTCGCTATTCACTTTTTTATCTCTTTGGCCGTGCAAAGAGAAAGAATGTCAAAGCCTTCATATAGCGACCAGCTTTAAAAGATTGACTATTGCTCAAAGTCTACTGTGTTCACTTATTCTGCTTGCACCTACAAGAAAATTAGCAATAAGACAATTTCTGGAAATGTTCATCTCAACTAACATGAAGAAGATAGAGGAATAAGTGTTTGTAAGAATAATTAGTATAAGAGTAGAGAAAGTCATGGGAGTGCAACACGTCAATCAAGGTGATTAAAAATAGGTAAATAATACAGATATTTACAAAGGCTTAGATATATTTATGTTCTTGCATCAAATTTGGAGATATTCTGAATCAATTTCAGTATACTTAGGTTTAGAGAGCTGTTGATCAAATAGTAGGCACATCCATCCCTGTCTCTTGTGTTTGTGTTATTGTATGGAGAAAGTTTTGGATCGCCTTCAGAAACTCCGCTGCTCTGTTCTTAAGATGCAATATGACAGACGCCGGACATGTTGTTTAAACTTCTATTTTAAAATAGCTCTAACTATAAACAAACATAGCCAATGCAAACATAGTTACTTAGATGTCTTCCTTGCCGTTCCAGTACAGTAAAATAGATTCTAACGGCTAATAAAACTAACGATAAGTTAATGAGTTAAATCCCTTATTTAACTGTAAAGTTTCAGAAATTTACCATGCCAATTTAACTTTGGAATATAATTGCCTACTATGGCACAGAAATTGAGGAGAAATCCTTTTTAACTATCTGAAGACTAGATAACACATTATGTTAATAATGGATCGAATTAGACAGAACATGGTGGAATTTGTCTTCTTTGGGCTTTTCACGTTTGTAGCTTATTGATATTTTTAGGCCGTAACGTCTGTGTTTCGACTATGTTTCTAACGCTCTTTCTAATTTGAGCGCAGAACATACTAATTATTCAGGTTAACAATGTATGGAAGAAGAAGCATTTTGTACATCAAGTTTTTCGTCGTACATTTGACACTACCGTAATTTTCTACTGTTTAAACAAAAATGTTTTAAGTCTATTTCAAATAATAACAGTTTGGAGTTACAGGATAAATTAGTGCATCAAATCTCCTACTGAAATATGTGTGTACTAATGCACATCAAGATCCCACAATTTTGGGGGGAAGTGACACAAATTCGTTTTAAACAATGACACGTGATAATGTTTGTTTCTAATGTCTATATATATATACACATTATTTAAAAACCTAATCAAAACTTAAATAAAAAATATTAATTAGTTTCCATTGCCTTTTTAGGTTGATTTTTTCCAGTTATTAGGTACATTTAGAATACGTTATGTATCTTGTTAGGTCCTTTCAAGGAAAGGAAATATAAGTATAGGCTTTTAATTTACAAACTATAACAATTACTAGAGCGCGGAACCGCGTGCTTTCATATGCAAATCAGGTTAGTTGGACATGGAGAATGAATGACGTAACCAGTACCGCGCAGCTGTTGTATATGCACGCGCATCAGCAGAAGGCTACCGATGTCTACATGCACGAGTAGTAACAGCAGAACCCATGCACACTAAACTTGTGGCTTATTGCACAATCTTCCACCCTCTACTAGTCATTAGGTCCCAGATGTTAATGAGTCACATAATATTCAACGACGACCTTAAAATGATGACTTTATGACTAAAATGTATTAAAATGACCTAAAAGAACAAACAAATGCGTAAACATTTGTTGATGTTGCACATTTCACTCAATTGTTATCACTGAATACTGAATTACAATAGGTTACAGTTTTTAAACTTTGAAATTTTAAGGACTGCCTATTGTCTACTAATACGGACTTATACATAAACAAACTTCTTTCAACAATCAACAGAAGATATTGGGGCATGCTTAAAATAACGTGTTTTCAGCTCTTCATCATTGAGATGGTTCTTACCTGACAGTACATCAGAAATCCTGCAATGATATATCTACTGTTCTTGTTGAACACATAACTAGGTTCATCCGTTATACCTTTAGAGGACAAGGCCATATTACAATATACGCTTGTTTAGTTTGACAGATCCAAATGTTTAACAAATGAAGCCACATTCCAATAATTCTACAACAATTTTTAGACTATGAGATTCTGAATTTGATTCTACTAATGTAAGATATCTAACCACACTCCTAAAAAAGATAAAGACCTGGATTGTTCTTAAAATTACCTAGAATAACTTATAACGTACACATTATCACATAAATTTTCTGATGACTCGGACAAAATTACCCTTAAACTCATTTAATTTCTCTTAAATTATGTCACTTATATTTTCCATATAATCTCGCCCTAAAATCGATAGAAAGAAGATGCAAAGCCATCCAAATCCGGGCCCCAGTGATAATAAAACATCAATAATGCGAAAAAGTATACGCAGTTTATTGCTTAGGAATGGTGCTGTAGTAAATATGCAGATGGAATTTAAATGTGGAATGTTTGACATAGCCCTGCATATGTTTCGTGTAGTGATGTTAGGAGCATCAATGCAGACCAGGGGTATTCAACAAGCGAGCACACCCTCGCTTCCTCTACACGTGTTATTCCCCCCATCCCCACCCCCTCTCCTCCAGTGGCAAGCAGAACCAGACCTGCTAGTCAGAGGCGGGTGGCGCGGAGTATATATAATAGTACATGCAGTTCAATGGAAGGACCAATAGTGTTGTTTTCGAGATGAAGACGATAAAGTTCAGCGCTTGATTTGTTGACAGGTAGTTGGAGATTTATACCATTCCTCTTGCTTACGTTCCATGTTCACGATAGACATTATTCTCCTGCAAAAATACAACAAACTTTTGAAGCTACTGTAAGACACAGTCTCTTCACAATTTGATGACGTAAAACATTTGAACCCAAAATACAGTTATTTGGCGCTTTTCAAGTTTCCATGTAGTGAGGCTTCACACGAGCTACAAAATATGAAACTACTTGCATTGCAGAATTCCACGACCGTAAAATGTTGTGAGAAACAAGGGGGGAATTATTTAGGTCTCTGCCCTTCTTTGAGTATCCGAGATTACGTTTGTTTACATCTTTTTAATGGCAGTCTTTGGCTCCACTTACATCAGCGAGCAAACACTTTCATAAATTAACTACATTAAAAGTGAGCAACGCAGTGAAAATCACCTTGCTTATCTTTTGAGACTGTGCACTTCATCTTTTGCCCAAAATATAGAAGACCTTCTGAAACGTAAATCGTGCCAATAAAGTAGCCTTAAATAGACAAACTGGATAAAAGGTGCAGTGAAATGAGAGGCGAGGTGGAATGGAAGAACAGCGAATTCAGGAAATATAATTATTCCTCCCATCATGCATCATGCTCCCCGGGGAAGCAATAGAGAAAACCCATGGGTCAGGAAGGCCGTTCAGGGGAATCGAACCCACAACTTCCAAATATGGGCCACAGATACTGCCACCTGACCAATCGCGCTTGGTTTATACCTTTTAAAAACTATTCTTATGAAAGCTTCTTGATCTATTTCATGTCAATCGAGATACATCTTGGCAGAAATAGTTTCATTCCGGATTTCCTATACGTAGATTGGGAAGCAGGAAACTAAATCATAGTCAGATGTTTAAAAGCAAGAGGCTATACGCTGACCTTGAAGTTCCTTCCTCTTTGTATGATATCACCCTAAAACAACTAAATAGCACTTTAAAGCGATAAAAGTACACAGAACTAAACTAATTACATATCTGTGAAATAGCCGATGCTACTAGAGAGATCTACACCTTGTGCTACAGGTTAGTTTTCATCTCTCGCTTTAACGCGTGCCAGTATACTACATTATGCGAAATTCAACCAAAATAAAGAGGACCTCACGAACTGTCTACAGAAAAATCATTTTATTTGTGATGTAAATATATTAAATATCCGAGTAAACAAGAAGATATGTGGCATGGCCAGATGGAATGGGAGAATAGAGAAACTGCCTATGTGGGTGGGCATTTCGAAAGATAATACTTAAAAATTGTGCCCTGCGCCGTGTGACAAAGAAGAACAAGGGGTTAACTTAGCCATGTTCAGGGTGGGTAGGACGGATGGAAATAAAAGTTTAGGGATAAAGTCAAGTAGATATTGTTTTAAAAAAAAGCGAAACTTAAGTGAGGAAAGAAAGTGGAAGTGATAAAGAGATAACAAAGTGAATCAGTGTGGTGTAAGAAATTATTAGCAAATGATCATGAAACATAAGACAATATCAGAGGAAAATAAATTGTAAAATGATACGAGTAATTTAAAATAAGGTAAATTAGGGAAATGGAAAGTATAAGTGAATATGGTTAAAATTAGTAAATCAAAAGACTAAAGTTAACAGAAATGACAAACTTGAATAAGGTTAACTAACAGTAGCCAAAAAATAAACAGCAGGCGTCAACAATTTTATGTAGACAATCTTAGAGCGCTGACCAATGAAAGAGGGGCTCGATAAATTCATATTAAATATAAGGAATTTAAATAAAAACCGTTAGCCATTTTGGAGAACAAAGTTTGGAAAATGTTTCATACAAAGAGTAGTTTAACTTACGAATATTTTGATTAAAGTATTAGTTTCGCATAGTTGAAACAAGCTTGATGTTCCACCGAGCTCAGGCCGGCGGAACACCAGTAGATTCCGTTTTGCATGCCAGAAGCCAGAGCTTCCTAACGCACACAAGACAGAAAGGGAAGCCTTGATAGCTAGGCATGTATTTATTTAAACATTGTGCTCTCTGCAGATGGTTGAGTGTGGGTTTCTTTTGGTTTGCAGACGCTACAAGAGCACAGCACCAACAGTGTTTCTTGGGGAGACTCCGTGACCAGACAGGCGTCAGCTGAATCAACCAAGCAAACTCCATTTTCATACAACACGTGAGTCTCTTGTTTACATAATCTCTCTTTCAGCTTAGCTGCTAGCTCTCAGCTGTAAGTTATAGCATTTTACTTTGTTTACTAGGTAAAGTAGCATTTGACCCAAAAATTCGAAGTCAAAATTTCACCGGAAATATGTTTTGAGGCTCCCTGAATCCAAGAAAAGCATTTTTAGAAAAAGGCCCGTGTGTGTGTGTGTGTGTGTGTGTGTGTGTGTGTGTGTGTGTGTGAGTGCGTGTGTGTGAGTGCGTGTGTGTGAGTGCGTGTGTGTGTGTTAAAACCAAACTTAGTATTAAATTTAATCTTTTAAGCACGCAACACAAACATTTTGAAGAAAATTCCTCAACCCAAAACTATCCTTTATATGGAATATGTTTCTAAAATTTTTATTTTGTCAAAAATGGCTAACGATTTTTATTAATACCATATTTTAAATATATTTTTATGACAAATGAAACGTATGTTGCGTGAAAGCATATTTAAATTGATAACTTGGAATATAACAAAAGTCGCTCTTCATTCTTGCTTAACGAATTTACAAACCAAAATTTATTCTCAGATTCTTGACAGTTTTGCGTAAATAAATAGCATAAATGGTATTCATTACTTCCTTGTAGTGCATACAACGTAGGTTTTATTTCTTTATTATTACGTTTAAATTTATTGTAGGTCTTTATTTTTTGTTTTATTTCTTAATTTTTTAAAGCGTTAAACTGCTTCTGGAACAACGAAAGGAGCTGGTTTATTGCTAGAAGACAGAAAGAAAGTTTATCTTCTCGCTTTAATTTTTTCACATAAACATGTGTTATTTGTAAGCTTGTTTGTTTTGGGGAAGCACTTTTAGAACGCCCCTTTTTTGCCCTTTTAAGAAATATTGCTCTTAAATCAGTTTTATACACATATTTGCAAAATACACATGTTTCAAAATCTTCTGTACAGAAGAACACAATTCCAGAATGCAGAGATTCTTTCTGACTCAAGAGCAGCTATTTGAAGTATAACATGCACCTTAACACCAAAACATCAACGAATTTTTGAGTTTTGGACAAGTCTGTTTCATCTCACTAAATTAAAGAAAAGAATAGTTTTTCAGTGGGTACCAGCACAATATCATTCCACACAGTAAAATAAGTATATATCTGCATAACATCACTTTAAAATTTCGAAAGATAAAGGATAGGAATCTATCAAGAATCAAAACATCTCTGGATACCTAAGAACAACTGTAGTTGCAATCTTTAGACTATTTATAGACCACGATTGTCTAGCAAAGCATCTCCATAGAATTGGGATTTATTCTTCACCACTTCAAAAGTAAATAAATAAAAATCATCTTCTATACTGTCCAGCTATCACCAACTGAGCTTAAAACACTGGCAAGCAACATTATTAATGATTTCATTATCAGAAATCCAGCATTAGCCAACGACATATATATTATATATACATTTTTTTTTTCAAAGATCACACGTAGCCATTAGTTTTCCTGCAGAATAATTATTGTGATCTAAAGTTATGTCAAAATAGACACTAAACATTTATAAGCTCCTTCACTTCATAGTCTTCTACATCTAACCCAGGTTTGATAACATCTTATAACTGGATTGCAGTAAAAAAAATCTGACAAGTTGCACTCGCATGCCTTGTAGGTGGAACGGGAATTTGAGAATACAGTAGGCTTTGAGCGATAGTCAAATCTTCTAAAGCTCTGAGATTCCGTTCTTTTTGAATGGATAACATAAAAAAATTAATAACATTGTTCCACTTGACAGAAGTATAACTCACACAAATAACAATAACTCCGAAACGTTTCACTCTAAAAAAGATTTATTTAGACATAAATTGTGTTTTAGAAATATCTACATTTTTGCAGTAAGATTTGATCTATCGCTTAAGGTTTAACAGTTATGCAAAAGTCATCCAAAGTAAATGGGATTGCATGGGCTATAGCCAGAAAATTCAAGATATACATTTGATTTCTCATAAAAATATCTCAAACAGATGCGATTTTAATCAAAATCGTTAGAGATTTTCAAGAAAATCAAGATTTTCGAAAACTTTTCCATGTGAAGGGTAGTTTAGGGTGAAGCCAGTTTCTTCAAAATTTTCGTGTTGCATCCTTGAAAGACATAAACCTTAAACAGCAACTTTGATTTTTAAAAATGCTTTTTTTGGGTTCACGGGGGCGTCAAAACATATTTCCAGTGAAATATCGACATCGAACTTGGGTGAAATACAATACTTTCTCTTATTATTTGTTTATGCCAACAAGCTTACTGCTGGTGTTTTTAAACACACAAGCCGTCTGTGGGCAATGCCCTTGGGGTATTTATTTATCTCTGATGTGAGATTCCCTTGTGGTTAACCGGGAAAAAGTACGAATCAGCTGGGGAATTTAATGTCGTACTGGCAAGTTGGCTATGGTAGCTTAGTGGTTAAAGCAGCCACTCGATAAGAGGAAGATCCGTGGTTCAAATCCTGGCTAAGGCATTGAATTTTTCAGTTTCTGATTCAAGGTCTTAAATACTTTCTCTACTTCACTATACGTAGCAGAGAAAGTAAAAATATAATATCTGTACTTGCTAGATAAATTCAACTTGTTTTCAAATTAAATGATGCCTATCCTTGAGCGTTACGAGACAAACAACCAATGGAAGTCTTACAGTGTTGCCATATTGTATTATCCCTAGTAATAATTTCGCGCATCAAGCGAATCCGTCTCTAATTCCACAAGCTACGGGAATTTCGGAAATATTAATCCACGAGGAAGGTAGTGGGTGATATAACACACCGTGAACACCATATATCTTGGCTTCAACAATTAGCATTGCACAAATGTATAAACACACCCGAAAATTCAATTACAGTCACGTAAGTAGTGAAATGGTCCTAACTGTATGCACATGTAATGAATTTCCAACTATTGCGAAGATGGTGCTAAAGGAACGACGTTTAACAAACTTTGGGGAATTGTTTGTTTGCTCTCTCTGTTGTTCCCGAGGCGAGCAAATATCTCACTTAGCCTGATAGGCACGCTGCATCTGGACAACGTCAGGCAGGATGTGTTTATGACGTGTAAGTGGGCCTTATGTATACCCTTCAGAATTCAAATAGTTCATCACAGTAATCAGTTGTTCCTTTAAGCAGTAATAGAACAAGCGTGAATTCATACAATGGCTTTTAGCACTAGGATTTACTGGCATGTAGAAGAACTGCTGTGAGACGAAATTCCAGCACACCGGCGGCGCAATTGACAGCATCGATAACAAACAAAATATTTATTTACGTCAGTGTGGGACCTTGCTCTTCCAGAAAGTCCGCTTTGAATTTATAGGAATTGAATAAACGAGTTCAAACGTCTATTTATTAAAAGGAAATCAGATAAACATTTCTATATAAAAATATCCGAAATTTAGATGCATCTTGACAGACTATAAGCAAGTAATGAAAATAAGTGTCAAGGTACCCCAAGAAGCCAGTATGTAAAAAGTTCTAGAAGACGTATAATTAAACTGTGATGTAAGTCTCAAGGAGGTTAATAGTTGAGTTCAAAGGGGATAACTACTTCTCTGAATGAGTTTGTTGGAAATATCACCTAATAAAAACAAAAAATATGATATGTCACATTCACAAGACTTTCCCTGTTGTTCTATAAATTATTCTTACCCCTTCTCACTAACCGAGATAGAAAACCGTTGCAGTTTGATTTCTATTGAACAGAATACATTCCTCAATGTGAATGACCTGAAAAACAATCCAGGAACCATGATCATGCATCATGAAGAGGTGTTCTAAACCAGTACAATATATTTCGGCATTCTAGAGCAGAGATGCCAATTTGTGAGCCGTGGTGCTTTTCACCTACTTTCCCCTTCAGCACCATGTGTTGTGGGTGGTCAGACTTTACGGCGACACAGCGCTAAGGGAATACAAACCTGTTAGACGACAGGTAAACCGAAGAACAAAATAGGGGTGGGTTAAACCTCCATTAGCACCACTGTTATAGAGGAAAAGATGTGGAATCATGTCGTTAGAACTGAACGAAAGCTACGACATTCATGTGAAAGTTTTCATCAGCTAGAACGGGACGAAGGTTAAACTTATTGCTGTCATTGAACGGTAATAAGAAAACCAACATTAAGAAAAAGTGTACACATACGTACTGTTTTTAAATATTGCAGTTCTTATCTAAATTGCTTTCAAAATTTTGTGTCATGCTCAACTACTACAGCATAGGTTTTTAATATTATACAGATATCTTTAATATTTATTGAAAAAAAAGTGTTTTAATTGTATTATGCCAATTAGATACTCCGTATCATGTACGAAAGTGCATATAATTATGAGAAAATAAAAGGTACTAATATATTTAAATCATTATAAACAAAAGTGGCTTAAGAATATTGTTTCACTCTTCTGGTTGTTTCAGAAAAAACTGATATCTTTAAATATAATTATAATAATCTTTCCTCCTCACGCCACGCGCGGCGCAAAATAAAGGACCGTCGGGGCTAAGCTACTTCACACCACATACCAGGCCAGCGAGCAAACAAAGACGCAAGGTCAAACTTTTCCACACCACTCACACGAGCGAACACGCGACTAAAACAATGAAGCGGCAACACAAAGGGTTTCCAGTGCCTTCGAGGAAGATCTGACTACGTCATCACCGGCGCATTTGTAGCAGTTGAGAAATGTCATGTGACGCCATCCCCTCTATATAAGGAAGCGAGGAAACAATAGAGCATTTAGTTAAAGAAATGAGTCGGTCAGTGTGTCAGTGAATGCGAGACACTGTGTGTATGGTACGTCATCGTGAAAGATACGTCGTCTAGAGTGATTGTATAGGGTATGGGAGAGAAAGTGAAGAAAGACACTGAAAGGACCGAGGTTACGAGAAGTAAACACTTGTGAGTTGTGATATCACGAAAGACTGTAGACTGTGTTAACGACAATAAGTAAACTGTAGTTTGCAAAAGATTAGAAGAGAGTAAAGTGATACAAAAGTAACAGGACAGGACTTGGTCGTTTTATCACAGTATTACTTCGTACATTGAGCAATTGTTTTTAGTAGCAAAACCATTAAGCCGGCTTCTAAATTTCATTCTCTGAGATTTTGCTGAAAATTTAAAGAGAACTGGTTAAAAGGGACACACATCGTGTGAAATATTTTAATGTCCAAAAATCAAAAGTAGGGGGCATTAAGTCGTATGTTTTTGGTATTTAAATAGTCGCGTGTGAAAGCTTTAAGTGTGGTGAGAGCAAAGACCATAGTATGTAATTGAAGCTAAAGGTTTTATGTGTTTTTAGCATGAAGAAAACTATTATTGAACTTTTTCAGTTGTGAGTGCCGTTAAAAGAATGCCAAAAAGTTTGTAACCTCATCTTTAATTGTAGTTTGTATTATTATGTTGTATTTTTGTACCAAAGTTAGGCGAAGCGTTTCTTTAATGGCATTTGGATAGTGAGAATCTGAGTAAGGAGCCCGTGAGTTACACTTCGGCCGTTCAATCATATTTCGTGTAGCTCAAGTACACGCCGATTCAGTGGCTCTAGGAACAAAGGTGGTCACGCTGGCAGAGGGTGGGGCTAGATTCATCTGTTGCAATATAAATAACTGCGTTTTATAATGGGCTAATGTTTATGCATGTCAGTATTTTATGCACGTCAACCATGACACTTTTAAGACATCTTGGAAACATTTTCCTGTAATTTCCAGATGCTCCCTTGATATGGCGTTTAACTAAATGAAGCGAACTTGGCAGAAGATATTGACGTTTACATGTTCTCAGTTGGCAAGCTTACAGTTTTGTGTATGTCTCAATAGACAGTAACACGTAGTTCTTCGGGAATAATGGATGATGTTCTACACAGAAACAAACTGGGCCATTACTCATTAGCGTTGTTATTCTGGCATAACAAGGTCAGAATGACTCATGCAAGTGAGACTGATGAGCAATCCCATCTTGTTGGGTGTTCTCTAAATGCTCGCCGTCCACGAGGAGCTTTTTCTGCTTAATTTTAGGTGATCAATTGTGCTGGATTTGTCATGCTCTTGAATTGGAGCCTTAGAATGTCCGGAACCCGCGGTAGAGCTGCAATACATCTTTCCAAGGATCCATTCTCTGACAGCCTAAGTGAAGACATTCTTAGGACTGGTTCTAGTCCTTCCTTACAGGTCTGATCTGCTCCTTTTATTGCGTAGAATCCCTGTATGACCCGGCACCCATTTCAGATTAACTGGACTATCTTACTTTTACGGTGTCACAAGGGACATGCAACACTTCAAGATCAACTGTGATCTAACCAAGAAATTTGAATGGCCTTAAAGTCTGCATGATTGTTGAGCAGCATCAGAATAAATATTTTTGTAGCCCTTGCTGATCTCTTCCAAACGCTCAAGTCGGTGTCCCAGGGTCCAACTTTTTTGACAAACTTTTTGTATCCAATGGAATTGCACACAAAAGAAACAGTGTCTGTCACTATTTATTTTGGTCCAATACAAATGACAGTTCACATAGCAAGCGTGAGAAACAAACATGGCGGACGTGAATATTAATTTAGCGATTCTATAGTAAGTACAGGTTTGGATATATTTCCACGAGTCTGTCTGAGTAGAAAGAAGAGATGTTTTAGAAGTAAAAGACGTTGGTGGACACGGTCATAAGAACTGGACACGGGCCGAGGAATATTGGGTCTACTACAAAACGAATTGAGGTTAGAGGACCCGGAAAACAATGGGAATTGACGTAGATTTATTTCTCAACCTTTTACATCATGCCGAAGGGAAAATTATACACCAAGACACAAATATGAGACAAGCACGAAATAGATAAGGGACAATGTAATGGTTTTAATCAGTATGGATGAACAGGAGATTTGAACTCATTTCGTAACACTGAACACTTCGTGCCAGGACGACAGCACCGCCCTCCGCACTTCAAGCCGAACTAACACGAGAGATGGTAATACTGGGTTCTGTGGTAGCCACCTTTGCTGCCAAATCCGCCATTTCATTCCACGGCAAACCTACGTGACCAGGAATCCATGCACACACCACGTCAACGCCAAAAGCGTGTAAAACATGGTGGGCATCCTGGATACGTTGTACAATAGGAATCACTCAAAATCAGGCAGTCACCTAATTTACAATGGCGCACATATAAAACAGCTCGATGTATTCATACAGTTCTGGAGTATAAATGGAAGTGCTATTAAGAAAACAAGCATGTGTGTGATTCGGTTCCGTAATCATAAGCGCATCGAATGTGCTATTAGATCCATCGGTGTAAATTAAACTTGGATTAGTGAAGCCTATAGTTATGCAACACACCTAACGTACAGGTAATGTGGGTGACATTCTTAACTGAGCAATTCTACTATGAAAACTATCATAGTCTACGCTTACTTGTGATAGTCTACGTAGCCTACGGTAGTTTTACAACTCTGTGTGTAAAATTCTGTGATGTTAGCAGGCGCCAGACACTCTATCCGCCAGTAGCGAAATAGTTCCGACGGCCTGGCAAGGCTGCGAACGGAGCTTGCAGATTGTTCCCGCTGTACAATTCAGAAATGCCGGCATCGGAAATAGAAGCACCGCACCACAAGCTATTTATTCCCACCAGCTTGATGTTCTCGGACCCGTCTTGGCCCGCTTCGTTCTAACTGCTAAGCAAATATTTGCACACGTTCAACAATGTTCTCACTTTGTCCGCAAGCAATCGAATTCAATTTCAACCACGAATAAATATGCAAAATAAATCTTTAGAAGAGGTTTTTGCAATATTTACACTCATACCTTTATGTTATCTACTCTGGGCATATCATTGATGGTCATATTAAGGTCTCATCTGTGAAATTTGTGAGAAAATTGTAAAAAAATTAAATTTATTCATAACAATATGGAGTCTAACCTTTAAGATAATACCGCTGTTTTTGGCGTATTTTAACTACCAATTAACTAAGGCTATGGATAGACAGACGCATGTTTATTAAAATAGGCACAGAAAACTTTAAGGGACTCTGGGACTGAAATTTGAATTTTCTATAATTTTATAGGTATGAAATAAATACTTTGTACACTTAAGGGTATTTATGTTATAAACCACCACACAAAGTTGCAGCTATAATCTGTTTTGTAGCTTTGAGGGAATTAATTATTCAATTTATTCACAATGCAAAAATTCCTTAATATTAAAAATATTCCATGTGCATCGAAAAATAAAATATCACCACAGTCTTTTTATTTTATAAACACTAATTGCCCAAAAAATACCAACAATCTCTGCCAGGAAGAAAAAATAATTACTTTAAAAATAATTAATTTGTTTTAACTTTCATTGAATTGAAAATGTTTTAAATTTTTTTTGTGCACTTGATTTTTAAAGCTAAACAAATTTTCGTATTTTGAAACAAAAGACTGAAGTTGGAGTCACATAAATGGAACACGTGCTGGAAAAATTCTAGGAGCAGAGCACAAAATCTTATGCATATGGAGCACATAGTGTATTACAAAATGTAAAGTCGGGAAAAACCAATTTATCATGATCATGAGCCAAGTTGCCTGTTTGTCACACCTTCCCTGTTTGTCTAGTAGCTTCTTTCCTCAGGTTCATAGCCATGCCATTTAATTACTCCTTTTCGCAGAATTTGGTTGGTTTTTTAGCCCATGTTTTGTTCATATACTGCCCAAAATTTAAGCAGAAAAGTGGCGTTTAAATGTAGCGTACATGGCAGTTAAAGCCCTAGACATTTAAAATCTAAAGAAGTCATTGGCAACGATGAATGAAGGTTTGGAAAACATTTATATGCGTAAACCTAAAAATTGTCAATTTGATAATCTTTCGGTAATTTTTAAATCCAAGGGTCCCTCAAACCTTGTTTTCCCGCAGACATGTTTTCAGCATTTTTTCATACTTAAAGATGTATCACATGAATTTACTCTTTGTATAAAAAATGTTCCAAAGGATGCAGCTTTTTAAAAATTTGTTTCTAACACGTTTCTGTACCTCTCAAAAACACGTTAAATACAGTAAACACAACCTTTTTTAAAATAATGTTCCAATTTTGGAAAATTATCGTAGACTTCTAAGAAGTCAAGCAGAAAGCAATAGTGTTTCTGCAATAATTGGTGGTTATAGAAATCGGATACAGTAGATCTTGCAAAACTGTAAGAACTGAATTTTTTAAGGGAATATTTTTAAAAATACATGGTGTGTAGCATTCTATAGCAATTATTTGCGTCATTTAAATTAATATTTAAATGACTATGCAAGCTAGATTTTTTAAAAATGACAAAACAATTTCTATTATAACGTTTAATAAGTTACTTGAATTTCAACATGCCTGACATGCTATGGATTTTTCCAAATTTCATATACAGCTTTACCTTAATACACAACGGTATAATTATACAGGCTGTTAGGATAGGTGCAGCTTTTAGGTTGGTTAGTGCCCCCTGTGGATGAGGCAGGGTGGTCAACCTTCACAATAACTATATTGTATCACAATGAATTGCAAAATGCTTTCTGCAAGGTCAGTGACCCACACTACCTAGGCCAGTAGGTCATTCTTAGGACGTGAGGAAGTGGAAGCAAAACGGATAGTCTAAATGGACAGGCACTGTTCCATCGCGCTAATACTCAGCGTATAGAAACCATCGATTAACAGTACCATTTAAAGCCGGTACACACATTCCTTGGAGAATGGATATCGTATTCCTTATCCGGTCCCTTAAGTCATTGATATCGCATGACGGTACAAATGCTAGCATTTCACCTTAAAATACGGTAATTCCTATTTACGCTTTACAATAATTACTTTAAAGCCAAAATCATTTAATTTTGCTGTATAACCCGGCACCTGATGCAGCATCTTTAATAACCACGGTCTTGAAATGTAAAGAATTTGGAGGTATTGTAGACTATTTAGAGGAATCCTTTACGCTCTTGCGTAAAGTTATAGTTATAGACACTATAAATCACAGGTTGCAAATCTGAGGATTCTGGAGGTCGGAGGTGGTTTACCACGACCAGGAAATGGTCATCGTATGGTCCCATTTCGCTATTCTTTTATCTATGATTTTAAGGAAGCATCTAGAGTAGGTTATGGCTTTCTTTATAGCAAATATATTGATAAATGCTAACTGTTATTGTTTTCACAATGCATTCCTTGTACTCTTATAGTTTGTTTTCCTCATATTGACGAGGAAAACAAATTATTTATTGCTTCCTCTCCAATCTTTTACCATATTGCCATGAGTTAGTGCCACATGATACTGCAGTCTGTTCAGAGGATTACAAAAGTAGAAGTCTTTATTCCCAAAGGAAGAGGTGATAGAGATTTTCATAAACATTTAGTAGAATCATGGCCGTGATTGGTTCAGAAACAACGTTAGCTTAAATTCGACTGATCATTTCCTTCCATTTGGATTGTGAGGGAAATAGTTGCTGCGAATGGGTACATTTAAAAAAAAACAATCCTTATTGCTACTAAGAAAATAAAATCGTATAAAATAACATCGTACTAAAGTAGGGAAGGGGAAGAGACATAGAACGAAACAAAGAAACAAAGAGAAGAATAGAAGGAAGGAAGCAAAGAAACAAGCAAACAAGACAAAGGAACAAATAAAGTAACGAATGAAATATTTCTACGAGAGTAACAAGGTTGAGAAACTGATTGGGTAAACCGTAAGTGAAGAAGTAAAGGGAATGCATTGAAAGTGAGGTTATAGTAATATTGAGATAGTGAAGATTAGTTAAGTGAATAAGGAAAACTGTTGAGAGCTGTATGATAAGCACTGCAAATGGAGGACAGTGCTAACATGTGTAATGTTTATGTAAACAATGAAGTTAATACATTCAATTCAGTACTATAATTACTGCTTAAGTAAGCAGTCAAGCTGTGTATTAGGCTAGGCACAAATATCTATACTTGAAATACATTGAGAGATACACTTTAAACTTTTCGCAAGCTTTCATACTGCTAAGAGTTAATACATCTTCCGGAGAGATAAATGGACTAGAATACATAAACCTATTCATTATTACTCAGCGCTATTTCTATTTTTAAAGGTAGTATTCATTGGAAGGACGTATCCCACGCCATGGCCTCTTAGTTTAAGGTTATTGGCTTGGCACTGTGTTATGGAATGTACAATATTCACAAACGAGTCATCCTCATTGTTTGGGCCGGTATATAAGACTGGTGCTTGAGCAGTGTTCTCAGAGTACAGCCAAAACTCGGCGGAAACTCAGATCTCCAACGAGGTAAACTGTTAAAAGGAATCTTCGTAATGCAAATTATATTGGAGAAGTTTAAAACAGCGACTTCTTTTGCTATCTTTAAAACTGCGAAACAACGAAAAAAAGAGACAGACTTTGGTGATAGTGACAGAAATTTGGATTGTAATCTGTAGCTTCCAGATATTTAACTGACCTTTAATTTTGGTTTAAATTTAGAAAGGCAAATAATCTTTCTTATTTTATGTGGAAATGAAATGTGTATTACTTTTTTGTTTCAGAAAAGACAGCAGTGAAGCAAAAATGTCTGAGCTGATTCCATCAGGCGGAGGAAAGATCGTGGAGCAGACCTCTAGTGTGGAATCCTCTTCCTCTGAGGTAAACATATTTCAATGGAACTTAATACAACTAGTGTCAAATAAGAAGATATTAAAGTGGAAAAAACGACACCCCCATAGCGCAGTGGTAGCGGGGAACCGGAAGAAAATCCCCGGTACCAGCAAGGGGAGTTGATCCCCCGCTGGAGCTCTCCTGGTTGAAACATAGCGTCCCTAAAAGATCAAGGTCGTGACCCTTCCTGAAGCAAAGATGTGGGGGGGGGGGGGGGTAAGTGTTCTATCTGCCGTGAGTGGTAACTTTAGTAAGCTGTACATGTGACTGCTGCGAGTGCTGATATCCTTCTAGTCTCTTGCTTACCATTTCCCCGCATTTCTTCTCTCTTGGCATATGGAGTTTCACGACGCTGGTCCCCGCCACACCCATCCGCCACTCCTCCGTGGCCTTGGCTGCGACTGGGCCACACAGTGGCCGGTGATAAGGGTACCTTCTGAATAGGGAAGACCCCCTAAGCGGGAAATAAGATAAAGATAAGACTAATCCACAAAAATTGTTTTTAAGGATCAGTTAAGTTTATAACAGTCTCTTTACCCTCAATAATACCAATAGGTACCTTGAGGGCTTATTTATCTGTTTTATGTTGGAATGTTTCTCACCTACACGAGAGAGATGCCTTGCGATAGCATGTGCGGCTTGCATTCGGGAGATTCAGGGTTCGATTCCCTCCGGGTCGGCTGCTCTGATCTTGGGTTTTTTCGTGTTTTCCTCATATCGGTAGGCGAATGTTTGGGGATTCCTCTGTCACTACAAAGTTTCTTTCTTATCTTTTTCACTTCATTTGCTTCAGAGCTTAAGAAACAAGCGACGGCGATTAGTATGTCGGGGCACCTTGGTGGACTTCGTGTTTCAGAGAGATCTCTCCCGGGATCCCCAAGTTGGGGGGGGGGGGGGTTTAATCGCCGGACAAAAGACGTAATAGTTAATAAGTCTTTGTCTTTATTTAAATACATGTATAGCAACTTTTCGCTTAATTGGGAACATGCACGGCTGCTAAAGCTATTGTTAAGTTCAGCCTCAAATCACCAGGAAATGATACTTATTAATGTTATTTCCTTTTAACAGCAAGGAAAAGATATAATGCCATTTTACAAGGCGCTGCCGAAGTAACGAAGCGTAATATTCCTGTTTTCCATTATACTAGAAGATTTATTGTTTATGAACTTGTGCCACATAAATAGAGACAACGGGAGAACCAATTGCAGTTCTTTGTTTTGTGTTTTACACTTCCTGCTAGTAGTGCCAACATAGACGGTGGGGTCAAACCAATAAGGACGTGTTATTGACCCATGTGACATCTTTGCCTTTGTATTTAGAGTTACTATTTTTACTTACTGGTGTTATTTTCGCATTCTATGTCTACATTTCAAGCAGAATGACTCATATGTGACAATTTCATTCTCTTTGTTGGTCCCAATTGTACAGACAGCGCGGAAAGAAATCAGCGCTGCCTTCTTGGGGACATCTCTTTCCTTAGCGTTTTTAGGGTACCTTATTACGTCATGCTTTATCTTCTTGAGTGGTACTGTCATCTTGTAGTGTCGTATCGCGCCTTGTGTTCTGTATCGAACTAATAGAGCATACCCATCTTGGCGTTGCCTACTCATTGGCTAATTTAGAATAGGCATAGCCAGCTCCCTCAACTGGAAGGGAGGGTATGTAGCGTGTACCCTTTAAAACTGGTGGAGACCGATGTCAAAAGACACGCCTTATAAATGCCCCTACAGACCATCAGAAATTCAATGTCTATTATTTCTGCTCTGTGAGGTACATCATACTGTAGAACAAGCATTTGCCTCGTGATACAGCCATTGATGTTCAAAGCTGAGAATGTTGTATTTTCCGTGTTGCAGAGTCAGAGGCAGGTAGGATCAAGCAAGATCCACGAGAAGTCCAGTGAGTATGCAGCCCAAGAAGTCACAAAGATGGTTCAAGAGAGTAACACAAGCAGCAGTTCCTTCAGCTCCTCATCACGTGTTGTGGCTTCCAGCAGCGTATCTTCTTCTGTGACGTCACAAAAGGTGTCCTCCACATCCATTGGCATCGACTCCTCCGAGGTAAAGATGTTAGACTTCTAGGGGAGATCCACAGTTGGACTGGCCCAGTAGAGACCATTATCCAAGGAGATTGCTGAAGAGACACCTTTCTCGCTGTAACTGGCACAATTTAGCTTGGGGAGAAGACCATCTGTAAACATAGACCCAGCATGTATACTCATGTACATAAAAAGTGGCCCATATGAAACCCAGCTGTTTATGTTGATAGTGACACACGTGACCCCACTCTCTGCCAGCGTGACCTCCTCTGTTTCTCGACCGTTATTAAATTGGCAACGTGCTTTATCTTACCAAAATATGATCGAGCAGACGAGGGACAACATTACAAGTTACATGTTCTTACTAGCCGAATACCATTAAGACAATATTTTGCTGTACTTTGAAGCAGAAACAAAATATAATATAAAGTGTTAGAGGTATAGCTATAGATATTTGTATTGGTAACCCCAGATCAAGTAATGTACCTCAACTTACACTTTCATAAATAAAGAAATGAAAAATAAAGCTTAGGACGTCAAATTGTGGATGTAATTTTTATCCTTTAATTTCCAACACATCCGCTTATTTTAATGAGTAACAGAGTTCCGTGAGTGTTGAAGTGTGAACATGCGGAAGCAAGGTGAATGATTTTTACCGACAGGCGTGTTATTTCGGCTCATTTACGACCGTGAAGTAAACAGCAAATAGTAAACTGTGTGAATATTTGTGGGAAAAGCGTTACACGAAGAGAAAGCACTGAATGTATACATATTAAGGTATCAATTATCAACTTATCTGCACCTATACCTCTAACACTTTGTGTAATGAAAGCATAGAAATGAAAATTAAAGTATAATGCCGATGATATTATTCCAGTTTAACTCGTTCCTTTAGTAGACCGAAATATGTTTTATTGATTTGGCCTTAACTTGTGTTCCGATCATAGTAAAACTATCATATAAGTGGTACCCCAACCGTCGCTTCATTTCTAAGAAATTATAACATGGTTCATAGATCCATTTTGTGTCCCTGAATTGGTTTCCCGAACTGATACCGACTGAGTGAAGTCAAAGATTGGTTGCTTGAGGTTAAAACCTTAGGAAGGCTGTAATCTTGGGCCAATATGGGTCACTTTTTATGCACGTTGGTCTACAAATCGTTAGCTCTGTATCTTCTTTTCTTTTTCTTTTTTTAAGCTTAGATGATGATTAGATTTCGTACTAGTATACAATATTCACAGAAACCAAGCTCAAAAACGTACATAACCACAAAAGACAGGAGTTACTCTGCATATATCCACTGCAACTGATTCTAAATGGTTAATTTATTGCATCAGAGGCACATTCATTAACAAAGGAAAGTAGAAAATGCAAATTGAAATAAGCTGTGTGTTTTGTTTTCATGATGCCGATTTTCATTTTGGGAGAATTATTCAGCAAAACTGTTACTAGTTATAGAATTAAAACTAAATAGGAATATTTCTATTATAGTGCCTCTTAATTTAGACAGCTAATGTTCTGAAGTAGCTTAAAACGTTAGTAGATCTAATGATTGGCGTCAAAATAAATTTAAAGCTAAATAGGACTTCTATTATGACATTGTTGTAGCTTGTAAATGCTTAGGCTACGATTTTAATGATTAAAACTGTGACTGTCGAATTACTAGGGATGTTTTGTATATTAATTCTTTTTTGACATTTTTACACTTTTATCTAGTTATGGATTTTTGAAAGCATTAGCTATAATGTTTATATTTTGTGCAACGTCAGTGAAAGTGTGAGAGGAAACATTTTTGTTTGACTATATATTGAATCTTCGTATTGCCCATTCTCTTGTTATATTTTATGAATGCATTTTGAAGATCTTATCTTGTTAAATCATAAAAATCGTAGCCCTGAAAGATTTTGCGTGTGGAATATATCAGAATGTATGAGAAATATATGTGCATAGCTACATTCCTTACTGACGTTTGCTAGGAAACCTAGAGTTCCAGATTTATCGTCTCTTTCTCCTTTATTCGAATCCTTCTATGGGCATCTTTGATATCCATGTTTTTATAAAGAAGCATTTCATACAATTGTTTCACACATACTCGACACCATCCTTTCATTTCCATTGAATAATATACCTCATTATAAACGGGTCTTGTTTTGCCTGTTGGAAAACTTCGCTTACCTTCTTCCTTAAGACATAAGAAATCATTTGTGTACAGTAAAATGTCCAACTCAGTAAATAATCACATATACAATTCACGGGTTCGAAACAAGGACTACAACTTGGGACCTTCTAAACAAGTGAGATCAATAAACAAAAGACAAACAAAAAGACACGTTAATTGTTAACAATTCATGTTGATGTAAAGTAAATTTTATTTTCAAATAAAAATATGTGATGTTCTTGTTGAGGAAAGAGTTAAGAAATGGAGTCATGGTGAAATAAATCATAGAACTGGACATGGAGCTGTACCTTTCCTGAACACCCGAGCTTTCCTCTTAACCCTTAAAAGGAATGTTGTGCATTGCTGACTCCAAAATTCTAAATTAATGTGAGCAAGTATTTGTTAAGGTGTATGTGATGTTACTTTAAATGTTTGTTATGAAATGTTATACCCTTATTAATAAAAGACAATAAAGATTTAGTGCAAACTTTACCATAGTTTGATTCAAATTCCTTTTAATAAAATCCTTGGCTTCAAAATGTTTTGGAAAGCATTATCAATTCCTCTGTCCTAAGAAAAATTCAAACCAGTTCTACATTAGAACTCCATAACTCTCTTCTCTACAAGAAATCAATCTAAACTCGAAACAAGTAAACACTTAAAATCGGTTACACGTAAAAATAACTCTGGTTGAAAACTAACATTGCATCGATAACTTTCCCGAAACATTTTGAAGCTAATTATAGTTTCTGAAGATCAAAATGAGAGGTTCTTAAATTTATTTATAGAAAAGCCAACTTAAGACAGTATTATTAAACTATTAACGCAAACAATAAACATATAAAATGGTATCAACATTTATCAGATGTATTCCTAATAGATTTTTATTTTGAAATGTTAATATTATTAAGTAAATGTGTGTTTTTGATCGAAGACTTATCAGTGTTTAAGTATGAGCAACATGTCTGACCTTGGAAAGCCAGATTAGTCTAACTGGTCGAAAACAATATAAAATATAACTAAACACTATTTAAATAGCTTTATATTAAAATTCACAAGTATTTCTAATACAAAATGCAACTACGTCCTACAGCGGACTAAGCTTCCTCTATGTTTTATGAACTATATGAGTAAGGCCCCGATATGGCTCCCTTTTTTATTATTGTTGATATAGATCGGTGGCACAAACATGCTATTGTCAGCTCACCAGAAGAAGGCGAACGGGGCATGAGGTAAGAGAGATGGGGCTTGATCTGTTTGCTAATCTGCTCACGCAGTCCTGTTTAATACGAAGTGTGTTTGACAGTGCTGCCAACCCTGGAGTCTTTTGAAGTCACATCGACTTAATTTCAAAGAGAGAGATTAGTGACTGCTGTGACAATTTTAGATGATATTTAGGGACAATTCAGGAGGATATTTTTTGGCTTGGTACATTTGCTAGCTGAGGAATAATTAGGTTTTTAAACATCAAATAAAATAAATCCATTGTAAATATCTTCCTTGAAAAGTATTGCAGTTAAATTCTTTTCAAATAAGTGAAATAGAGAATCACTGACGTTAGTTAAATGTACCACAAGTAGATTGTTATAAGAGCATATCGATTTTGAAATTGTAATTTCCTGTCTTCCACATTGTAATACAGAAGTGGAAAGGCATTTTAGTCAGTTTAACATGGTGCGAAGTAAAGAATCAGCTTAGATGGCACAATTGTGGCAGCTGAGCATAAATGCTGTTAGGATTTTAGAAACACGTGAAACTCGTCCGAAATCCTCTGTGAACATCCAGTGTAACCTTCAACGTCATTCATAGTGGAAATGATTCAAGGACATGTGGAAGATAAACTATTTTTGTTATGAAAATTATTAATAAATATTATAGAAATACCTTTCAATTAGAGTATTAAGTTTGATTTAGCGACTTTTAGCAAATTTAACACACTTGAATCTCCTTTATACGTAACGCAGTTTTAAGTAATTCGTATTAAATTTCAGTGAAATATCACTGAGTTTTAGTAATTATAATGAGCATACGGCATGTGCATCTTAAAAGAAACTCAAGGGTATTTTCCTTATCTCTGTTGACAAAAACACAACCTGAGCGGGCGGCTTTCGGCCGCAGAAACAAAGGACAAAGACAATTGCTGGCAGAACCGCCGGTTTTGACAATGTCACAGCAGCAAACCTATCTGATAATACATATGTGAATCACTAGCATGCATAAACATGACAGGGATGCTTACGTAACACATTCTTGCAGCTCGCCTTCTTCTGATGAGCAGACATAGAGGTTACCATTCCCATATAATATGTATACGTGTAGGATATGACTTGATTATTTTGTTTACACTTATTTACTACACCATATACAAAACAGACTAGTTAGTCAACTTTCACACAAGTATATGCAATCTAGGCACATGATTCTAATACAAATTGTATTACATTACAATATATAGGACTGTGCATTTTAAATATGAAAAAGAGAAATTCCTTCATTTTTACTAAATATACGCTTGGGTTGCTAGAACGTTCACTCAATACCACAAGATGTTATAGGTTAATTTGAAAATATACGATATTTTCTCGTTATTGACACCAAGTCACACACCTCTGAATAGGCAGGATTTGATAATGATACGAACTAGTCCAGCACGATATGAACAGATCTTTTGCTTTGCTACAATAGCTGTGTAATATCGTCATGACCAGGGAGCGGGATTTTAGTACGAAATCCATCAAGTTAACCGTGCACCTACCACAGGAAATGGAAGCGCCGGTGACCTTGCAGTGCTCTTGTAAACAAGTAGAGTGGAAGGCAGTACAACCCTCACGCTACCTGCCGGCTCTATACTCCATACTGTTAATCTCTTTCCTATGTTAACTTACTAAAGCCCCGCTCCCTAGTCATGACTAAGCAGCTTAGGGGAGTGAGAGGTAATACTAGGGAGGTCCAAACTTTTGTCTTTGGATAACCTACGTAATGAGCGGCTATAACCCACTCCACTTCTCAGTCGAAGGGACAGTCAGTATCTAGTGACGGACACAAACAGGCGATTCCATGGCAGTTTCTAACCCGTACCTCGAATTTTCTGGGAATGTCCTCAGAAGACCTCTTCATTTTGGATGACTTTTGCATAAATAGTAAACAGTAAGAGACAGACGAAAGTTTAGTAAATAAAAAATGTGGATTTCGTTAAAACACACAGTTTGTCAGTCTTCGTCTTTCTTTTGAGTAAACTATTTCCGAGATATTATTTCCTATATTATTGAATTTACCAATACTTATACTTTTTCACATAGGAGTATGTTATTCCTCTTTTTATCTGTTGGCTTTGCAGAGAGAACGGAATTTCAAAACTATCGCATAGCAACCAGTTCTTAAAACGTTTCACTATCGCTTAAAGCCTATTGTATTCCCATATTCTCCTTGCACCTACAAGAAACTCAGCAATAAAATACTAAAGTAGACAGAGATAACCATTTGCAAGAATAGTGTGTACAAGAGTGAGTATAGCTCTACACATATTTGCGAACAGTTTCTCTAAAGTGACCTACATTAAAAGTCTGTATCGCAACATGTTACGCGACGGTCACTTGGTGCATTGTCTAAGGCACTTGGACTTTGTCGCCAAATATTGATAGTTTCTTAAACGTAAGCAGTACCAATGGAGTCACTAATGAACAGATGTTTATCGCAAGAGATTTGAAAGTACTAATGTAAATCAAACGCAACGTACTTGTAACAAACTCACCACTGCAACACAATGCACGGCTTGGGATTAAAGAGAGGTAAGGTCCAGATATAGTGGAAGGAGGTAAAAGCAAACTCCCCTGTTTCGCAAACGTTGGACCCCGCTGGGTAAGGCGATAGTACGAATGTACAGTGGGACAGTGAAAACAATAATAAATCTGTGCATCTCAGCTTATAAGTGAATACAGAGTTAAAGTGCAGATGTTTGTTTTGCCCGACTGCGCTTTAGATTCGGACCTACCACATTCTTTCATAATCGGAGATGATAGAACAAGTCCATTTACCGTATCTAGCGCCAGTCTGTTTCTGATTTTGGTTTTTATTAAACCCAGTTTGGAAAAACTCTTGGACAAGAAGTGTTTCTGTGAGGCAATGAAATCACTGATAATACAAACTCCGCCAGTTCTTTGAAATCAGTATTTCCACCAAGGTGACATGTTTAACAGCACTCCAGAATCTGCCAGGTTCAGGCATGCTCTATATTTCACACGGAATATCATTATTACGAGTTTTCTCCAGTGATCATCAATTATCTGAACAGTGCCTTCTTCATTGAGATAGTAGACAGGCAATGTAGTGGATGATAGTAGACACCCTGGTACACAGGCAATGACTGAACTAAAAGACACCTACGACAGAGCAAAGTGTCGACCTCAGTAATAATATCCCTAACTATTGTACGACCAGTGGATCTCCGGCGCAGACATTTCGGGACGCCTCGTGACGCGGTGTTGCCAATTCTTTAGCAGGAATTTAAAACAGCGTCTTTTAAACATTTCACACATCTGCAGATCGCATCGCTACTTCGTAAATTTAGGTGGTTAGTATGCATATACAGGATCACAGAATAGTGGAATATGGTAGACAATTGTTATACCGGCCAGCCACCACAATCTGAAGTCTGCAACACCCGCCGCCTCACAGTAAAATATCTCCTCACAGAATGTAAGCAATACGCTACACAACGACAGCTTCATCACATCACTGGAGACTTATCCACCACTCTGAACACGCCATCCAACTGCAGAAGGGTGTTATCGTTTCTCAAAAGTACAGGCTTACATACAAAAATATAATATGAAGGATATTTTTGTTGCACTGATTTGTTGATTGTATTATCATGTTTTTGGTTAAATAATTGTATCAAATTTATTGTATACCGCTGTATTACATAGAATAGTCGCGATATGACTTAATTGTTAAAGCGACTGTAAATAAATTAAAAAAAAAAAATTGTTATACCATTTACCTACCGGAAAGAAATCAACAATGCTACATTATAATAACTAAAATGGACTATTAAGCAGCTTACATTTTAATCCAATGGGAAGAGGCCACAATCCTCGTAAATATCAACTTCATCTTCATCGCTGCTGTTGTCAGCTGGACCGAATTAAATTGTCAGCTGCTCCACATGCGTTTCCATTACGCCACCAGCTTCTCTTGCTTTTCCAATTGTGATCCAAGACACTTTTCCATTGTCACTTGCTGCACTTCCTGTTTCACTAATGGTTCCACAGCGTTGACATTGCCTAGCAGATGGCGTGGCTGATTACGCATGGTAACTGCTGTTCTCGGCGCTAGGTGGCGTTTTTCCGGCCTTGTCCTCTGAAGGGGGGGGGGGGCGCTCAGTGCGACACCGCAACCGCGGTGTGATGGCTGCTTGGCGGGGCCTGGCGCCGGGATAAAGAGATCTTAATACTTGTTAGGGACTTCCGAGCGTCTCTGTGGCTTGTCTAGTTGCGACCCTGTGTGGCATCTTTGGTTCCCTCACTTCATCCCTGCCTCCAGGGGGGTGATAGCCACAATAAATCTGTGTCCCTGTGTTTGTGTCTGTGTCTGTGTCTGTGTCTGCACCCTTGACCCTTTTTAATGTTTCCCCATCAGCAATACGAAACGTTGTGTTATGTTCTGCAACATATTCCTTTACTTGTGCCCAAATCAATTCAATGGCATTGAAGTGACAAAGGTAGCATGCTTGAATAGTATTATCGGACGAACATTTAGCTAAATGTTACTAAATGTTCTCTCGTTTTCATTTTGTCTATTTGTTTTATTGCCAGGGGGTGGTAAAGGATGGGCTTCACACACACGCCAGGCAATCAACCAGAATACAAAGCCATGCAGACTACATTGCTTCCCACGTGCAATTACAATCCATTCCGGAAATGAGAACATGAGTTATGTAGTTGGGTGCCGCATTAGCACCCCTGTTAGTTCGCTATTGTGTGTTTATGGAATAGTTTCATTTTCCATTATATTCATAATTTAAGTAGAACAGAAAATAACTAAGCGCGTGCACATACAAACTCCTGTAGTATACGTGATAATAAAACTGTTTGGCCGTGCCTCTGATAAGAACATTGCTTGTTAGCTTCATTGAAGCCTCTCTAAACTCCAAATCAAATAACACCGAAAAAAGCTGTGCCCATTAGGAGTTACAAAAGGAAGCAAGTATATTAATGTATATGTATTAATGTACTTAAATAGGCTAAACGTAAAAGTAAAATTGTACGCTAACCGTTTTGGGGTGCTTCATGAATTATCAATTTATCTGCTATATCTTATCTAGAACATGAACCAGTAAGATATAGTCACCGATGTCTTTAAACGTACCAAACACGGAATGTGTTATCATAGGTTGCATTCACATGAATTTCTATACACAGTCTTCTGCTATTTCAATGAATTATCCTTCCATCTGATACTTGTTCAATTCATATTTAGATGAGAGGTAGAACTGGAACTTAAAAATGCAATGCCACAGCTGGGATTTGAACCACAGACCCTCCTCTTACTAGGCGGGTGCTCTAACCATTAAGCTGCTGTGACAACATGCCAGAATTACATTGCATTCTCAAACCATTGCCCACGTACGGCTTGTGTGTTTAAAACACCAACAGTAAGTTTGTTGCCCTAAATAAATAATAATTACCATATGAAGGTTATTTAATCCTGGGACATAAAGTACCATTGGGGTAATTGTCTCTGATGTGAGACTGCCTTTGTGGTTTACCAAGGAAAACTACGAACTGATTTGAGAATTCAATGTCATTCAGGCAGGTTGTCAGAGTAGCTTAATGGTTAGAGCACCCGCGTAGTAAGCGGAGGGTCTGTGGTTCTAATCCCAGTTGTGGCATTGAATTTTTAAGTTCCAGTTCTACCTCTCAAATATTGCCCACACATGGTTTGTGTGTTTAAAAACACCAATAGTAAGTTTGTTCCTCGTGTTCCTCTCAGGTCTTCTCTATGGTCATCTCCGTCTTTCAGTAGTTAAAAGCGATTTAATTCTTTTGTCCATTGCAACTTGTGTAGAAATAGGTATACACTCTTTTTAAAAACTTAGGCCAGTTATCCAAATTTCCTTTACTATTTCAGTTTATTATCATAAATGCCTATAGATAGGTTCGCCTATAACGAATAAATTTGGTTAACCCTGCCTTATACATATTTGGTTTAGGTATTTGTTTTTGGTAATGCTTAAATGATTTGCATAGGAACCTCAATATTGTGAAAATGTTTGCAGTTTTCCTCCTGATTGAATTTGAAACGTGTATTTAAAAAAAGGAAAAAAAGAAACACATGACCGAATAAAATCAATCCCTATACTTTTACATACTCTGCACGTCCAAATCAAGAAACTATTGCCTATCATGAACAGTGAATTTACCAAGTCCATTCTTCTAACAACGGAAGTATCACTCTTCAAACCGAAACAAATTCCTCTGACAGAAGCGATGTAATAAGGAGTCCTGAATGCCATCAGCTAGTTTTAACGGTGAGCACTCAAAAAGTGAAGTCGAAGTCTTCCACATGAACTACATGGAAACAATACTTGTATTAACTGGCAGCACTGACTGTTCACTAGATTATTGCGTGGAGTGTGGGAAAGAGCTCAAATTACCAGGAGGCGGGAACAGTATTCCATCTAGTTACTCAAAACTGCATCTCTGAAGCAGGAATACCCATCTGTATTACACACGCAGTTGCTGTTGTGGGATTCCAATTTCGATTTCGGCATCTTGCAGCTAACTCTAGCAGCTGATGTTTTGGTTGTAGCCTCCTTATACTACAGAGCTTCTGTGACAGAAGGTCCAGGGTAGGTTTCGGCATGAGTGGTGATATTTTTAAACAATGTTGATTTAAGAAGGAAACTTGACGAAACGAGAGGTGTTCACATTAATCCAGTACTTGTACTATGATTAGAGCTTATATCTAAATGTTAAGTAAACAAAACAAACAATTATTTCTCCACCTATGCAAAGTTTTCTGCCGCTGTCCACAGATGCTTAAATAATTTGTACAACCTTAAGCTATAAAGAAAATAGTCATTAACAACTTTAAGATAGACATACGTTATAAAGGTTTGGAACACCAGCATGTCTGTCAGAACTGATGGTGGACTACACAACGCAACGCAACGCTTATGACATTTTTTACCAACTTGTTCAGATAAAATCGTGAAAAATACAAATATGTAGACATGAAAAATGTCGATATAACTTGAAGGATAACCGGGAAAAGGGTTAATGATTTCCTAAATAATAAAGATCATTTTAAAGATAAAGAACAACTCTCATATATTATTTTTGGCACGAAAACCTTGCAAGGTGCCGGATATTAGAAAACAGTGCAGCTGAAATTGGCAGTGTTCTTGTAAAAGATAAAATTACGAGGGGACGTCAAATGAAAACCTTAAAAATATAATTAAACTTCAGTGTTCTGTAAGTCGGCAATTGTTACTATTGCTTTCAAGAATGACTAACAGTTGGCAGCATTATTTGAAGATAAACGAAACGCGGCCACAGTACCAGCTGAAAATAATTCCCCCGTTTGCAACATGCACCAGCGAAAAACAACGTTCTGTCAAACATTTTCCGAGCAGTGGAGATACCAGTCCTGTCGAAACCCATCGGCGAATGAAGGTGATGGACGATCATCAGCGTATTGAGTGCACGAGAGTAGAAAGTTAAAAAATGGCGTAACTTCTGTGGCAGAGCTTTCTCACCCGAGTGTGACACCAGAGTCTATTGCAGCAGTGGAAGGCCTTGTGATTGAAAATCGCTGTGTGACGGTGGATGAAATAGCTGCAAATTTGAACATTAGTAATGGCTCAGCACATCACACTGTTCATGACGTACTTACGTTTCTTGAAGTGTCTTGCTGTTTGGGTGCCAAGCAGCTCATTCCAGAGCTAAAGAGCGATGGGTTGATGTATGTGAAGAACTTTGGCGCTGGCAATGACTTCCTTGCGAGAATCGCTACAGAAAATGAACCTTGGGCATGTTACCACCAACCCAAAATAAAGCGAACAACAGGCGCGGCTCCTCAGGGTAGGCAGGGTAGGCATTGCCTGCCCTACCGTAATACATCAACAAATAATGTTTAGCTATGATTCTGCATTTTATCATTTGAACCGTCATTTTCCCTAAATTGCACTTCACAAAAGTCTTCTCGGTTATAATGACCAGCGCATGGTCAAATCCTTGAATCTCAATTCCGATTCATCAAAACTGAGCTGCGTGTTTGAAACGCGCAGCAGAAATGATACGCATGGAACCTGGGTAGTGGAGAGCCAGCTAGCTTAACGTCTGCCGGCCCGGCCCCCTTTCCTCAGTACGAGGCCCTTGAACATGGATAAGGAAATATTCCGTCTGTATATGCACTCCGAGCATGCGTAGACGCGTCTGCCAGCATTCAGAACACTTGCCGGCTCAAATCCGAATTTATGCGACTTTTCCCGAACAGGCATACTGCACGAACGAAGGTCTCAGAGATCCGAATCGTGTCATTATCACTCTGTGTAATACCAGTGTGTTGTAATACCAGTATGACCGACTTAATTAGTGAACTATTACCAAGTCCGCTTTCGCGGCCCACTGACAATGAAAAGAAGAGTGTTTTAGCTATTTAACACAATGTTACATTCAGACAATTTTTCAATTTCTTCATTCATTTTAGTTT
Organism: Tenodera sinensis; assembly: GCA_030765045.1. Lineage (NCBI taxonomy): Eukaryota > Metazoa > Arthropoda > Insecta > Mantodea > Mantidae > Tenodera > Tenodera sinensis. Next base: position 19,958,196 of record CM060966.1, on the reverse strand, counting down.
TGGCGGTAATTCGTCCGTAAGTCATACTCGTTCACTCTGCACTTATTAAACAACCAAACAATATATTGTTTGTGTTATCCGCAATGACTTCGCCCCCTTTCTTTCGGATAAACGGGGTTCTACTTTATTATTATTATTATTATTATTATTATTATTATTATTATTATTATTATTATTATTATTATTACTATTATTATTACTATTATTATTATTATTATTATTATTATTATTATTATTATTATTATTATTATTATTATTATTATTATTATTATTATTATTATTATTATTATTATTATTATTATTATTATTATTATTATTATTATTATTATTATTATTATTGTTATTGTTGTTGTTGTTGTTGTTGCTGTTACACTTCGGCTACCCTAAAATTTTGACTGGGAGCCGCCACTGGCGAGCAAGCAAAGAATTGAGCCTTGCTTATCACCAAAGCTCAAGAAAGTGCGGAGAAGCCATATGCAGGGCAGATTACGTTGACCCTCTGTTGGGATGAATGAGGCGTTACTTTGGAACATTGTACGCCTGTGTGTCGCGTTTCGATATACTGAAAAACAGATGTAATTTTGCAACGTGACTGCTTGGACTCACACAACTTTAGTGAGCACTTTGATGCGCTTGTACATCTGCAATCGTTAACACAACTCACCCCGAATGACTGCATGTTTGAACTAATCAGAGGCGAAGGGAGGAAAGATATTTCGTTTCAATTAAGAGCAGGAACAGACCGTGCATGAATGGCTGCGCGCACGTCTTTCAAAGATGCGACACGAAGATTTTGAAGAAAACAGCCCCATCCTAAACTACCCTTTACATGGAAAATTTTTCGAAAATTTTTATTTTCTTGAAAATGGCTCTAACGATTTTGATTAAAATGTTATATATTTAAGACATTTCTATGACAAATTAAATTTATTTTCCGAATTTTCTGGCTATAGCCTATGTAGTCTTGTTAACTCTGGATGACTTTGCATAACTGGTAAACCGTAAGGGATAGACAAAATCTTACTGTACAAAAATATAGATCTCGCTAAAACACACAATTTATGTCTGAATAAATTTTTTTGTAGAGTGAACCATTTCGCAGATATTCTTTGCCATTTGTGTCAGTTTCGGAAAACTTTCAACTTTCGTAAAATGGAACATCGTTGTTAATTTTTTTAATATGTTAAGCGTACAAAGAGATCAGGATCTCAAAGTTTTAAAAGATTTGACTATCGCACAAAGCCTACTGTATTCTAATATTCCCCTTGCACCTACAAGGAAATAAGCAATAAGATAATTTGTACAAATGCTTATCTCAACTAACACGAAGAAGATATAGGAATAAGAGTTTGTAAGAATGGTTAGTACAAGAGTAGAGAAAGTCATGTGAGTGCAACACATCAGATTTTTTTCATCATGACAAATATTTTAAATGTGTGTAACTTTTACAAGGAGCTCTTTTATTCCATTGTATCTAGATGAAATGAAATATTCATGATAAAGTAAAAATGGTGAAATATACCAATTTTTGCAAAAAAGAAATAAGCAATGAGCATCTTGTTCCCGTACACCTTTACTTATGATTGTACGATTGTTCAGAAAATCATATTTCGTGGTCCTTTGTTTTAAATAGTGTATTTCTTATGCTTTGACCTTAGGAGAAGGCTCTAGATGCCAATGGAAATCAGGTGCAAGATGGCGGTGGTGGCGATGGTGGAGGAGGTGAAAAGCCAGTGCAGCAGATATATGAGGCTGAAAGTTCACAAGAGTATTTTGTTCACGAACAGGATGGAAAGATAGTAGAGGAGGTAAGTACTGTACATTTTATTTCTGTATAAAACACTTTTCTTGAAAGAGTGACAACGCAGTTTTACTTTTGCCATCTACCTAATTCATCTATAATTTCTTCAGTCAAGTGACGGGTCCTTTCGAGGAAATAACCCTCCTATCGGTGCTTCATTTTATAGAGAAATTCTCGCGCTGCTCACTAGACTTATTACAAGAATAAATAAGCTACCAGTGCCCAGAATTTCGTCCCACAAAATGCATTTTACAAGCCAGTGAATCTAGTGATATGGAGCTGATGCTTTTAAGTACAGTTGAAAAGTCTGGGTCAGATTTGAACCCGAACCTTGGGATTAGTAGACGCTGGGTACATTTGCCATGAGGAGTAGACCTTGGTCGTGGTATTCAAGAGTCAAATCTTTAACTCAATAACTTGTTATTGAAGTCGCATCGCAAAAAATGCAATTTTAATGATCTTGCTTCAAACGTGGCCTCTGGCATCCTCGGGCCATCTGTGCCTTTCTTCAATAGCATGTTGATGTGTTAAAAAACGTTACTTTTCTCAAGGAAGACTAACGAATAACAGACGGACAACACACAACTTTCGGTATACCTGTTTTTCTGTGTTCCAATGTACGAGTGAATTAAGGAAGCCATGCCAATCCTATTCCGGCTTGAACACGAACGGGACGCTTTGAATCTATATCACAAACCCATCTGTAAACAGTTAGTCTTCCTTCCTTAATCATTCTGCCCCTATGCGGATTTGTCTAAGAACGTCAAACAATATTTCTTAGTAAACACAAACCGAACTTATAGCGCACATGCATTTCAACGGCTGGCCTAATCTCCAAAAAATAAGGGGCGGCTGACTTCCCTGACTGACTGACTCTTATATTAACCAATGTTGTGAACGAAGTTCATTGTCTTTTCAAAATTACTACCAGTGAAGAGGGACAAAACGATGCGTTATTCTTACACTTTTTGCTTATTTCATCAATTCCTTTCTTTTTTTAAATTTGACATATTTACCTTTTTTTAATTCGAATTTATCACATTTTGCTTGTTTTAACGATAGCCACAATGAAACTAAATAGAACTGCGACATACAATCTTTTTTTATAACAATCAACTGCCAGGATAAATAACATAAGTTCTCCAACAATGTATACTTTATTCAGGTAGTGTTTCTAAGTTTCCCTCATTTTAAAGATGTATTATTTTAATAGAAATCCAATATTAAAATATGTCGTTTTACAGTGTATACCTTCGCGTTAATTTCTGTACCCGGTTTCAAATTTGACATAATGAGGTCAGGACTGTGTTTAAAAATGAATGATTATTCGACACACGCGAGTGATTAGGTCTATTTAAGGACGTTTTGGGTCCTCGAGGTGTTTCAATTATCTGGATAATTTCATCCTAATAGCAAATCCTTAAATACCTCTCCTATATCTATACGATACTGCTATCTTACGACATAGCATGAAACTGTAAAACGGAAGACGAGTTCAAAAAAAAAAAAAAAAAAAAAAAAATACATACAAAAAAAAAAAACTCAAGTTCAACTGAAAATTAACATTTAAAAAATAAATAAAACAGAACTATAGTTCAAACGTAACCGATAGTTTGAATCTATGTTATAATACCGGGCCTAAGGAAAGCCCATAATAAGCCTCAGCCAGGACGGATACTCCAGGTGGAACTGAACCGCAGAATTCTCATTCACCAGTCCGTACCTTAACGACCTCGACTTTGATTGTGCCAACCCTATTGCCCAATTTGTAAACTGAACATTTTATAATCTTTGGATACCTAATAGGTATGTGGCTTGGCTGTAGTTTGTGTGTAATGCAACAATAACATGTTTCAGTCCTCAAAATCGTTCCAACACGAAAACGTGCTAGGAGAACCAGCAGCGCCCAGTTCCATCTGTCAGCCAGAAACAGTCACGGAGCAAGTAATACAGCAGGAACAACGGGAACCGCAAGAAGTGATGAACGGGAACACAGAGATAAAACAGGAGAGCATCAAGAACACGCTAAAAGAGATCATCTCAGAGATAGAGGAAACTGTGGTCCCCGAAATGATCTCTGATAGTGCTGCAGCTACGGAACAGAAGGTGAGTGTGTATCAATGTATCCATTTTTTCAGCGTGCAAAACGGTAAGTTAAACTTCAGCAGCGACTCTCCACACTACAGAGAGGACAGAAAATATGTACTTACTCTTTATAATCTATCTCACTGATGTCAAAGGGTGCGCTTGGGCGCAAGCGCGCGCTTCGGAGGTTAGCAGTCCCATGCTGCCCGTAACAGCAGCACCTGTTCGCTCTCCATCGACAGCGTTACATGATAAATTAGGGCAGTACAACGCACACGTCATGGAAAAAGCGAAGCCACTTCCACATTTGCAGTCTCTTAACAAAAGCACAGAAATTAATAAGTGTTGTGACATATTGGATGCAATTTTAGAGGAGTTTCTTGGAAGATTAAGGTTAGCAAGCTCTCATACCTAAACGGTATCTCTTTTCCTCGCACTATTCCGTTGATTCCGTTCTAGGTCAAATAGAACTTACTAATTTATGCTGTAATTCTGATATCATAGATGTCCATTTGAGTTAAAGGTGTGGTATAAATTGAACAATAAATAAAGAAGAATTTCAAACAGTATTTACATGCTTTATTGTAAAAATTCCTGTTAATTTGCATCAGAAATTGGATACCAATAACTTTAATTTAAAATGGGCAACATAAACCCACGATCTTATTATTTAACCTAAAGTAAGCAACCTTAGTCATAGCCACAAGCCTAAGTATTACATACTTCCAAAGAACTAGCCAAGCAGAAAATAATTTTATAAATAGTGTACAACCGAAAAGGGTTCCAGGGACGCAGGGGTGGACGCAGGATTTGTTTTTGGGGGAGGAACTGATAAGGTGCTACAATTAGAAAATCTGGAAATGTCATCCTATGCATAAACACATGTGTATCAGATAACTGTCTCACAGAGACAACAAATCTGAATATATTTGTGAATTAATGTGAATATTTTTTTCTTTAGTTACGTCCTTAATACTTTCCAAAAATTCGGGGAGGGATACAACCCCTCCCCCTCCTTGGAGACGCCTTTGCAAGGATGGGCAGTTTTCTTTAGACAATCATTCTTCCTAGAGCCAGAGAGTATGAGTGAGAATGTCAATGTGTATGTGAAATTAATGTTTAAACAGAAAACCCAAAGTAAGCAAACAATCTGTGCAATTTGGTGAAAATTACTGAAAATTTTGATTTTTACTTTTTGCATTTTTATTATGCTTATACTTTGTACTTTAATGGCACACTTTAGCGTTCTCTATATCAGCCATTTTTAAAGCTCCAGGGGGGGGGGGGCGGCATTTAAATATCCCAATTCTGGTCCTTGCTAAACTTCGTCGCTGCAGCTTTGAAATGCCTTTTTTTGTTTTCACTGGCTTTGATTTTAGTATCTTACAGAGAATTTGGCTTCAGAAAGGTTGTGAGTTGGCTGTGCTGAAATGAATTCGTTATACTGAACTGAAATGCCGTGAATCTGACATATTTTGCTTCCAAACAGAGAAGTGCAGTCAGTGTTCTGTAATTCTTGATAAGTTATTTCAGTGTTATAGTTATATATTAGGCATTGTTTAGGTAGTCAATGGAAGTTATTATAAGTTATTTGTTAGTCTATAGTAGAACTGTAACTAGCAGATATTTTATGAATTTTGTGTATAAATTTGCGAATGTGTTGTTAGCTAAGAACAATAAATTTGTAAATTTTGTGAACAATGCGAAGGCGAAAGGGAAGTTTTTATATTAAGAAACACCAAGCAAACTTAAAATTCTCAAAAACTGCTACTGTGGCCAAGAAGAAAGCAACAGAGGGTCCCACGTGTGGTGCTGGGGAATTTTATGTTGATAAAGTTCAAAAACATACTGTTAAACTTGAAAATTCATTGTTCTCAGTTCTTTTAATTTTCAGCATTTTTTACTATTCAAAATGCTCTCTGGACCCTAGTTTATAACTTATTAGCTTGAAATTTTCAGGGGACTGTCAGAGATTAAGCTATTAAAATTTGTCGTGTTTTAGTTAAAAAAATATTAAATAAATGTGCTGAAATTAAATATTTTTCATAAGTCATACAGACAAAATTGAAAATGTTGATAAATAGTATACAACACTTTTTTTTTTTTTTTTTTTGCTCTTAACCCTTTCAGTCCCGGTGTACATTATAGTGGACATAGGCATTTTGCCTACATGTAATACTTTTAACGGTTTTTTCTGCTATATTCTTGTTATACTGTTCGTCACCAATTAAACCTATGTAAAAACATGTTATGAATTGTACAAAATTATTTATTTTTTACAATTTACATTGTAGTGTTTAAAAAAAAAAAGAAAAGAAGCAAAATTCATGCAACCGCAGTCAAATGATACCACGTCATCATCCACGCGTGCCATCACACCGATTATTTTACGTCCTTTACCACAGGCACATTTGACTGCCGAGACTCGAACTCATGACCTCAGGCTTTGAGTGCGTGGCCAGTGCACTACGTGTTGCCTTAACGATCATGGCTATCCGAGCCAGCAAGCTGAAGGTGTCCCAGACCGCCTAATCTAAACCGGTTTCGAATTAGAGGAAGAACGGCATATGTAGCAAAATAATTCGGGTCTGAAAGGGTTAAACTAATTAAATTCAAGCAATTTTGATATGAAATATACTTAGGAGAGAAATAAACTGTAGGTTCCAAGGGTCATTTCATATGAGCATACCAAAATGTGATTTATTATTAAACATATTAATAATTTAAAAATGGTTTGATATATGGCATTGACATTTTGTGTAAACTATTTACTTTATGTTCTGAATATGTGGTAAAAAATTCAAAGCAATCGGAAGAAAACTGTGGATTTTTTAATTTTCACAGATACATTACCTTAAGAAATCACCAACAGTAAGTTTATTGGCATAAATAAATAATAATTACCATCTAAAGGTAATACGAATCGCTTGGAGAATTCAATGACATTCTGGGAAGTTGCCACAGTAGCTTAATGGTTAGAGCGCCCACCTGGTAAGCGGAGGGTCTGTGCTTCAAATCCCGACAGTTACTTTGAATTTTTCAGTTCCGATTCTACTTCTCAAATTTCTGCACCTTGTTTATAATCTCTTTAAAGTAGTATTGATCAAATATTGTAGTAAAACCTATCTTTTCGGCAGATGGAGGAGACCAGCACTACCGTGGAGAGGAAATATGACAAGCAGACTTCAACCACTACGCTGGATGAGAACCAGACTATACAAAAAACAGTAATGGTCAATACTGAACAGGTATGTGACACTAACTACATACAGACATTTCTAAGAATAAACAACTTCTTCCAAATAATTAACAGCAACGTTACTGCACTTCTATAGAGAAATATTTAGAATTAGGCCACAACTGCGGAGCAACGACAGGGCTGTTTTGTGTAGCTAAACCACAATGTTTGAAATACGGGCATTACATATCACATTTTAGAGTCTCCACAGGCTACTTCCTCTACTGTATTACAGATTTAACAATTCATTATCTCAGTATTTCCATTTATATGACCGGGAAGTTAACAAGAAACACGAATCACATCGCCAATCCAGCGATTTCGCTTCTTGTTTAGATTGGCAGACACCATCGCGTGTGCGCAGTACAGGAAAGATGACCAAGTTTGTTGTCCTTCCACTTTTATCTTCCTAGCAACACTCCTAGGTAATTACATAATTCTCTTGAAATCTTATCGCTATTTAATTCGAGCCATGGTTACCATATACAGACTGGTAGGGGTATGTGATTTGTGCTGCTGTTTGTATTCTTTTTATTTTCGAAGTCATTTGAAGAGAAATTTTTCCAGAAACCAAATTTAAATATATGCATTTCTTTGTGTAAAAATAGTAACGCTGCAGTTAATTATTACTTATTATTCATTTTCACCCCTCTAGCTCTAATACACACATCTAAACACAGAGGTGCCTGCGGTAAAAGATGCAATTAACTTGCTAGAAGTACAGCAAAACTGCAATTTATTTTTTGTGCAGAAAAGTACTAACGGCATTTAACCCGAATTTTTAAGACTAATTTTTTATTTTCTGTATTTTTGTGGAACGTGTTTTATTTTTTCAGATATTCTATTTTTGTGTACCACATTCCTCCTGCATGACTTGTGTTTTTCTCCTTTTTCTACTTTTTAATATACATTTTTTTTTTCAAATTGCATTATTTGCAAATAAACTGGTTATTATCCCCAAAAACTTTCATTTCAAAACAAATTGAATAACATAATGACTAAATGTAATAGGATTGATTTCATAATATCTATATTGTTTCTTTTTTCACATGTCCAGAATACAGTGAAAATAGTTTTTAATTACATAACCTCATTATCATAGTATAATTTGGACAAATACGTTTATATTCTTTTTCAGAATTTTATAATCGTAGGAGTTATTTTATTTGTTCAACACACATATATGTAGCTGCAAAGGACTTTAAATCCAAGCAAAAAATGGTTGAAGAAATTGTGAAACTCCCACAATATATATTTCCTATAGTAACGTTTTATAACATTCTTTAAACTGTTAGTAAAATTGTTCACGATGCCCTTTTTAAAGGCACAAACTACAAACTTCAAGAAATTTATCTGAAAATGTTATCACAAAAGTATACAACATTATAATATATAATGTTCTTGGTCCTATGCAACTTTAAAAGAAATAGCTGTCAAAAATGAAAATCAGGTCTCTTATCAAATACTCCATATGCTGAAAATTTGAAAAAAGCTTCAACTTTTAAATTTTGTATAATATTCCCAAAATAAATTGCTTTAGAGTTAAAGATTTAATTTTGTATTGAGACAGGATATTGTAAGACCCCAAAATAAAATCGTTTATGTGAATATTTGCTAAAAGTGTAATTTGTTTTTGATGTTGGTATGAGTTGGTTAAATGACGAAAACGTGTTACTAATGTTCATTGTTACAAACAATTAAGTTTGTTTAAAGACGACATAAATATTCCATATTTAATTTTAATATATATGTACAAATAAAAGAATTATGTGTTCAATATTGAAAGCGAAGGGAGAATGGCTAAGGATCGCTTCCCTAACAATGCGGGAACTATTTGATGAACGCATACGCGGATGTACACGTGGCAGTCGGAATGCTAGACTCGCAACTAAAAGAATTTGAGAATAGCGTCCGTGCCTTTGGTATAGATGGACGCATTTTTATGTGTGCGCGTCATAAAATAGTGAAAGTAAAATTACTAAGTGTTTAAAGACCGTTAATTTGAGTAGAATAAGTGAAACATTAGCTAACTTTAACAAGTTAGTTAATACGAAGTGTGCGATTAAATAAAAGGACGTAAAATAGACGAAGTGGAAAGTGATAGAAAACACATTTAGCGAAATATCGCTAAATTTTCAGACATTAAATCCCGACGATGCTAGGGAAGTCGATCTACTGAAATAAAAGACTTGTAACTGTGATACGATTTAAATACTGTGAACAAGAAGGTGCGAATAAAATATTTCACTAAAGTTAACCCCGAGTGTATGTTCATTCCATCCAGTACCACGGCCCGAGATAACGAAAGAGTAAAAAGCTCATCAACTTCACCGTATAAATTATAAAAACAGCACCAGTATGAAATTGAATCTTTGTGTAAACCAAACTGGCGAATATCAGTTCATGGGTATTTTTGTTTATTCTTAATAAAGAACATTTTGTTACATATATAAAACTCATTATATAGAGCAAACAATACCAATCTCATTCATTTGGTACCATGTTTCAGGTGTCAGTTTGATAAATATTAACAGCATACATTTTCTTTTCAGCTGAACACATTTGAGACCCTCAGAAAGTCTATTTCTTAAACCTTGTATAAAGGCCTACGAGATATAAATTAATGCAAAACATTTACTTTCCAGAAACTACTTCTGCACTTGCTTGCATTTGAATCAGCTTATATTCATTTTCTCACTGAATGTATAACAATTCTTGCACTTTTCTATAAGTGTGTGTTTTCCTGGTTTGAAGTAATCATGCAGAGGAAGTTCGGTGAGCGCCTGATATGCTGTTTTATTGCATTATAGTACTCACCCAAGCACTCACCGAATACCTTCTGCACAAGGACAGTGCCTCTCCTTCAGTAATTGAACGTGTGTTGACTCCTTTGGACTCCCTATTTACACAAAGATAAAATCATTTAATATTTGACATTAGATAAATCAATCACATACCATGCTTCTTGCTGTGATCTATGAAGTATCAAGACCACCTACAAATGAAGTTAATTGTTTATATTTGGCTGAATACTAGAAGTATCCCAACGACATCTGTGGGCTGAAAAAGACAGTCCTTATCAGCACAATATATGAAGGAGAGGCACATTAAGCTATCACCTAATTGCCGACTGAGCTAAACAAGGGAAACTGGTCGGCAATGAGGGAAATTTGGTTGTTTGTAATTGTTTTCAGCCCCAACTCCTTTTACCCTCTTTTCTGTTCGAGCCGGGCCAGAATTCTGTCTCACTGCCGCCACACAACCTCTTCCACTTGTGGCAAAGTCTCAAGGTATATGTGTACTGTGTTATCTATCACATTCGTGTGGCTTTTAGTTTCGTAGGCTGCTGAGAGTAGTCAACTAACGTTTGTATCAAACAGTAGTTTGAGAGATAAACATTCATTTCGTGGGAAGTGACTTGGAAGACTCGTAATGCCAAATTACTTCGCAATATTCATTAACATTTCATTTGTTGTATATAATACTATGTTAAATTTTGTTTAATTTCAAAATTCTGTAAATATCTCCAGAGCGTTTATCTAATATAACCATTAAACAGTTTCATTTCTTCATTCACGTATTGAAGTTAGTGTACATACATTAGAAAACCAGTGCAGCTCTGAAAGCAAGTCATTTTTATGTGACTATTCTACTCTTATTACGTCATGTTACTTTCGAGTGACGTGTTTAACCAATCATGGCTGCTTATCCCATATTTTTATAACCTCCCTAGCATATGTCTGTATTATTTCCTTCCTAGCATCTGTTAATTTGTTTGCAATCGTCATTTGTTTTCTTCATAGACATTCAAATTTAGCTTCACCAAACACACGAAGAGAAACAGTATAAGGAAGCAACTGGATCAATTAATGTTATTTTATGTATTACATATATCCCTTATATACTTTTTAACCGTGATTTAATCAATTAAATCCTATTCCAATTTAGATTTTCTCTAGGTAAATGAAAAACTTTAGTGAGATTAAAAAAACCAAGGCGTGTCTATCAGTTTAAGAAATTTGGCGTTTGTTTTACCTCTTTATCGTTTACTTTTTAATTTACATGTCATTGAAATAGAGCAATTATTGTACTCCTTAGTGCTAAAGGGGTTTAATTCGGTGCGAATATATACAAGTTTAACTTTTGCTTACTTTCTTTAAAAATAAATCTTCCACTTTGGAAATCTCTGAAGATTTCCGTGCGCAATTTACACATATATGTAGAAGCCCGTGCTAAGTTCTTGGGTTAGTCTATTGCTGCTTTGTGAATTGCCTTCCACCTGCCCATATGCTATGTTATGTTAACCATATTCATTTATTTAACCCTTTCCAGCCCAAATGATGCATATTTTAGAAAAAAATAATTTGTTATTTCAGGGTTAGAAATGTTCCCCAAAATGCACACAAGGTTTGAATTTGAAAATTTTGGTACTGAAGAGTTTTTTTTAATTGGGTCCATATGGACCTGGTGGGATTACAAGATGCAAGGGGTTTGTTGGTTGATAAACAAAATGTGTCCTGCAATCCATTTAAATAGCATTAAAGTTACAAAAATTGCATTTACGCTTGTAGAAACAACTGAGTTGGTTTTATATTCTTACTGCTTACTATCTGTCAAGTGAATTCAGTGTCAGATAGTATAATGAATATACAATGAAGCTTTTATTTCACCTTTGATTAATGTTCTTAAAAAGAGGATTTTTGTTGAATTGTTGGGCATTAGAGAAGAGAGATAAAACTCTATATGGGGAATGAAACCATTAGCTTAAATTTAGCTTACTTCCCTACATTTTGGTGTAAGGTGCACAACATTTTTGATATTTTAGGAAACAGTTTAATTCTGTTGAATGTAATAGGTAAAATTAATAATTCCTACATTACAAATCTAACCAATATTGTGTAAAAATATAATGAAAATAATCATTTGTCATGCTACAACAGGAAATAGTTTTATTCTGGGGATTCATACATTTCCAGCGCATTATTCGGGAATTTACGTTATTTTCAGCTTCATCCCCAAAATATGTGATAAGACAGCTCACTTTTCAGCAGGTACTGAATTGTTCTTACAATAATTTGGGCATCTGAAAGCTAAAAACTAGTTTTTGATGCAGAGTTATGAATATAACCTCATTTACCACTGATGTCATCTTCTCCCACTGGGACTATATGGACCCAACACTTTTGGAGCTCACGGCACAACAATGCTACATAGAGTAGCACATTTTTAAAATATAAATGTTAGAAACTTACCTTAAAAAGTTTACAAGTTTAAAGTTCCAAACAGCTGTAACCGCTGCATTACATTTCCGAGTGGATACAAAGATACAGGAAGTCTAATAGGCACAATTTCTGGTCAGTGCTGCCCTCTGTTCCCGAAGAAAATACACAGAAGTTGTACCATCTGGACCCGCTGAAAAGGGTTAACAATAGTGTTGCTTCACAAACAAGAAATTATTTAAACAATACATAAGATTGTGCTTTGAAATTTAATATGTTCGTTGTACTAACGTTCTTTACTAATATTTCCTGCAATAATCAGAGTGGTGTAAGCTTTTGTTTTCTAGTTTAGTATTGTTTTCACTGTGTTACGTGTGAGTTACATGTTCTCCAGATACAAGGCATGTATGCATGCTACCCAAGGCGCCATATTGTATTCCAACTGCTGCTCCTCGTGTACATGAAAACTGTTAATGAAGGTAAGTAACTTTTCCTGGAAATGCTTTTGCTGCATTCCTATCAAAATAAGTATCTGTATATATAATATCGTTCAATTAAGAGGGATTACTGAAATAGTCGGCAATTTTTGCGTCTAAAAATTTTTAGTTCTGGTCCTTCAAAGAACGCGTCAATTGTAATTGTACCATTTGAAAACATAAAATACTGTACTATTCCATAATGCACAGTGTATACTGAAGTTAACTGCATACTATTATTTCGCATGTCACTCTTCACCACTGGACCCCCTTCCTGACGCCTGCAGTGGGCTGAGTTGGGGGATCCAGCGGCCGATCGGTGCCTTATGTTCACAATGGAATAACAGGAACTCAGTCAGTTACAATTTTATAAATAACTTTGTAACTAATCAAGAACTATGAGATAGACCTAAAATTTATAAATTCCTCTTTTACACGTTGGAAGATCTAACTAAAATTTCGTAAACTTTGGATAAAAACTTTACAGGATGAAAATTTCAGTGATCCCTCGCCTTAAATTCCATTTCCAAACTTGCAGCTTTGACCGTTAATGATAATAAATGAAGGTTCACCTAAAAAGATTTAATCTCAGTAATAGGGTGTTGTTTATACTTCTATAAGACATACTAATCTCTGAAATATATTAATGTAATTTTGTAAATAATTAGGAGTAATATTATATCAAACAATAATATACATTTGTTAAAATCAAGCATACTGCGACAGAAATTAATTCAATGCAAAGCGCTAGTGTTTAGATGAATAAAAGCATACATATTTAGCATAACAGCTGATTAGTTATATGTAGTAGTTTTATTATGACATCTTATGGCTGGTTTCACCAAACTTCTTGAATAATTGTAGCCCAAATTTGCACTGAGAGGAATACTATTTAAATAAAGGGTTATGTTGCATTCAATTTATCAATTCTTTAAAACACCTGTACACAGACTGTTAGGCTATTAGTGGTTTTAGTTAGTTTGTACGTACCTTTGATGCCAAAATAACCTCAAAATGGCTTCTAAATAAACTTTAATTAAAATAGTATATCTCTTATTTCGGCATATTGCAAATATAGCATTTCTTACTCAATAGTATACCTTTAAACCGCTCACGTAGAACTCACTATAGTAATATTTGGTGAATTGCAAATAAAACGAGACCTTAGAACGGTATTGAATTTTGGTGAAACAAGCCATCAAAATGATTTCTATGAAATTAAAAAAATTCCATTGTGTAAGCTTGCTCGTTTAACACAAAGTTTGTTGGCATAAATAAATAATAATTGCTTGTTTAAATTTAAAATTTTAGAGCTATGTAACAGCTATCAAAACAACTAGGTAGGTAGGTGTTCAGATTCTTTTGAGACAGAAGGTGAGATAAGGACGCCGGCGCGTGTGTAGGAACCAAATCAACCCAGACAGAGTTGCAAGGTTTATGCAGTCATTCAGACACGAGAAGTGGCTCACAACAGAGATTGCACAAAACTCTTAAACCTGTATAAATATGTGGCGGCCGTGGGAAACAGGTAATGCACCTGCTACATATAAAGCAAATTTCTCGCCTATAGGACGTGGAAAACCAGAACATAATCAGACGGCACAGATTATTGCGAACGGAAAGTGTGACCCGCCGATTGTTGTTGTAGTGTTTAACGCCCGCTTTTACTACTACGGCACCGCAGGCGGTGACACTGATGATACATGTAGATGGAGCACCGGTGGAATGAGATGGCGGGGGAAACCGGAGTACCCGGAGAAAACCCGCCCTGACGCCGCTTCGTCCACCACGAATACCACATGCGGGTCCCTGGGATCGAACCCGGGCCGCCTAGGTGGTAGGCGAGCGCGCTAACCGCTCGGCCACGGCGCCGCCGTGACCCGCCGACTGCATATACTGTGTCTGCAAGTGGTTTTCAAATATGTACAGTAATAAGAACCATTAAATTAGATATTTAGAACGATACAACTCCAACAGAAACGAAATACGATGAAAAAAAAAAGTCATTCATGAATTTTATAAGATTGATGACTTCTTCGTCGTCTTCGGAGGAAGAAGGAGAAACAGAAACGATAAGATACTAAGATTGAGTAAATTACAATGTACCTATCCATATCACTGTTTCGTTGTTCTGCTTGTACTTCCTTCTTTCGTTCTGTTTGTGTTGATCGTATGTGATACTAACTGTGTTGATATATATTTTATATAATTAAGAGAAAGGAATAAAAGTAAAGTGGTTCAAATAAATATGATCATGCACGCTAGTTTTCTTATATTAAATGTATTTATCGTCCTAGCGTGAGAAAAAGTTGTTGTTAAATGCATCAACAAATAAATAAAAAACGAACATGTAAACAATGTAACAGAGGTCTGAGAGGGACGCAAATGTTGCAACAGTGCATTTTGCTGTGGCAGTGTGCCAGCACGCGTAAGTGACCTGTGGCACGAGCAACCTGCTGACTACCTGCCCCTCCTAATGCCTCAAAAGGATCTGAGCAAGGTATATATAATTTTACTCAAAAAACAAATTTACTGATTGATAATTGTATTTTAATGCTGCAATGGTTGACTTTGTATTTATTATTGTTGAGGAGAGATTTTGTATAAATTTCACTACACTTAGAACATTTTATATATTTAATTTGCCTAAATAATAATAAATAACAGCTTAAGCTATTACAAAATGTGAACTCAACTGCAAATACATTAAAAAGTGCTATAAAACTAAATAACGTTAGTGGTTGATACATAAATGTATTAATTTCAATACCTTTACGTTCATTATTATTACATTTTCCACATTTCGTGATAATAAGTGGGAATTGTGAGTATTCTTTAAACATTGCATATTCAGTAGCTGTCATAGGTCCTAAAGTCTTTCTAAGCAGCAGTGAACATCTTGAATATAATTGCATTGTTCAGATTGCGCAGGAGCTAAATCAAGTTCTGGGAAACCTCAGCTCTGCAGCATTATTGCAAAAGGGATCTGATAGAAGTCAACAAGACCATCAACAACAGGAACAGCAGCATCTCCAGCAAATTCAGGAGGAACAAGTTCAACAACCACAACTACCACCGCAACCAGAACAACAAGAGCCGCAACTATACCAACAGGAGCAATATCAGCCAGAGCAGCCGCTGACCAATGGAGAGCTTCAGCAGGTAAGTAAGTTGCATTAAGCTTCTCACGAGTAGTTGAAGAACCAGATACCATAGCAGAGGTTTTGATACAACAATGTTCAGCGAAGGATTTCGTCTAACTCCTTCCTGCTCCATTGGTTTAGATCAACATATAAAATGGTGAATTGTAGATCAACTTAATTTACAGTGCGTTCATAGACCTGCCGAACCGCCCCGCGGCGGCAACAAACCCGGCGAGGACCGGCGCGCCTTCCGCCTGAGTTAAAAATAAACGACCGGCAAGTCACGGGTGCGGAACGCTGACTACTGCACTTACATCATGCTTGTCTGCCTCACACCAGATGTTAAAATTGATAACCTTCAACACAAACACATTCCCAAAATCTCTGAAAATAATTCCAGTTTACTCGCATAAGTTCATATTCACTTATTGCCTTTATTTCTCTCGTGATTTTGCCCTTCAATTCTTGTAACGTGTGCGAATTTGACGGTTACACTTTGTTTTTTAACGTTCCCCATAGATAAAAATCGCATGGAGATAGGTCACGGGAACGAATAGCCTCAATCTGACAAATTATTCTGTCACAATTCACACTTCCCAACTAATGCATATAATTTGCAGCAGTGTCGACTATAACAGAATCCTCCTGAAACCAGCCACAGAGTCTTTCATTTCTTGTTAGTTGTAGGAAAAGAACATTTAAAATAGAGCTTACATAAATATACGAATCAACTTGTGTCATAAAATATGGGACCAATAATTGCAAGTGCATTGGCTGCACACCAAACCGTGCTGAAGAACTTCATCAATAATAATATGAGATTTTCGGTACTATTGGGCAAAGTCATGAGGCGTATCGGACAGAATGTGAAATTGCCGAGTTGTTTAAGCGAGCTAATCGCACAAACACGGCGAGACGAGTATGTATACTCCGTTCAAATGCAATCATACCTTCAGGACAGCAACGTCTCATATCGGCAGGCGCGAGAGATAATCTATTTGGGTTTTATCACTGACTATGTGTCAAGTTACTATTATTTTGCTTTTCAAATAAAAGAGATAAGATGCGATCGTAGCGCTCGACAGCCAAGGTCAACACGCCTCGTCGTTTTGCCAAGTAGTAAACTAGAATTATAGGAATGTGTTCGCGTTGAAGATCACCAATTCAAAATCTGTTGTGATGCAGGTAAGTGTAATATAAGTTAGTACATTAGTTAGCTTCCATTACTCATGACTTGCCGGTCGTTTACGTGTAACTCCAACGGAGGGCACGCCGGTCCTCGCTCGGTCCAGTCGATCTACGATGTATGTGTTCACTGTGATTCAAACTCCTTTCTGCTAAACATTCAAGACGAGTATAATGAAAATACTCTGGTACATACAATTAGAAAAAAAAAAGCATTATTAAACATATTTGTTTATCTTAGGTTAACGTCTATGCAGGAATTAATGAAAAAGAGAGAGCTGATCAGATTGCAGGACATAATGGAAATCTAACCTGACATTCAGCCATTTATTATGCCCAAATTCATATTTAATACCGTTCCTATACAGAAGTTCAGGCTACGAGCGATACAAAGCGGAAGTAGTAGGTGGGGTAAGGGGATGGTGCGGGTGAGAGGAGCGAATAGGTCACATCATTGCCAAGTTTAGCATGAACGTTTATGTTTTAGTTCCTTTTTTTAAATTTTCAACAAATGTTTCATGAAACGGAATGACTAAGTGTACAAGCAGTTTAATATGTAATACTGGAAACAAATACATCGCTTAATTTTACCGTTTTCACTAAACTTTCAATTTGTTTTCGTCTGCTAAAGCACAACGTGGCAACTACATATGGAGCACGTGTTTGTCACCTCTATCATATTCTGTCTCGTGTCCGTCTTGTTCAGAACCGAATAGTTGGAGGTTAAAGTGTGACGAAGTGTGTTAACTGATGATTATTCTGTGACATCAGTGTGCTGTATTATTAGCGAAAATGGAGTGTAATAATATGAAGATTTCGTAAAGACCACCATAATGTTGCAACACTGGCTGCCGAACATGTGATGTGATATACATCCGGTTTGTATCGCTCGTAGCCTGAACTTCTGCATAATAAAGAAATATCAAATAACCTCTAGTTAAGCAGCTTTGTATTTTCCTTCAGTTTTTGATCATACCTCTTGGAAGTATTTCACACGAAGTTACACAATTTATCACTGGGCACGGAAAATGTTAGTTACCTGCAACGTTTTCATCTAGAATCACCAAATTGTTTTATTTGCAAGTGTAAAATGTCAAGAGACACCTGCTGTTTCTGTGAGATCGACATCACAACATACAGTTTTACCATTGCAAAATGAAATTATTCACAGCACATAACTATTTACCATATCACGCTGCCTTCTCCTTTTATATCTTTTATTTCTGGTATTTATTCATCCATTTAATTGTTTGTGATAAGTTAATTTGTCATTAGTTTGATTTTGTATAATGTGGGTGTATAATGCGCATTTATAACCCTATCTGTCAAACTTCTGCTTCGGAGAAATGCTGGTTTGTCTATTATCTAGAGACTGTCTCTTATTATGTTTATATTTGGTTATTTAAGTCGAGTAGTGTTTCCAAGTGTTTATCTTTTGCATTATTTTAAGTAATTTCCTAACTCCTGGTAAAAAACGAGCCGGCTACAGGTTTAAAGCTAGTGTAAAGAGTATAGGGTAATTCTGGAGAATTATTTCAGCACTGCTTCCAGGTCTACCTCTTTTGCGCCTATTTAACCTTCCGGGCAAAAGTATAGGTGGAGATTCTGAAACTTGCTGCATGGAGAGATATGTTATCTTGTGCAAATCTCAAGCTTTAGGACATGGGCGAGCCGTGTGTTACATCCAGGAGGGAGGCCATGGAAAGATACTATGATGTAACCTATCACAACAGGAGCGTAATGAAATTCTTAGTTTTAAAAGGCTAGACCTGCTTATTTATTAATTTATAAGGTATGCACTTAAAGTAAGAATACAATTAGGTCCATCTTCGTTATTATTCATACAGCAAAAGATTTAAACTAAGATATCTACTACATTTTATCAAATTGAAGAAATACTATATTAACGTTTACACTTGGAAAACTTCCTGTGTTCGTAGTATTTGCACACAGTACATCGTAGTGTCTTTGTATGCCACCAAATATGCAACAGGTGACTGTTTTCTGGCCAACTATTGTGGAATGCATCTCTTAATTGCGTATAGCAGTGTTTAACACTGGTTTAGAAGACTGCTTATGTTGCAGATAGCAGACGAGAAGGGAAGGGGTGGAGGTTATATCATACGCGATGACATGTGGGGTAAAGGATGCCCATACCTACTTTAGGTTTAGGTTTAGAAGGGCTGAGATGTCGCAGTCATAAACATCTCCATCATTACTGATCCATTGCGCATCCTCTTACTTTTTAGTTTAATGCAATGATACATCCTTTATAAGGGAAGATATTAAGTTCATTCAAATTCACAAAACCCTTGATTAAAGCGTTTAATGTTTCACCTGCAAGTGACTAAGTATTTTAGCATCTCATACAGTTTGGTTGAAGTTCTTTAACCATGTTGTATAAGTACTCCTACTTCTGTTATCTGTTCAGAGAGAGCAGTTCATGAATTCTGTCCTTATTTATAAGGGGATTGTTATTTTTGAGTACCTGTGTCCAGCAATTTATTCTAATTACTCCCGATGTTTCCCAGCGGTCGATCCACTGATAACCCTTCTGTCATATCTATGGTACAATTAGAAAATAGGTTCCGGTCAATTGATGGAGTGGATGTAATACTATATATTCAGCCAGTATAATGAGGGGCACTTCCAAAGAAGTTTCGACTCAGTAGTTCTCAGAGCTATTTGGGAGAATTAATTTATAGTGAACTGCGTATTGATATAACCCATACATATATTTTCCCAAACACTCAGGAGTATTAATCGAAATAATCGTATATTCCCACTCTTAGGAAGGTAAAAACTACAAACGCAGAATGGTCGCTATGAAGGAAGCGTTTTGTATATTTCAGTCCCAAGCAGGAAAGAGACTTTTGGCTTTGATCAGCCTATAACAAGTCACTCCTCGATGATCACATATATTTCATTTGACTTCATAGCACAGCAAGGTGCTCCATGAATCAGTTACTCCGTAATTTTATTCATCCTGTGTCCTGCAGAAATTGAACCAAGAATTACCTCAGCTATGAACAATTTCGGTAGTTCCTTCTGGTATAATGATCTCATTAAGCGTCGTTTTCTACATGATGCTAGTATTCCATCAGAAGATATCTTTAAAAGCACTTCTTAACAAGATGATCTATCCAAGTAAATTTGAAGGACGGCATCTAGTGAATGCTGAATTGCTATGGCACTTCCCGTAAGTTACACTTTTTGGCAAATAGTAAGGAGGATAGTTCAAGGATAGCGATTTTTTTCTGGAAGGCAACCAGTTTCGATGGAGGCGATGCATTACTTGCATCAATGTGGTAAAGGATGGAGAAAAGTTTGTGAACTTCAACCACTGAAGACACTTTGCTTACTATTGGTGGATTCAGCAGCAAGAGACAGTGGAAGTTCTGATGTGTGTGAGCGATAATGTGACTAAGAGCAGCAAAATCGACTCTGAACTTCAATATCAATGTATTTATAAAACAGCGTCAATATCATTAAAGGTATTCCATTTAGATCTGTGCCATCTGTTGAAAATATTATCTCAAGTACAAGGGCTAATCTGCAGAGCGTTATAGTAGCATTAGAAGGTTTTTCAAAATGATGTAATCAATTTCATTAAAATACCGGGTGTCTAAGACGGATGTCGAAGCATTCGTACACATATATGTATTTACTTTTCTAGTAATAACATGTGTAGTGATTATTTATGTCAACAAACTTACTACTGGTGTTTTAAAACACACAAGCCGTGTTTCAGGGCTGAAAAATTCAATACCACAGCCGGGATTTGAACCACGGATCTTGTATGTTTAAAAACACCGGCAGTAAGTTTGTTGGCATAAATAAATAATTGTTACCATCAAAAGGTTACCTATAACCGGGACATGAAGTACTTACAATTTAAGTCGCTGTTGGGGCATTTATCTCTGATGTGAGATTCCCTTCTGGTCTACCGGGAAAGTACGAATCGGCTGGGGAATTTAATGTTATACTAGCAAGTTGGTTATGGTAACTTACTGTTTAAAGCAGCCGCTGGATAAGCGGAAGATCCTTGGTTCAAATCCTGGCTATGACATTCAATTTTTAGTCCTGATTCCATTCTTCATTCCGAATTACAATAATTCTACGCACTAGTAACAGAAAAACCTTAAAATATAGATAAAAGCCGGCTACACACACACACACACACACACACACACACACACACACACACACACACACACACACACACACACACATTAATCTCTGTAAAACGTACAACTTAAGCCACATAATTTATATGGTATTAACCATTTCTTTAGTGCCTGTAAGTGGATTGAATTTTCAAATAGCTTATACTGATTTGAAATTCTAAAGAGTCACTGATTTTCTTCTTGTGTTCATGCAAAATGGGGAATTTGAAATACAGCATTTAGCGACCCAAGCTTTACCTTCTCTGTCCCTATAGATAGAGGAAGTTTTGCATACAATCCAAAAATTGCACAAAAAGAAAGGTCCATGTGTGCGCATGTCCTTGAGCAGGATGAATAAAATGAAATGTTCTATAGATATCAAATTAGGTATGCAATTTCTGTATTACAAGAGATTGTACTAAACGTGCAAAAACTGGCATTGTGCTTACTTTGTAATTAAGTTACCGAATTCCCCTCTTGCTTAATATTTTTTAGGTTATTTCGTACATACATAGGTGGTAAGGTATCATATAGGGGTTATTCTTTTGCTTAGTCAGTGTCGCCAACTGTATCCCATAAACCGCGTATTCTATATCTTTAAACGAGAAATTCTTGTATATATGTCTGTTCCGCGTATCTTTGAAATGGTTCTACCAATTTAGACCAAATGTTGTATTCAGACAAGCTTTTGCTTTTTAAGTTTTAGGTGTCTCTCCTTAAAGGAACATTTTTTATTCCCTCTCCTAAAAATAATTTATACAGTTTGTTGAATTGTTTAAATATAAATGCTATGTATTACATTCACACTGTTTCCTCTACTCATTTTTAGGTAACACATTCGGATCTCTTTCTCTATTCACTCTGCTACAAACAGTTCATATCATCTATATATACGAAATGTATGTTTCTGTGTAATACGTAAATGTTAATCTCGAAAACCACTTGACCAATCATAGTAAAATTCGGCACATTTTTCACGGAGAAGGTTTCTATGCTATCCATCTTACTATACAGTGTATTACGTCCATATGATTTTCTCTACTCACTTTTTTGCGTAACACATTCATATATCCTTCTCTACTCGCCCTTCTACATACAATTCATATAATTTGCTGTGATTGAAATAAAAATTTAATGTATTTCATTCACACGGTTTTCTCTACACATTCTTCCTTTGCGAGGCATAATCACACTCCTTTCTCTACTCACACTTCAACTAACAATTCATACAAATACCTATACCTTCTCCTAAAAAAATACTAGTTAAGGAAAAAGAAAAACAAACGCCGAGCGAAGCTCGTTTGCCAAGTTGCTTACACATTATGTCGATTAACAATCAAAATTGTACTTCATTTAAATTTTACAACTGTGTTTTAAACAATTGTTCTTTTAATATTATTAATGCATTTTTCAGAAGGGTTGTTAATGTTAAAAATAAAATGAGATTTATTTGGGAGTATAAACTTTTTTTGTTATAACAGGAAAATATCGAAATATACGTAACTCTTGGATTTTCTCTTCCTCAGTTTGCAGTCTTAAATGAATCGAACTGCATTAATCAAAACGAATATATTTTAGGTTATTTCGTTATAGAATTTAACATTTCAAGTAAAATATTTGCAGTATAGCCCTTAAGTTCATATTTTATGAAACAGTAAATATAAATGCCATTCAGTGGTCTGACCTTCCCAGATAAATTTTCTCGCTCTCACTACACTTGAGAATTTATCGTTTAGATCAGACGTCTTATATTACTTGTGGCACTTTAATGAAGCTTCCAAATTCATTCTAGTTGTTATTACCTTAGCTCTCAAAATAATTACCATGGCAACCTCAAACTGGTCCTCAGATTATCCAAAAGCCATCAGCGTTCGTGGTATAATATAGTTCATCAGAGGACCGAGGTATTTCAGCTCACTCAATAGAAGAGAAGATGGATGTGTCGAATGTTTACAGAAGCCTAGTGCAGAGTAAGCGACTCAATGCTCCGTTCTGTTCATTTGTGACCCGAGTGAACTTGTTTAGCATTTTCAGGAGGTTCGTATTAATGGAACATCATCTCCACTTTTATCTTCTCGGCCTCTGTCCGCCTGCTGCTCATTTGTTGTCGTGAGCAGAGAACCGCGAACCAAAATAGACCGTTTTGTAATAAGAGTTTATAAATATCCTTTAGCAATTCTGCCAGTCGTACAGTCCCTTCCAACTACTCGTGCATACTTTCTGCTTAATTCTCACAAAGTTGCGATGCGTTAAAGCAGTTTACAAAATTTGGAACTTGTGCTTTCTTAGTGTTAAATAATATATTTGTTAAAATGGGCGAATAATTGTCTGTAGTTTGTTTTACTATTATTTGTGTAAGAGTTTTATGATGCCATTTATTTATAGTATTTATGTTAGGAATAGGATTAAAGTAATAGAAAGAAATAGCAAAGTCATAATGTGCATGACCTAACTAGGGGAGATGTACGTAAATGGATGCAATTTTTTAATTGTTCCACTTATATCCCAGCTTTAGCTTCTAAGGACATATCAGTAGACTTTCGCTTGGAACATATTGCCTGGGAACTATGGTATTAACTCTTATCACTTCCTCTTCCATACTTACATACTCTGGGAAACTCTGGAGAAGATAGGGAATAAGCTTGACTAGAGAAAATCTCTGCTCCCCTTCCAAGAATCGAACCAGGGACTCTTCATACAGCAGGAAGGGTCTCTACCAACTTAGCTATAGGGCCAGCCTTGATGCATTTTATTCTCGTAACGATAGGTATAAGAATTTTTTTCATAAGTTCTAGCTTCGGTCAGATAAAAGTACGTTGTAAGTCGTGTTAATGTAAAGAAGATTTCAAAAATGTGTAATTTCTAAATAACTTTCAAATTCGGCGTGAAATGCTATTAAATAAAGCTGCAATATATTTTTTGGAGTTCTTATTCCCTAGATTAACCACTTCCCACAAACCGATACCTCCTATAAGACATTGAATCTGTCGCCGCAGTAATAACAGCAATAATAACAATAACATAGGAACAATAATTAATAATAACAACAATAACAATAATTTCATTTCTACACGAGAAATAATAGCTCTGAAAGGTTATTTTAAGGTAGAGGAAACAGATAGGTGTAGTAAAATACGTATGTCTGCCCACCAGAAGAAGGCTAACTGGAAAAATGTGCTACGCAAAACATTTTACACTGCCCCCATTACTAGTCTGATACACAATACACAGTGTTGTCAGATAAGTGCGTAATACCTATCAGAGCTATGTAAGAATTTTATATCGCTGATTCACAGACAGTGAGTTTGTTGTAAACAAATCGACTACGTGAGCAGATTTACAGTTCAAGGCTCCTCTCATTCCTCAAATCTTCCTAGCCCTCTTCTGGTAGTCAGACAGTAACTAACGTACCGCAACCTGTAGCCGAATTGTGCTTTGTGTATAACGTACACTCACTCCCGTTAATGCTGTTACAACAGCATGACGCTGTGTAGTCTTATCTCTAGCAGCTGTTTTTGCAATGGCTTCCTCTGACATTTGACATTGTGTTTTTGCAACTTCAGCATACGACAAGGATGTATTGTTGGTATTTAATCAACGGAATATGCTTCAATACATAGTATTATCTCATTATAACATCTTTATTTCACTGATATGACTATGGAATTACAATTTCCTTCTTACCGTTTTGTTTCTTTACTTTAACAAATTATTAGGATTTATAAATGTGTTTTAAGTGGAAACCACACGTGACTTACCTTCCTATGTTCTGTAACTGCAAACCTTAAACTATATATTAGAAATTATGCTTTAAATTTATTTGCACGATTTATCACATTCACAATCAACAGTACAGCACCTTAAGATTGCTTGGAGAACAAGGATCAACTATAATGGCTGACGCAAAATTTAATGCCGGGTGACTCGATACAACATCCAATCATAGGCTTGCTACACCTTGCAGTGTTGTATAACTAAATATACTGTGAAATCACACTGTAAAGACCGTCATATGAATATTATTTGGATCCATAAAGCTTATTTGCACAACAGAAAAGAGAAAAGTAACAGTCAGCTATCACCCGCCATTAAATGTTGGGTGTACCATAGCAGCTGATACATACAGTGAAGTAATGATCTTTAGCTATTTTTTGTTTATTGAATTGCCATATGAAGAAGCTAGAATTACACATTGGTTCTGTATAATATAAGAGAATATTTTGTACACTCTGTAAACGTTTTGCTGACCTGTATTACAAAGTTAGAGAGCGACACTGTACGGGCAGGTCTGTAAACAAACGCACATCCAGACAACGATGGAAGTAACACTAATTCCGTTGTGACGGCATTAACGTGGTAAACTGTACACAGCAGGTACAGAATTTATTGCATATCACTTAAAAATTAGATACAGAGATTTGGAAATACAATTTTTGAGGTTCCAGAAGAACACACAGTCAAACCTGAGGAAGGGCACCAAGAATGACGTATGACCTTTAGTAAGTGTCTTGTGCTTGTGCCTAATTCCTCCTCCTTGGGTGCGCCCCCCCCCCCCCAAGAAAAGGAGCCATTAGATCAGAAGAGACAGAGAGTGGCCGGATCAGTAGCAACGACTGGGCAGAGGGCAGGGCCCTGAGGTTGAAACTCCCCGGTAGCGAGCTCAGGACTCGCAGACCATCCCGGTTCCGGGGAGCGAAGGTTTACAGAGATCACCGTTTTTCTCTGCCATGCAACGCCGAGACTCCAACACTTGCCACCTAAATAACCAATTACATAAAAGGCGAAGTAAAGTGACAAGTGATGACAGGAAATCCGGGAATGTAATTAACCTCCTCAGCATTCACTTAGTGACCCAGGGAAATCCCCGAGGAATCCATGGGTCAGAAAGGTGTCCCGCGAGAATCAAATCCATAACCTCCGGAACGAAGCCTCTAGCGCGACCACCAGCGCCCACTCGCACCAAGAAAAACTGTGTCAATGGACACTTACTTCATACAGAAATATTTCCTTTTGGAAGACCACAATACCATTCAAAAACACTATCACCACATGGAAACAATTGGCCTGGCCTATATATAACACACACGTGTTTGCTCTTCCTGGTTCAATCGCTCTATAGCACGCAATGTGCTATAAATAAAGTGATAAAGGAATAAAATAAACAACATACCTTAAATATTTCTTTTTTGCCGTTGATCGGTATTTCCGAAATAACTCTTGATGTAAGTTTATGTTTTACCCACTCAGTTGAACTGTTTGAAAGCCAGCTTTTTTAACTTCTTCTGCTGATTGGCAAGAAGGTATAGTAATAGCCCAAAATTACGATATCAAGGTTTTTAACTAAATACGGATTTATAAAATAAATATTTAATGAATACGGTTTCCTCTATCTCCGCCCAAAGGATGTTTTAGAAAGTATCCGTGTGTGCGTGTGTGTATGTATAGTGTATCATTTATATAGTTGTACGCACACACACGCGCGCGCGCGCACGCGCACGTACACACACACCCACACACGCACGCACGCACGCACGCACACACACACTTAATATTTAAGCCCAAAACATTTTAAGGATGCCAAGTTAAGATCTTCAAAATTTTCCTACCCTTGGTGACCACTTTAATATATTTAATATAATTTTATAAATTATGTACTTTGACGAGATCTTCATTTTATATAGTAACGTTTTGTCCATCTCTTACGTTTTACTAGTTTTGTAAAAGTTGCCCAGAATAGAGAGAACTTCGGAGATTATTTTCAGAAAATTCAAGATATAATTTCAATTTCGCTTCGATGGAGAAGCTTAAGCAACTCGAATGGATTTACAAAATATTTGGTATAGAATCTCTCATTTTTATGAAGCAGTTATTCTCCCAGATTCCAGGGCAGCAATTATAGCAATTACTTCCAAGTTGTCACCAAAAATCCCAAACAATTATAGAATGTTGGAAAATCCTTACCCACCTAACAGCGCTTCAAAATCACCTAGTCTTCCTAGTCTTCTTCTTCTCTCTCTCTCTCTCTCTCTCTCTCTCTCTCTCTCTCTCTCTCTCTCTCTCTCTCTCTCTCTCTAACACACAAATACACCCAACACATGGACCATTCTCTAATTTGTTTTTCCAAGGAGTCTTAAAACCTGTATTTCCAATAAAATCTCGTTATCAAAATGTTGGATGGAAAAGTAAAGTACATGGTGGAAAAAGTAAAAGGTTGGGTTGCCAATTTGCTTAGTGCATTATGTAGGAACAACGAACAATGGAAGGTACGAAATATGTCCAAGAAATTTGTAAAATTCTTGAAAAATCCCTTTACATAACTGTAAACTCTATTCGTTCGCTATTTCTCTGATATAAATTCCGCTTAGACACGGCTAATACACGGGTCATTGAATAACAAGTGGCAACAATGCTGGTGTGTGGTGCTATCAGCGGCAACTGATGCAAACTGATAATGAGGAAGAGCATCTGATGTGTTTAGCTGCGAGTTTGAAGACAGTAACCTTTTTGGATATTTGTAGCGAGCTTAATTTGTCGAATGTTATCTGTAGTGCTGTAAAACATGCTCTAAATTCGTTTAGTAAACGCGAATAAAGAGACTTTATTATGATTCAGATTACAAGAGGCAAGAGTACTCGACAATGCTACGCAGTATTGCTAGATGTTTAGTATAAGAGACTTCACCATATCGTACCTTGCCCAGGTGAGCGCATGCATTTCACAGAGGTAGGGAAAGTGTTCATCAAAAACGTGGAGCTGCAGATAGCAGTCAGCAAGTGAACATTGGTAGAGTACTGCCGGAAGAACACTACTGTTGGACTTGTATTTAACTAGCAAGGCAATTTGAAATTGCTCCTGGTACTATTCGTCATATACTTAACATGAAGTTGACAAGAAAAATCTACGCTCGATGGGTTCCAGGCGATCTTGAAGAGGAAAACATGTGGCAGAGAATGTTAACAGCGAGGTTGCATTTAAAACACAATGGACGTGAAGGTGAGCATTTCCTTACACGTATCATAACTTAAGATGAAACCTGGATTCGATGCTACTAACCAAAATTTAAGAGACAATCAAATGAGAGGTGGCACACGGCTAAAGGAGTATCGGCAACAACAGGATCCACTTATGTTCATAGTCGTTTTTGTTTTGTCCTTATCACTCATTCAGTTCCTGCAGTAAGTGTGAATGGTGTATATTACACGTTACTTGGTGGATCACCATTTATGATCAGCTGTGCGTCGTAAACGTCCAGATCTTCGGAATTGTCATTTTATGGTGATACACACATGATGGTCCTCGCAGATGGAAGTGGTAAATTCTGGATTATACTACATACTCCCCAAATATGAATCCATATGATTTTGAGCTTTCTCCGAAATAAAAATTGCCGCTTAGAGGAGTTCGGCAATTATAGCAGCAGTAGAGCAATTTGTTCGAAGATTAGTTTAAGTACAACAAGACGGTGTGGATGGCATCCGTCGTCTCCCTCAAGTCTGGAGATGCGTTATTCATGTTGGAGATTACTTCTGAGTACAGGAACAACGTGACTGTTCCAAAAATCTTTTCTTACTTGTTAATTGAAGTGTTGCCACTAACTACTGAATGATCCTTGTATATAACAGAGGTTAGGAATGCTTTTGTCCAAAAGACTGACTTCGACAATAATTCCTATGTGGGAAATAAAAACTTACTCTTCCTTCCAATGTAGGCAATTTAATAACACAGCGTCAATTTAAGTTCTGATACGTCATTATATTAAAACTGGACTCATACAAAAGTATAAAACATTGATAAACGATTTGTACCACATGATATTAGTTCACACTAGTCTACCAAGAAGTATAATGCCATTCAAATGTTTTATTAACAACTAGTTGGCTTGCCCGAGGTTACATGGTTAATTTCTTAAAATTTAATGACGGATCAACTTCATTTATCTTTCTTGGTTATCGTGAAATTATGTGATCATTGTAAAATTATCTGGAATATGTTTATGACTTTATCATTTGTAATTTTGTACTGCCCCAACTATACCCAACAACTGAAGTTGTACTTAACATATCAAAAATCCCCTGATATTCAAGCAGAAAGATGTAAACATCAGTGTAATATGCGACTTCCATAACCACTTCCTGACAGTCCTCCAAGTTCTCAAAATTCTGCATATTCTACATGTGTCGTTTGGCAGGAGAACAATCACTGGTTGGAGTTGAGTTATTTCAACCAAATTTGGCACAGATAAAGCTTTGATATAAGGTAAAAATGTCTGTCTAACTTGGAATTCGAAATTCACTCCATTTCACACAATTACTTATTTTATGTAATGCCTACAAAATCTTACAAAACCATCTATTGCTTTGCAACTGGTTCGAACAATCGTCATCCGAACAATGCTAGCTAAGAATAAGTGCTTATGTATGTTTTAACGGCCGAACAAAATAAAGGAACAGCGAGTTTATGTATTATTTGTTGACAATCTCTCCAACATTGATCATGGAGTAATAAGAGTTAAATTCTATCTTCCTTTTGTTGGCACGTTTTTTTGGTCGTCTTAGAAGTTTTGTGTATGTTTTTCATTTCTTAGAAAAACAAGGTTATATTGATATGTAATGCGTAAATTTGGAAGTCATTACAATTGTCATTACAAACTGTGGCATTCATGATTGTCAAGAATGGTTTTACACTATTTTTTTCGGAATTTTTATGTTATATATGTTCTTTTATATGTATAGTGTTCTGAGAGCCTTTAACTAACGCTGTCTTGTATAATATTTGTAAGTGCCTCCAAAGAAACAAGGCTGTTGGGCAAATGTAACCCCA
Source organism: Tenodera sinensis (assembly GCA_030765045.1). NCBI lineage: Eukaryota > Metazoa > Arthropoda > Insecta > Mantodea > Mantidae > Tenodera > Tenodera sinensis. The sequence continues at coordinate 19,928,063 of CM060966.1, read as the reverse complement.
GACTTGATGATGTAGGGATAACTCGTCAAACCACGGACAACGCCGGGTATTTCAGCAAAAGATAAAGTCGCAATCATCGAGAAGAAAACCTCAGCTTTAATTACAAAATATAGCTTCAGTGATTTATAATGTTAGCGATTTTCCCTATAGAAAATTATTTAGCACTTCCTTCTAATGCAATTGACAGCAACTAGAGTGCAAAGGGGGAAAGAACGTTCTTACATAACGGATACTGAACTACTATAACAATGCTATCACATACATATTGAAGCGTTTTGTATAAGAAGATTCGTTCTCTGGCTTTGCTGCAACTGTTTTGTTAGCTGCTAAATCGTTATCACCTATACTAATAATTCCCAGAGGGTCTCCCCTATGCAGAGAGTGCCCTTATCGCCCGGCCGCTGCGTCCTTCAGACACAGCCATGGAGTAGTAGGGTTTTTCCAGTGGTGGAAGAATTACTCTTATCAACATTGCACGAGTGGTTTTGAGACTGCCCTAGACTTTTTCTGTCTATTCACTAGATCAGCGCACTGTTATGTCTCCAAAAACCTCATAATACGTTGGACAGGATTACATAACCAAAAACAGCGGGGAGGCACGTCCTTGTATCCCCCTCCCTCTGCTGGCGTCGCGACGGAAAAAAGTCAACTCTGGCGGCAGTGCATGCTTCAAGTTTCGCGCGTGGATGTGTGGGTGTCAGGGCTGTCCACATTTTTGCAGAAAGATGCACAGTCACAGATGCGGATCCAGAAGTAACATACCTTCAATACAGTCAATATTACAGCATTTTACCAATCTAGATCAACCCTCACAAATGATCCACGGGTCATTTTTCGCATGTAAAGGTTTACTTAATTTGAGAAAAATTATAAAAGTGATTAAATATGGCTTTTAAATGTAATTTATTTTTGTAGTGTGATTATTCATTTTACTGTTACTTTTGCTCTTGTTTTAGAGATTAATCCATGTTTAGAAGTGAATAACTAAACCATATCTGTTCCGATCTCTCTTGTTTCTTTTTCTTCTCGAGTTAGTGGAACATCTTTTGAGATGTAGGGCCGGTTACACCAACCGATGTTCAAAATACTTTAACTCAAACTTTATTAATCTTTAATTAAAATTTTACTAAATGTTTAAACTTTCATCAAGCTTTTACAGCGAATTTTTGACTAGTTGACGACAAAGACAATTGCGAACAACAGCTTTCGAGAAGGCGGTGTTGGATCTATGTAGTTTCTGAATGAGTCCCGATGCACTTTTGGCGCTCTCTGTATCAAAAACAACTAATTAGGTCCACGCCATGTGATTTTCCTCATTGGTTGAGGTTAGAATCGCGATGCGAATTGAAAAGGTATATATGCAGAGGAATTAATGGTTCACCGCTCGAAAATATTAAATTATAGAACTCGCTACTTGGTATAGAAGTATTATCGTGTGCAAACATATACCATTATTATGTAACTATCGTTTGTATGAATTCAACGAGTAATCTTTTGTTGTTGTTTAGAATGTGCATTAGGCGATTGTGGTTTTACTTCATTGGGCCATGACTGGACTAGGAGAATTACGTCACTGTAGTTCGCGCCGTAGCCTGTCTTTCTCGTTAGCCACGCCTGATCTGATGCATTATAGTTCATTAGCAAATTTGTTATTCATTTTTACGTATTTTAATACTAAGGTTACATAAAACGCTGTATGTAACACGTGTATAATCTTTTCATTGTAGCACTCTTATCGTTCACTTTCGCTAATGCGCTAAACAAATACAATCAGATTATACATTAGTTACACAAATAACTATTACTGCTTAAAGTAATTGCTTCGGAAATTTCCGAATAAACCCACAGTAGGTAGGTTTGGAATTTCCGACATTTATCATTAAATAAAGTTCTAGTAACAATGCCAAATTTTTATCTAACGTAGGTATTTGCTGTAAAAATATTTTCATGATGGCTTTGGAAGGTATGTATTGCTTTAAAAGTTCCTCCTTTTGAAGGTTTTCAAATTTATAATGATCCACGTCTATTCTTCCATTAGAAATGGCGTTCTTAAATGCCAAATACAGCAAACTCTAATAGACAGCTTGGTTTGGGCAGCTGTGTTCCAACTTGTAGCATATCAAAACTGGGACACGCCAAGTTTAAGTTAACATGGAGTTTAATTTTATATTAAAGCTAACATTGTTCGATGTAACAGAATTTGCGTTAACTTCAGTTTAACATTGAGTTAGAATTTAACATTGGTTGACGTAACCGGCATTAAATTGTTAAATTGCTGATAGAATCAATAATTTTCACGTTTTTGCATAACGAAATTCACTCTTTGGCTGCAATGCATGATAATAGTTGTAGACTATTTTGGTCGTATAACTTTCGTCAGGGGTTCCGGCCTCATATAGATATTTCGTTAACTGTCTTTAAGATGGCATATATAACAAAGTAACATATTTACCTAAATGGAAACAAGTCTGTAATTAGATAGCTACCAAATAGGTAGGTAATTATCCAGTTGCTTAATTTGGATGCTAGGAGCACAGTCTGAGAGAGACCAGTATTTGGAAGAATGAGAAACCTCCAATCTAACTTTGTCCACCCCTAAAACGCGAATCCAATTCAACCTAATAGTGGAGATTTGCAAGCCTATACTAGAGTAGCCGTCAGGAACGATGGCGGTGTGTAACGGATAACACGCATGTAGGGGAAAGAGGGGAAGTGCTGCGTTGCAATTGTTCCCCACCTTGCTTAGGAAGTATTTGTACACATTATACACCATTTCGCTGGCTTGAGTATGAATAACGCAACATATTTTTGCCTCTGCTGTCTTTGGAACTGTTAATGAACTTGCTATTACACAACGGAGTGGACTATTGCTCGGAATTACTTAATTTCACTGTAAAAGTGTACAATATTCTCACACATGCGCTCTGAGACTACGTGTGCTTGGCTAGAAAACACGTGACTGTGACGTCATTGGATATTTGCCTACTGAGCAACCGCCTTAGTTCCTGACAAGGTACAAGAGGGGTTTTGGAATCATTGGAAGGATACACGTTGCAACGTTATTGTTTATATTTATTACATAGTTTACACTGTAAATTTAAATGCAAGATTGATAATTTTGAAGAACCAAAATATATGACGTGTTCTCTGCTAGTGAGGGAGTTAGTGATTATAACCAGATTATACGAAGGAGTGTATAGGCGTTTTAAAAATACCATTTTCTGTAGAATGTAAAAATGTATTATTGGTTTATTTCACGGAAATAGCGAAGGAATATAAGACCTCTAAGATATGGGCGCAATATTCAATGTTATAAAACGTTGTTTATTAGTGAATAACATTTATGTTAGCAAATACGGAGAAATTGTTGCATTGTTAGAGATCGCCTATCTCTGCCACAGTACAGAGGTACTGTTTAGATGCGTCGAACGGAGAAAAGTTGCGCAGTGGTTTATGGACGAGCTCACTTTTGTATTTATAGAGACCCTAAAGGTGTCAGGTTAGTACGAACCGACTTCTGTGCAGTGAACATCGCTGGAGTACGTGTTTATACTCTGTTGAGTCTTTTGAGACAGTGGGAGGGGCAGGTAGGCAGCAGGTTGCTCGTGCCGCAGGTCACTTACGCGTGCTGGCACACTGCGACAGTAAAATGCACTGTTGAAACATTTGTGTCCCTTTCATATAAAATGTGCAATCGATGAGTCACGTTTACCATTCCCTCCCTTAAAGTAATTGTAGACATTTTTAATAACTTGTGCCATCTGCTTAAGCAGTGGTTTACCACTCCTATAGGCAAGGAATTTGCTATATAAGTGGCAGGTGCATTACCTTTTTCCCACAGCCGTCACTTTTTATACAGGTTCAAGGGCTTTGTGCAATCTTTGTTGTGCGCCACTACTTGTGTGTGAATGACTGCTTAAACCTTGCAACTCTGCCTGGGTTGTTTTGGTTTCTATACACCCGCCGGCCACGCGGTGTCCTTACCTGCCCCTTCCACTGTCTCAAAAGACTCTGAACAAATTATAACTACAGTGTTTGCTTGAATTATCAGGAGGTTCTTGTTTATGAAACCGAGACGTTTACCCGTACCATCAATTTGCATGACGTCACTGGCGCCAATCCTAGCAAGGGCATTTGTCTAAAAAACACCTCTATACCTGGTCGTAAGAACACCAGTCAGATTGACCTAGGCACATGAGGGTGTACCAGAAAGGGATTTATTAGATCGTTGTAAAGCATGTACTTGGATTTTGGAAATAATTATTGAATGATTTTGTAAAATACTTTCGGGAAATTTCCAAGTATAATGGCAACATGTACAGCATATTACGGATATGAGTGCGCAGGTTTGGCGTGATAGTAGATCCAAATATGACGAATAAAAAGGTCCAGTAAGTGAAAGGTAAAGGAGGCAGTTGAACAATATTGAACACTTTACGTGCACAGTCTGATAACACAAGACTGAGGAAGCGAATGTTTTTTTACTAATACAGCTATTGCTATCAAGCATGCGACATTACTCACCTTCCGTTTTGCGAGGCCGCCAATCGTATGTCCACAAATTTACTCCACTATCACCTAGGCGGCCCAGGTTCGATCCCAGAGACCCGCATGTGGTATTCGTGGTGAACAAAGAGGCGTCTGGGCGGGTTTTCTCAGAGTTCTCCGGTTTCCCCCGCCACTCATTCCATCCTCTTCCTCACTATCATACCTGGTGCTTGTCTGACCACCTGCTTCCAGGTCCATAGGTTTTTGTACTCCCCGACAGGCGTCAGACCCTAGGCACAGGCTTTTAAGTGCTAGAGGGTGTAAGTCCTACATAAGGGGAGGGTAATTAGATAAAGAAGAAGACTCGCTAGAATCCTATTATTTAATATAATTTTGTGGATAAATGACTTGTTTTAGCAACAAATAGAATGACACGAATAAATTATATTTTAAAGCACTACCTATCTATGCTAGTTGCAGAAGTAAATGATAAGGTGGGGTGGTGTTCACAATCAAACACTCGAATCAATCTATGCAACAAGACACTATACCTAGAGGATAATGGTAGAGGAAGTTGTGTTTCAAAAATTTATTTAAAATTATTTTGTTGTTTAACGACGCTGTCCTTTCCGGATTTGAACCTGCGACCTTGGGATCAGTAAGCCAGCGTCTAACCAACTGAGCCACCCAGAGCGACAAGTTGTGTTTCAGTTTAACGTTAAGAAGTAGCCTTTTAAGTGTTATGTACTCATAGCCTTGACACCGACGCACGTATAGGTCATTGCTTTTTTAGAACCCCCGCTACTTAGCTAATTCATTCAGGAGCTGATATTAGGACTGTAAAACGTCTCGGCAGCTCAAACTCTGCTGCTCTGAGTGAGAAATACTTAGGGAATTCTGATGCAAATGTAATTAATTTTGTTCATCAGGTCTTCAAAGACCCGATGACTTCCATAAATACAGCACATTCCTATATAACTAACAATTCCACTTTATCAGTTAGGCGAATTGCAGCTTAATTTGAATAACTGGAAGCATTTCACTTTTATTGTTAATTTTAATAAGGGTGGAAGCTATGAAATGTCAATTATTGACGGGTAGGATTAATGTTATAAAGAAAGAATATGGAGATAAATAATTGCAATAAATAATTTCCATGCGCAATATAAGACACTCGAGTTGAAAGGGTGTCCAGGGATTTTAACTGTTGAGGAATTGAAATTGGTTATAAGCAGTGTAGTTAAGACCATAGACGTTCCTTTGAACTCAAAATTCAGTAGAACTGGACGAACTAAATTCTAAAGATTCTCTCCCCTTTCAGAGTTTCAAAACTAGCATGCGTTTGATATTTTGTTTCTAAACGTACTGAGTTCCAAATTAGCTGAACCTCGGAGGTTGACACTTTTCTTGTTGAATTCATCGGAACTCCTAAATGCCTTAAATACACTGACGTAACTGTTTTTGGTTTAACGTCCTTTAACCTGGTAGGTCATACCGGAAGATGAAGGAAATCAGTGAAATGGTGCTCAAATGAACCTGGGGTTCTATAAAGCTTAAAGTTACCCGACATGTTTACATTTTTTTTGCTCAGAATAAGGGAAACCTTATACGGATAACTGAAACTAACCAAGATTTGAACTCGGGATCTCTTGAATGTGACAGCGATACGCTACCCCCTCGTATCTCAGAAGCGGGCAACCATGTAATCACTGGCAGAATTGTGACTCATACTTCTTACATTGATTTTAACATATGAAAATTACTTATTACAATTATTTAGTTATTGTTTCCCTACCATTTCTTTAAACAATTTTAATGTTACTCGCAAATAACTTCGCTATCATATGAAATAATCAAGAATCACAACTGTTTGCAATTTTCTGCAAAAAGCTTAGTCCCAGTGTCGTTAAAACTCAAATAACATCGTCATTACCTAGTTTGCAAATTCCTTTTCCAGTGTGTATTTTGACAAAAGTTTTAAATATTCTGCACGTGTAATAGGGTCCATTAAGTTTGACAGACCCTGAAATGGGACATCACAGGCCAAAAAATAGTCTCCCTACTGTTGAACTTCTAAAGCCTCTCCTTCACGGTATTTGAACTTTGGCCAAGTCACTCCAACGCCGACGGAGGGGCGATAATCTTCCCTCTCACTCCTTCCTTTCCTCGTTTTAGAACCAGTTTCTCCTATAGCTAAAAAAGAAGAATGGTAGAAAAGACACAAGGAACATTAATAGAAGGGCGCCATGTTATGCGGGCAGAGGTTATGATAATTAAACAAGCGGAGCTAATACACAATGCTTGCCCTCGCATATACAAGGCCGGTGTGACCGACCGGACGGACGGTTGGTTGGTTGGACGGACGGTCCCGCCAGACGTTGCGAAGGACCGACCAGGAGTCGGAAGTGTGCGGGCGACCAGGAACCAAGTGCGTCTGGCAGACACAACACGCGTGTGTGCGAGTGAGTTCTTGAATATCTTAGCAGTGATCTAGACCTATTGATGAGAACATTTCTAGTGCAGGAAGGTCAAGATGCACACCTATGTTTGAGTGCAACGCGTAAAAGGCAGTGGAATGGGAACAGGATAGCCTTGGGATCCGTTTCTTGCTTTTTTCTTATTAAGAACCACAAAGGGTGTTTAATTGGTTGTTACGCTATTGCGGAAGCTGTCACGGAGGAGCAGGGGAGGGGAGAGTGGGGACATCGCTTTTACCCCTCCAGAGCTTATTACAAAAGTGGCCTATGTAGCTCGCAGCAAGACTGCATCTTTTAACTGCACCATGTGCTCTTACTCCAGCATACCGAATGTAGTGTTCAACGAATTAAAAATACTCGATGGTTACATTAACGGGAAATTAAATGGTGATAAATGCCAAAAAAATGGCGATATGTCTTTAGTTTTTTCGTGTTTCATTAGTTGGCTTTTTCTCTTTAATTTAATACATATTTTATTCCTTTAAGAACAATATTTTATTATTATTTACTTATGCCAATAAACTTACGTCTGTGGTTCAAATCCCAGCTGTGGCTTTGAGCTTTTCATATAGCAAGTAAAGGTACTGCATTTTCGCCCAAAAATTCAATATTGTAATTTCACCAAAAAAATGTTTTGGTGCCCCCTTAATGAAATAACAGCGTTTTTGGAGAAAAGGTGAAAGGTGTGTGTGTTTGTATTTATAAGCAGCATAATTCAATCACAAAATATGTGATGAATACCAAACTTGATATTCTGTGTGTGTCTTCTAAAGGTGCGATAAGATTGTAAAAAATCCCCATTCTAACCATGCTTTGCACGGTAAATCTTCCAAACGTTGGATGTTCTCAACAATTATTTTACCATTTTGTTTGAAATACGATATGTTTAAAATGTTTAAAATGTTTACATGACAAATACAATTTATACATATATCCTGGATTTTATAGGAACAGTGTGAATTCCTCTTCATTCAAAAAGAGTTTTCTATAATTATGTACAATTGGTTTGCGTTAAGCGATATCCGAAAACGTACTGCACGGAAAATGTAGATCTCTTTAAAACACACAGTTTATTTTAGTCACATTTTTATGGTACAATCCATTTCCGAAGTATCCATCGAGTTGTTAGATATTTTGTCGCTCTTAAGTCCTGTGGATATTCAATTGTTTCTCGCAATTGCATGTAAAGAGTATGCAATTCTAAGGCCAGCATATAATATCCAGTTCTTAAAGCATTTGACTATCGCTTATGCAAAGATTTGTATTCATTAAAACGAAGTAGTTGCAAAAATAAAATTGTTCAAGAATACCCCTGCGCAACAGCCCATGAAGAGGCACGGCTTGCCGCCCAGCCGCTGCGTCCCCCACCTCTACCCACTATAGGCGTCACTGATAGGGTGCAGTACTGGAGGGTGGTACGTGGCCAGCATTCCGAGCCCTCCCGGCCAGTTATGTGGCCTTCTTGACTTGGGGCCGCAACTTGTCGATCAAATAGCTCCTCAATTGCCCCCATCCCCGGGACCTAACGAGACTGAGTGCACTCCGTAGCAGACTTCCCAGCGGGGGAAAAGTACCCAATCCTCCGTGCCCCACTAATAAACAATAGAAGTAGAGAAAGGCATGTGAATGTAACGTCACATATTTTTAAAAATTGTACATTATCTGCCATTTTGTATTGTGAACTCTGCAGGACTTCCCAGAAAACAAATCTTAGCTGGTACATTGTAAACCTTGCCCCAACTATTAGAAGTTTTCTCTAAAATCGAGACTGTTAAGTGTGCGACTTCTACGTACTTAAACCATGTTCTTTGCAACTATATGCCAGTTTATTTTATTCATCTTTTGCTTTGAACATCTTTGTCTGTGAATGACGTTTTTTATATATAAATTACACCTTTTCTTAGAAGCTATTTAAGATACCTAAACTAAATGTTAGTATGCGAAGAACCACTCCTAAGTGTGGTTATAAGTGTGTTATTAACACTGATAGTTTTTTTTTAAATGTAGGTTTCAGGGGTAGGTATAAGTGCAGACATCTGTAGTGATAATTGAGGACAGTGAAACGAACAATATTACATCAACATTTGGTTCATTTTAATGATAATTTTACTTATTAAGAGTAGTATGTTTTGAGGTTGGTTAGTACTTCCACGGAGGCGTGGCAAAGGCGTGGCGCAGAGTGGAGAGTAATGACGATAGCGAATGTATCGGAACTGAGTTGGAATGCCTTTTGCGAGGTTAATGAACGCACAGTATTTACGGCAAAATCAAGAATGCAAATTTGTATTGCATTTATCTTAGTAAGGTACACAATCTTAATCGAAGAAACAAACACGGAACACATAAACAAAATACAAACATCTCATTGTTTACAGTTAATCACAGCTTTACTATTAAAAATTAGACCGACAAACTTTTAAACCAGAGAAATGGCTGGTGTCTGTGAGAGTACGGCAGAATAGGGCACGCCGATGCCCTTTTTATGTTAATCGCAATGGGCGTGCGTTCCAACGTTTACTTTGAATAGTAAAGTTGTGATTAACTGTAAACAATGAGATGTTGGTGTTTGTGTTCTGTGTTTGCTTCTTGGATTAAGATTGTGTGCCTTACTAAGATAAATGCAATACTAATTTGCATTGTTGATTTTGCCGTAAATACTTAAACTGGGTGCGGGGGGGGGGGGGCAATAATCTATGACATAATTCGTCTAGCGCTTAAGCAAAGCACCGCTGCAAAAAGCTTTCCTTAACAAAAAGTGTTTAAAATAATGTTATACATCAGCTCCCAAAATTTGTTGATCTACTTTTGGGACACCCTGTATAACATCTGGTCAAGGGAACCAGCAGGCCAAAGTGAACATTCAGTATCATCATAGCCAGCACACCCAATTCCTCTATTTGGTAGTCGCATATTCAGCTCTTGTGACATCTGTGTGGAAATGAGGTGGTGCCCCATGCTGTTGTAAAAAGAAACATTGGATGTCTAATTCCAAGTGTTGATAAGCCATGTCTGTTACAGTCTATGATTGTGGACTCCTCAAGAAAGAAACTCATTCAGCTTTTCATTGCTGATAGCGCAAAAACATTCAATTTGGGCGAGTCGCGTACATCCTTCACAAAATGCCTTATGTTAACAGCAGCCATTTTCTTTCCTATTGCTTTACCACGAAAACAATAGTCCATTGATGCCTTTTTCATGCATCCGATTATTAAAATAAGGCATTTAACTCTGTAGTCGGAAGAATCTTCTGTATTAACACTGGGTTTATTACACTTTTCTTGTAGGTACACAAGGTGATATAGGAGGCTGAAGCGATAGTCATTTGACTAAAACCACTGGCTATACAGTGTCCACGACATTACGAGAAACAGCTGAATTGGCCACCACATGGAACACTTGCAAAATTCAAACCTATAACAACCAATATCTTGGGAATGGTTTATGCCACAAAAAATAATTGGGAGTTGCGTTTTTAAAGAGATACAGTTTTGCCTAGCAAGTTTTCTCTAATATTTTTGTAATTTTATACAAAATTATAAAACTTTCATTCCAAATGTAAAGAATTTCCAAGCATATTCCCACAAAATTCAAGACATGCATTTTATTTGTCAAAAAGGAAGTTGAACATGTGGTAATTTAAAATGTTGACGTTAATTTTACTTTCTAAACTACGCTCAAATTTGCAAAGGGTAGAATGAGACAAACATTCAGTGCCATAGGTTTAAACCATGAATCTTCCGGTCTTCATCCGGGTAGTCTAAACTCTGAGCTACCATGGCAATGTGCCAACACGATATTAAATTCTACAATAAATTCCCATTAGTTGACCTGAGAGATCTCCTTGTGTGGTTTACCGGGAAAAAATGCGAGTTTAATTTAATGTCGTATTGGCATATTGCCATGATAGCTCAGTAATTAGAGCGGCCGAACAGAAACCGGAAGATCTGTGGTTCAAATCCCAGCTATGGCATTGCAGTTTTCATTCTTATTCTACCCTTTCCTACCTTGTCCTACAGACGACTTTTTTTGTGGAAGAACAATTAATTCTCATTGCTCACATTTACTATAAGAGGTAGTTTGCTGTAGAAATTTTCTTCATATTTGCGTTTTGCAACCTTTAAAGATGCTGAAATTAAATATCAATTTTGGTATTTTTGCATTTTCTTTTTATGGTTGTACAAACACACACACCATTTTTCTAAAACTACATTCAAGGAGTCTCTAAATGTGTATATTCGATTACATTTCGATACCGAATTTTGGGTAGAACGCAGTACTTTTGCCTACTATAGGGAAATACTATAGAAAGCTTACATATTGCCATTATTGAATTAAGTTTAGTTTACTGTCTTTCACTGTAGCCTTTAAAAGATAGTACGCTACCTGTTGCTTTCATCCTTTCAGTTTTATGTATATAACGAGCAAAATCTAACTATAGATTGGGATGAAAAGTCGTAATTTGAGTTTTTATTTATAAATGCTGTTTAAGTGCTGTGGTCCTCCATGCCACATTCTATTTGGGCGTGAAAGAGCGCTTATTTTCCTGAATGGGCTCTTTATCAGACCTGAGCTGCTTTTTCGTGCCGTGAATATACAACCGGGACCATTGACTTCACTTCCTTTCCGAAGGAAGCCATGCTAAGTATGTTTACGCCCGGAAATACCCACTGATATGTCGTTTTTTAACCCGTGACCTCTGAAACTAAAGGATATAATATTACCCCTAGACCACGGCGGGATTGAGACGTATGGCAGCTCTTCGAATTTTGGAAATTATGTCCCAAAACAGACAACCTGTAAGAAGACTTTGCACCCTCGAGTATCTTCCTGCTTAATTTTAGCAGTTCTTGCAACGTGCATTTATAAAACTCTCGACTTAAGGCGTTAGAAGGTCTGAAATACTCTGTACATCCAGCACCCAAGTCTGAGAATCCTTTCGCAAATAGCTCAACTGTCACAAAGACAGCCCAGGAATGGTCCAGGTCTTAATTTAAACAGTATTCAGTGATCCTCCGTGATCTAAGGGCAACATTCTAGTTTCTTGTTCCTGAAGTCGCGAGTTGGAACCCAGTGGAGGGCGATGAATCTTTTTTCGGGTCCAAAATCGTTAGAATAGCTTTCTTCGAAAGGAAAGTAAAGCCGATAGTCCCGTGTTGTAGATTTCCAGCCATAAAAGAACCTCAAGCCTGATATAGCGACAGCCTATGTACAAAGTTAAGGGGTCTTTGACGTCCAATATAGAAGGGGACGCCGAAAACCATAAAAAAATAATAAAATAAAATAAAAATCTCTACAATATCCTTGGTACCTAAGTACTTAAACCAGGGCTAATATTTCAGATGTTTAACATTTACTTATTCTACACATTCATACATACAACAAACTTTACAGATAGTTATAAAAATACAAATGCAATTTAATTATATATATATATAGTAAATTATAAAGTAAGGGAAAAAATAAAAAATATTTAAAATAATTATATATAACATAAAGAAAATAAATTAAATAAAATACGGGAAAAAAGTTTACAAACATCTCCTCAATACAGAAGACAAATTATAACACAATCACTCTCACAAAGATACAAATACTACTAAACAACAATTCATTCTCCACAATGATAATACAACAAAATTTCTAAATAAGTTTATAAAAATAAAAATATTTTTATAAATGTATAACAATTATAGAATAAAAAAATTTAAATAGGATAAAATTAAAACAAACTTATCTACTCACTACAACAAAATAAAACAAATTATAACATTTCATGCATACCAACATCACTCTCACAAAACTACAACTATCACTAAACAACAAAAAACAAATATATGTAAACTTAAGGTCGCCGAGAACCACACCAGTTAAAGAGCGTCCATAAATAAAAACTCAATTTTTGTTCCACTCATGACGCCTGCAGTGGATAGAGGTGGGGAACGCAGTGGCCTGGCGGTAGGTCTTGGTCCAGAAATGGCTGTGGTGTCGCGGGGAAGTATTGACTGGAAGAAGCCCTCTTAATCGCTGGGCGGTAAATTTATAAAGATTGGGGAGATAAATGAAATGAAGACCACATAGAAAGAACATTCTAAATGATATTTTCGAAGAAAATGAGATATGCATGCCATCTAGCGGTATTGCAGCTGAACTCCATTTTTAGTAAATAAAATGCACAGAAAGACCACATTAAGTCATAGGAATTACGCTGGGAATATGTGCTATGCTTAATGAGATCATTCTATCTTTAGTCTTATTTCAACTTTAGATGAACAGCTTAAAAAACATTCTATGTTGTTGTAGATGGTATTGCTTATGAAGCAAGAATATCATTTGAATGTTTATAATGGATACAAACAATAGGCTCACTTTGAAATAAGACCTATTTGGGAGATGATATACTTCACTTCTCAAAATGCACATAGGTTCCAGTCTTGAGAACAATACTTCAGAACAGTTCGCATTTATCACTTGGACTTTTACCAGTAACTGCTACTAATATAAACATTTCCAGCTTCTCAAGATCTTGTGCACCTGAAGCTCAAAGCTTCTTTTCAAGCTTTCCCCACATGCAACACAAAGTATAAAGTGCAATATCTCATTTTGGAACCAAAAAAGGTGCCCAAGAAGAAAATGCATGCATTGCTATATTACAAAAATATTTTGTTGCCAAGCATATTTCCATTTAAAACTCGTACATTAAGCTTTGATTTTATCTCTATAAATATTATGTATGTAAAATTTAATTTTCCTATAAACTTTCAAAAGCTAATATCTCAGAAGTAATTTTTTTATTTTCTCAGCTACGTATTTCATCCAAAAATTCAATGTCGAGATTTCACCGGAAATATATGCTGAATCCAAAAAGAGCATTTGTAGAAAAAGGTCCGCGTGTGTGTGTGTGTGTGTGTGTGTGTGTGTGTGTGTGTGTGTGTGTGTGTGTGTGTGTTCGTCAGTCTGTGGACAGCATAAAACAACAACGAAAAGTCGGTTAAAAACCAGTTGGTATCTAAGTTTAACATCTTTTAAGGATGGAACACGAAGATTTTGAAGAAAATTGCTGCACCTTGAACTACCAATTACATTGAAACTTTTTCGAAACATTTTATTTTCTCGAAAATGGCAAACGATTTTAATTAAAATGCCATATCCTTAAGACATTCTTATGACGAAATGTATATTTTGAAGTTTCTGGCTATAGCCTATGCAGTCCTGTTTACCCTGGATGACTTTTGCATAAGCCGTAACAGATAGGCCAAATCTTACTATACAAAAAATATAGAACTTGCTAAAGTGCACCATTTATGTCCAAATATTTTTTTTGTGGACTGAATCATTTCGGAGATATTCCTTGTTATTTGTGTGAGTTTTGGAAAAAAAACTTTCGTCAAATGGAACATCGTTATTCATTTTTATGTCAGCCGCACAAAGAGAACGAAATTAGAAAGCTTGAAAAGCCTCCTATATTCCCAATTCCCCCTTTATCTACACGTCAATAAAGAATAAGATAATTTCTGCAAATGTTTATCTGAATTAACACGAAGAAGATGTAGGAATAACAGTTTGCAAGAATGGTTAGTACAAGAGTAGAGAAAGTCATGTGAGTGCAACACACGAGGTTGTTTCTACGTGGTCTTCAAATAATTCCTTGTCACTGTTTGGAAAGCTTATAGTGCAATGTCGGTAAGCCATCTAGTGTCTGTGCATAAGAACTATACCTACCTGGCTTTATTTTCGTTATAAGTTGTATTTTGAACTGAAGTTTTCTGGGGAACAGGTCTCATACGCTACAAAACTATACATCTGTAACAGGAGAGAAATATATAGTCGAATTATATAAAATTAGGTGTTGCCTTTGTCTGATGAAAAGAGAGCAATTTAAAAACTAATGAAATATTTAACTGCATCAATAGTGATACTGAAAACAAGTTTATTGTTCTATGCAACATACATTCACAAGCAAAAGTCTGAACACGGAAAGGCTTCTTAAGCAACATTTTAATTGGAATACAATTAGATTATTTTTCAACCGGAAATAACTTGGTCACGTCAGCTTAAAGGGCAATTTTTTCACTGAAAGAAATCGAGGACATTATGGACCTTCAACAACATGTTATTACATTATTTTCTAAGACCGCAGAGGAAAGGTATTTTATAAGACTTCCCTACCATTGTGTAAAATAAACAATGCCTGCTCCTTTGAGGGCCAGGGTAAATAAATCAAATTACATAAAAACGTATTCTCGAATGTCACAATAAGAGAGGAATATTTAACCAGTTCAGTCCCAGGTTCCTTTAACTCCCCCCCCCCCAAAGTTCAAGTTTGTTATTTGCTAAAATATTTAAGTTCAATGAAGACGAATAGTTTAAAAGATGAACGTAACTGAAGATTACAGGAGGACTTCAAGTCCTGAAAATGTAGACACGCTAACTCAAATAAACAGCAAACATGTTCACTCGAACCAACGTCAACAATAAATACAAGAACTCTATGTTAGTGATACGGGTATACACATTGTCGTTTTAGTTTGTTTACTACGTTTAGAATGAAAAATCAACCTCTATGTGGTACACTGGATCTACTTTGGTGTTAATATTACTTCTTATTTCTTGAACAAAATAATTTGATACATTTTTATGAAAAGATGTTAACATAGGAAGTCTGTCCTCCTTAATAAAAAACGTATTGTAAAAGAGTAGATCGATCAACTTAGACCTTATCTCCTGTAAAAATGTCAGTACATAATTTATTCGAAGTACTTTCCTCAAATTACTCTCCTGCCAAAGAGACAAAGTATAACTACGTGATTAAGATTCTTTTTGAAAAAAAAAATACAATTATATAAAATTAGTTCTATTAGCAAGAATAGAAAATCCATTAAATTAATAATAACCAACTTCATGAAAATATAAATACATATTGTAGTATAACCTAACATTTGGATTACTTCCAAAAGAAATTGGCCTAAATAATAGAATTCCCCAGTGTTCTAAATAGATACTTCCGGTTCCGTCTAAGGTTGTTGAAGACTGTATACCTTTTGTTATATAAAATCTAGACAAAAAGAATTTTAAATGAAATAAGGCGTACAATCTTCCATCAGAAGTGTTTAAACCATATTAATTGCAACAAAGCACTTCAATTATTAACGTCCTCCAACGTAGTGTCATATCGGACGGTGAATGAACGAAATGGGTGAAATGATGCTAAAGGAGTCCGAGGTCCATAGGGCAAAGCGCTTCACGTAGCAACATTACCTATAGTAATACCACAAGTGGGTTTCGCATGACAATTATCCAAAATATAAAAACCTCGAGTGGTATTTGTTTAAATCATTCTGCGAAATAATTCATATATTTAGTACTATTTAACATTAAGTGATTTAAGAATAAAGAATTTACAATAGCATTTATACAGTTTAATCAAGATTTATTTTTACAGTTAGCATTACAACTGAAGTTATGAATATTCAGATTTTACTGATGTAGAGTTTGATGCTTATATAATTCCCCAAAATGAATTAAATCCTTATAATATTCGACTTCTAGAAGTTGATAACCGAAAAGTCGGCTGTGAAAATAATTTTAGCGTTTAAAACTGGGAAATAAGGAATTAGAGATATGAGTTAATTTGCGTTAGTAGGCTATTTATTAAAGGTAGGTCTGCTCCATTTAAAATTTAAATTTTCCTCACTAGAATATTCGCCAGATCTTTTGTCTGCCATTTTTGAATGCCCCGCTAATTGTTTTTACTGTGAATGGATACTTCAGATGTTCAGAAACGTAGAAAATGTTTAGGTTGGCGGAACTGTAAGGAGGAGGTGATATAACCAAAGCGATAATACCACGACCAAGAGGTGACAGTCCGGCATAAGTGGAATAGTTGTAGTAAAATTAAAATTAGCATCTAAAGGAATGAATGCCATTAATAGAATATTACATGATCATTTCAATGCATTCACTAAATACCGATGATTATGAGAACAAAAAATTTTTATGATAAAAATTGATCCAGCCCATAATCTACTGTTGTATTTTTTAGGTCGTTCCAGTTCCTATCATTAATCCAATAACCGAGATACTAAATTAAGAACAAAGTAGAAACTAACTTACAACTGTACTGTAATGCAACTTGCAATATTAATAGGATAAGTGGAGCTTTTAGTTTCTAATTTGTTGCTAATTTAGATTCTGCTGCTTCAATTTTGCTTAATTAATCGAGATACTTCTACATTGAGATAATGTTCGTCAGATTGCCACATTTAACTTCGGTACGAAATGACTTTTGTCCCGTCTTAAATCTGTAAAGAAATTCCCCAAAATTTATTTGAAACTACAGGAACTGTTGTCTTCTTATACTGCCAAAACAAACTTTTGTGAACAATGAAGTGTGAAACATTTATTACTCTATGTTATTACGAATTCCTTGTTCTCTAAGCAGGAAACAAATAACTAACGTAAAACATATCTAACGAAACTTCAAAAAATTGCTCCGTTTCTCGTGAAACTGGAAATAAGTGTGGAGGTGAGTACCTAATGTGGAGATCAACAGAAAACATAACATATCAAGTACGCTTCTAATTCGTAGTTTTCAACTAAGTAGGCTTTATAACTTCTCCAGCTGTTTCTTTCAATCAAATGAAGTTGCATTGTATACACTTAGTGTATCAATTCAGGTGACAGTATACAGTCAATGTGTCTCGTAGTTTAAATTTTTTCTAGTATTACAAAATGCTGTACTGAAAACCTGAACACTATTCTAAATCATGTGCTTCGCTCCATATCTACTTAGTTGACAGTTTGGTGTCCGTAGGGGCTTTAGGGTTAGAGTTTATTCCAAAGAGCCGCTAGCATTGTAGCCAAAAATACGCTAGGTTGAAGTGAGAAGGAGGAGGCCACTAAATAAATACAATTAAAGAAAGAAAATAAAAGGAAGAAACGGTACAGAGGATAGACAGGCTCCTCTGGTTTCGAGATGTACCCGAAGTTAGGTTTAGGGACCAAGTTTAGTATCTGTCATACAAAAGTGTGTAGCTAAACTGCGATATTAACAGAAAAAGCTTTCGTTCTCACCGGGTTGGAAATTAATTAATTACTTTAGGAGCATTTTCTAGAGCTGATGTTTATCTCATGCAGTACCACCTTTTGTAAGACGTTTTCATGTACAGTAAAATAATAGCACAAGGAGAACAAACATAGTAATCTTCTCGCTACAGAGCATGCGCACTTGGGACAACTAATCTAAATGAGAGGTGAAATCCGCTAGATTAGCATCTTTGGATTTCTTTTTGTCGTTCTTCACTTGCCGCTCATAAAAAAAATGCAAAATGCTGAGACAGTTACTACATTTCCACGGGGAATTGAAATCGACGAGTCCAATCCCATTCTCAATATGGTGCACGTTTTCACGTTGAATTCAATCCGGAATGAGATCAATTTGAATACGCAAGGCTCAAGTTTAAACAATTCAAGCATAATAGTTCAAGCTTTTATGTTGATCACTTGGCTCATGGTTTTTTGTAGTGTTCAACGCTCACTTTCACTACTACGGCACCGCAGGCGGTGACACTGATGATATATGGAATCAACGTCTAACCAACTGGTCGGTCTGGGTGGCTCAGTTGGTTAAACACTGGCCTACTGATTCCAAGGTCGCGGGTTCAAATCCGGCCCAGACCGATGGTTTTTAAGTGTGCTTAAACACAACAGCTCCATGTCAGTAGATTTACTGGCATGTAAAATAACTCCTGCGGGACAAAATTCCGGCACACCGGCGACGCTGATATGATCCTAGCAATTGACAGCGTCGTTAAACAACAAAATATTTATTTCTAACCAACTGAGGCACCCAGACCGAAAAAAAAAAAAAAAAAAAGAAAAGAAAAGAGCGTGCAACTGTTTTCAATTCAATCCCACTTCTATGAGGGTCACATACAAGGGTTCATTCTGATCTGAATCTATGTTTTCATGCAGTATTCAATCCGTAAGTAGGGCTCAAATCGATTTAAATTCCCCTGGGAACCGTGATGACTAAATAGTTAATGGCGCATTACACCATACAAAAAGAGTTTAGGAAAAACTAATTTATTCTCCCGTAAATCAGAAACCTCTAGATTGTTACATATAAATATTGAATCATAACCATATTAAGAACGGACACTCGCATGCTTTGGTGTAACCAGTGGTGGTCTAATTAAAATAAGTTCATATTTACACATAAACGAACCCCAACTTAACCTCCCTGGAATCAGAAGCCTAACCATATATAGTGATTAAGAAGTATAAACATTTACTCACATGTTTTCGTATGACGTCTGTTGAGAAACTCGGAAATTACGAAATATGTTGGGCCAAATGGAACCAACTATCGAAATTTGTCAAAAAGTTTAAAAGTCGGACATAAAAGTAATGAAAATACCAAAGTTAGATGGTTAGGAGAAGATGGGAGTATTTTGAGAGCCTCTAACCCTTCCTCCATCTCTTTTTAAGGGTTTGTTTTACAGTAAAATCATCGCACTATATGAACAAATTATTCCTTCTTATTACTACTGCACATGCGCAGAAGCAGTTGCCAACACAATTATGCATGTGTAATCCGTGAGAACCGGTTGTTTGAATCCCATTCATTAAGACACATTAACTTCAGGCTAAATTTCGACACCACAAAATCCTATCATCCCGTTCACATCACATTAATATAGGTGCCCTAACCTCGGGCTAAATTTCGACGCCACAAAACCCTATCATCCCGTTCAATTTGTTAACAGTTTGTCGATTGATCATCTGGATTATCTGAAGCCGAATTTGTCTTCCATTGTATTCTGCCTAAGTATTTTCTTTTCGTTCCCAATGCCATGAGGTCACATTTTCACTTTACAAATGTTTTTGGAGGAAGTATTCTATTCTCTTATTGTGTAGCATGCTTGTTATTTTCTCGTCATTAAAAATGACATCAGCCTGCCCACTCCAGGAATAAAAAAATGAGTAATGTATTGTATACAACATCCAATCTTATTTTACCAGGTATTTTATTGTCTTTCTCATAATTATATGTCTATATGAACAAGAGAGAATATTAAATTGCCATAGATGGGAGACATTGCTAGGAGGCATGTTTCTAAAGTAGGAATGAACGGAGCAAGTGATCGAACATGCCCAAAATCGCGAATGCAGCTCTGTGGATTGAAAATATTCAAACGGCACATACTTTAAAAAGAATCCCCGTGGAATGTTCTTGTCTTTGCAGAAGCCAGTGTCCCAATCACGCCCAATAGACCAAATTCAATTATGTTAAGAGTTAATACCTGCTGGTTTGAATCCACCACAGAAATATCACCCCTAGGGGGCCGATGCGAAGTACTTGCATAATAACCTAGGGTACGGAATAGCCTAACATATAAAGTAATCATCAACATTTAGTAGTGATACTTCGCAAGTTTCATAATCCTTTCTGTTACAGAAAACAAGAGTCGTCTATCATAATTTAATGCGAAATTCGAACAGAGTAACAAGACACCATGACATACAGGACTAAAACTAAGGTAAAATCGTCAACACTTCTTTATATTCACAAAAACATCAAGTATACATTTCATTTTTAATTTTCTCTGAACCTTATCTATGGCAGACAAAACCAATATTTCAGTATAAATATATGTACCGTAGATCCCCTGAAGCATAATTGGAAGAAGTACACGTGTTAGTGTGTATGTGTGTGTGAGAACAACGTAACTCAAAAACGAAAAGTCGTTTGGAAACCAAACTTCGTATTTAAGTTCAGCATCCTCCAAGGATGCGACACGAGCATTTCCAAGAAAATCCTCCACCCCAAATTACGCTTTACATGAAATGCTTTTTTTAAAGTTTTGATTTTCCCAAAAATGGTCAATGAATTTGATTAAAATACTGTATATTTAGAATATTTTCATAATAAATGAAATGTATATCTTGAATTCTGTAAGAATAACCTCTGAAGTCCTCTTTAATATGGATGAAATTTGCATAGTAAATAAACAGTAAGAGATGGACGAAATCTTACGAAGCAAGAAGCATTGTCGTCAAAGCGCACAACTTAAGCCAAACTTTTTGTTGAGTTGATCATTACCTAGATACTCCTTGTTATTGGTAAACATTTTTAAATACTTATACTTTCCTTAAATAGGAAATCATTGTTGTCTCTCTTTCTCTCTCGGTCATACAAAACCATAACATAGGAAGGTGCTCATTGAAACTCTATTTGTAACCTTTACCTATCG
Organism: Tenodera sinensis; assembly: GCA_030765045.1. Lineage (NCBI taxonomy): Eukaryota > Metazoa > Arthropoda > Insecta > Mantodea > Mantidae > Tenodera > Tenodera sinensis. Next base: position 19,906,846 of record CM060966.1, on the reverse strand, counting down.
CATCCTTACGAAATATCTAAATGTTTAACGAAAGTTTGTCGATTAACGAGAAGTAGAGGTATACTAAAAACCTCAAGTGCAACAGCCCATGAAGGGCCAAGGCTTGCCGCGCAGCCGCTGCGTCCCCCACCTCTGCCCACTACAGGCGTCATTGGTGGGGTGCAGTACTGGAGGATGGGACGTGGTCAGCGCCCCGAGCCCTCCCGGCCTATTATACGGCCTTCTCGACCTACTTCTCCATCGAGTAGCTCCTCAATTGGTTACCCCGGGACCTAACGAGGCTGGGTGCACCCCGTGCCAGACCTCCCAAAGGGGATAAAATCCTCATACTGGTACCGGGGATCGAACCCGGGTCCTCCGCGCCAGAGGCAAGCGCGCTACCAACTGCGCTACGGAGGCAGAATAGAGGTATGCGCTTTTATAAAAATAGTTTGTAGGTGAATGAATAGAGGAAGTCTTATAATGCTACTCACTATAGCTTTCCTATTAATAACTCAATATAGAGCGGTTTTGAAAGGTTTTTCATGGAACGGTAGCTTGCAGAAGTATTCCTGAATAATCTTCACTCTACAGTTTAACCAATATGTAACCCAAGTATAGCTGTGTCGTATCTCAAGCTGGTATACTTAATGTAGGAATTTACAACTTAATTGTATCAATGTTGGAAGACAAGGGTGAGATAGATGGTTGAGGATTAGATTCTTGAAGTAAGGGGAGTTGTTAAAGAACATTACTGAACTGAAATAGATGTTTTGATGTCCATTGAATCCAAAAGAAACAGTGTGTGTGCGCGCGCATGTATGAACACCATAACTGAAAAATAAGAAGTCGATTCAAAATCAAAAGTTCTCCAACTTAGAAGGATGCGACACCAAGATTTTCAAGAAAATCCCTAATCCAAACTACAATTTACATATAACACTTTTAGAAATTTTTTATTTTTTCAAAATGGCACTACCAATTTTGATTGAAATACTATCTGTTTAAGGTATTTCCGGAGAAATGAAATGATTGACATTTAATTTTCTGGAAATGGCCTCTGAGATTCTCTTTGTTCTTAATGGCTTTTGCATAACTGGTAAACCGAAGGAGACATAAAAATGTATACTCATACAGAATTGTTTTGTGGACTTGCCAATTCTGAAGCATTCCTCGTTACTGATTTGAATTTTGAAATATTTGCACTTCTTTTTCAAATGGGAAGTGGTTATTCAAATTTTTAATTTTTATTTATATTTATCCTGGCCATGTGAGGCGACATATCACTGTTTTTTAATGTTTCATTTTTGTAACACATTTAACTTCTATGTCACCAGGTATGAAGGTATTTACTATTTATCTTCACTAGGAAAGCACACACATCCATTCATATAGTTATATTTCTAGACCCTGGGGACAGTAGGAAATAATTTTAGTTAAAAGAAAAATTTTCCGTCCTAGCCGCGAATTAAATCCGGGACATCTGGATTGAGATTTCTGACCAGTCGACTACAGAGGCAGTCGAAAACTGTATATTATGCCCTGACAGTTTTGCAAATATTCCTGTAGTTTGAGAGGTAGAACTGGAACTTAAAAATTCAATGCCACAACTGGGATTTTAACCACGAACCTTCCGCTTATCGGGCGGCTGCTCTACCACTGAGCTATTGTGACAAACTGCCAGAATGGCATTAAATTCTCAAACTAGTTCGTATTTCTCCTGGTAAACCACTCAAACTTTGCCCACACACGGCTTGTGTGTTTAAAAACACCAACAGTAAGTTTGTTGGCATAAATAAATAATTCCTGTAGTTGATCACTGAACATAGCCCACTACTCAGAATTGTTTAAGTAAATAGATATTTCTGCCATGTGCTATCGCAAACAAATAGTACATTTTTGAAGATTGACCTCTGTTTTGTTAAGCGGAAGAAACCTTAGGCCTAGCCCGAATTGAATTTTAATTTAGTTTCGCAAGAGCTCTGTCATCGTTTTTACAGTTCTATAGCATACTTCTTCAGGAAGAAAATCATGGACAACATAAATTCGCGTAAAAGATCTACAAAACTGTATTCAATTACAAAGTGGACATAAAATTTTAAAGATGTTACATTATAAGTCACATTTATCATATTTCGGCGGTAAACATTTAACTACTTGAAAGGCATTTTTGCACAATTCTTCCTGAAAACTGATGATACATCCAAATAAGGACAAACTTGTGGGTATTCATTTCGGGCCGTATAAGCTCTCGTGAGTTTCAATCCACTTGATAAGATCGGCAAATACCTGATAATAGATGACTGCCATTTCCGAGAAAAGAATGACAGACCTTCGGTCATTTATTTATTTTACAACTTTCAGGAAGAATCAGCCAACAACACAGACACAAAGACGAGAACTTAATTCAATTAGGAAACCCTAGATAACGTCAGAAATACCAGTAATACCTAGTCGAGTATTCCATAGTACATTCTCTGTTATGCATACTTCGACGGGGGAAAATGGGAATTTTTAGGAGCAGTTTTCACCGTTTAAATCCCCTCAAAATACTAGTTTCCAAATAAATATTGCGGACAAAATAGGGTACAGACCAGACATAACCTTAATAGACAAAATAATCTTGGCTAACTCGGGTTCTTTCGTGTAAAGTCGTTATTCTTCGTCCGCGATGAATATTCCCAAGGTGGCAAGACTGTTCCGCTTGTTTACTGTTTTCCTTTCATTCAACGTTCATTCATGTACGCCTAAATACGTAACCTTGTGTCAACAATATACTCATGCCACGTTTTACTAAATATTTATTATAATTACTGCCCACTTAACCCATGTTGAAGGAAGTTACCAATCGGGATCATTATCATTAAAGCTCAGAACTTGGGACATTGTGTGCCCTGCGATCAACTTCAGCTATAGATATAATGTGAACTAAGCTAACTCGACAAGTACTCAGTAATGATACTCTGTGCTGGTATAGGAGGAAACTGTGAGCAATTGAATTTGGATCATCGTGACCACCTTTAGGAATTATTCCATTTAATGCTTTACAAGTTCCCCTCTTAAATACAACAGTCTTATTAGCATCAGGAATTACTATCACATGTGGCAGCTTCAGAAGTTTAACATGGCCGGGGTTACACTAAATCGAAGTACTGCCAACCTTAAAATGAGGTTTAGTAGTATCAAAGTAGTTTTTGAAGCCTAGTTTGCAAATCTTTTGAAACACTTTCCCAGTTAAACATATCGTACGGTATTTACTGATACGAATGATGCAAAACCCATAATGAAGAAGCGTAGAGCACTCGTTTTAGGCACACATAAGACAACCATTTAAACCGAACAGTTTACCTACCTGCAAGATAAGAACTGTATCGCCAACTTAACTACAATTAGCACCTATATTTACCTAGGGTATCTTTTAGAGCAGTTGCTGGTATTGATGTCAACTGAAGAGATGTAATGTCACCAAAGGTAACCAAAGAGCACAATAGTGGGGTAAATATATCATAGTTGGCTGTAGGTGAATTCCAGTAGCTCACGTTCTCTATAGGAAGTGTTTGTTGATATTGAATACCAGTAAGGCACACGAGGTCCAAAATTCCGAGCCTTAATAATCATCTTCATAGGGTGTTATTTTAACCTCCATTTATACCTCGCCTGAAGAAGATATGATGAAGCTGTAATGGTCATATCAGCGATCATCTACTTTTCGGAACTATTGCATATAGGCAACGCTGTCAACTCGTATACCTACAGTGGTTTTCCTTTGGGTTTTGTACTGCACATCACACACACCCACGCGCATTTCTAGACTCTAGAGCAGGCAGCCTCAACTCACGTAAATACGGGCAGCGGGCAAAGTCAGCATATCTGTGCGTGCAAGCGGGCATTGTGTTACAGTTGTTTATCTGAGTGCACCAGCAACGGACGTGTGTAACTAGTGTGCAGTGGCGGTTCATGAAGTACAGAAATGGCAACATCTCTAAGTGTGGCTACCTCATCTAATCCTCGCCCATCTTCCCCATATACTTTTTCCTCTGTTTGGGAACAACAGTATCTGTTCATAGACCTAGGGGATGCCGCGAAATGTTTAGTGTGTGGTAAGATTGTTCAAACAATTAAAAAGTATAACCTACAACGACATTACGCTGCTCATAGCAGTGAATACGACGGCTATAATGGAGTGGAACGTGACATGATGATACAGAAACTCAAAGACACTATGGCTACTGACAATGATACGGACCATAAAATAAGTGAATCGGCTGTACGTCTTAGCTATAATAGAATAATTATACAAACTATGGAATCTACATGTTTTCCATTATTTGTCACTCCTTTCGCCGTAGACGTCGAGAACGTTCCTACAGAGTTTCAATTAGAACTTATTGACCTGCAATATGATCGGGAAATGAAGGATTCCTTTGTTCATAAAAGAAACTTGATCGATTGTTATATAAACTTTCCTCAGTCCAGATTTCCACGACTACACAGACAGGCAGCTCACATATTAAGCATATTTGGCTCTACTTACCTCTGTGAACAATTCTTTTCACTAATGAAACACTGTAAACCGAGTCACAGAAGCCATTTATCTGACAGCAACTTGAAATGCAGTCTTCGTCTTTGTACTACAAAGACAATTACACCAAATATTTCACAGATAATAAGGGGGAAAAGGATACAAAAAACTCGACGTCTGAATCAAAATTGAACTCACTTGGAAGTATTAAATATAATATAAGTGACAGATATAAGCTATGAAATGGTATGTTAAATTTGCTCTATTAAGCATCTAGGTAAATATATGTTTATTTCTCTTTGTATACTCAGTCAACACTCAATAAACGTTCAAAGCTTCCGATGTTGCAAATCTTAGTTATTCCGCCACTGACTGTTTTTCTATCTCCGTTGACCTTCATTTCTGCCCGCTTCCACACGCTCGGGCATCGGGCTATAAGATATGACGTCACAGTGCATCGAGTTGAGGCTGCCTGCTCTAGAGAATAGTCTTTTCTAGAGAAAAATTCCTACCCCAAGCCGAGAATCGAACCGGGGACCCCTCGCACAGCAGGCGAAGTGCTCTACCAACTGAGGAACGGAGTCAGCCTAGTAACAGTCATGCATAAGTTTGTTTGATGCAAATGTTCCAACAAGCCATCTCAGATAGTTGGCTTTTGAGCGTATACCTTAAGTTACATAGTAGCGTAACTTACATGGATGTAAGGTCAGAAGACTTCTGGTGGGTGTGGCACCCAACTATTGGAATGTGGAGGTAGGAATGGTTCCTAGGTGTCGAAATACAGACTTTTAAACATTGCAATGTATAACACGACGTATGCTCTATGATCGGAGCAATGCTTTTGGAACCGGTGATAAAAACTCGAAAGATCGCCTTAGTGTAAAAAATGGACTGCCACTTTGAAACTTTATAACTGAACCTATATATCTTCTTACATATTTTGATACTTCAGGAAATTATAGAAGGCGTATTGCTATTATTCACAAAAAATTCTGAGATGATCTGTCATCGAGTATTTATGCGTTCGTTGATCAGCACATTCACAACAAGAGCACTTGGATGCAGTTAGTCTAATAGGCTTCTAGATAAATACTGGAGGAAAGGATTAATGTTAATCCCTGATCTTGATTTGCGCCATGCTGTTTTTTATTTCATAATATATTCAACGTAACCCATTGCCACACCGTTTAAATGGGAGTTGTTTCATTGCACTTTAGGTCCTCTATTTCACAAAGTCAAAGTTTTACATGTTAGTGTCAAAATTTCTCCTAATTAAATACTAAAACTGTAGCAAATTTCGCAATAGCAAAGAAGCTTTTCTTCAATGTTACAAGAGTAAGACGGTACTCTACCATTTGTAGGTTTATTGGACATACATACGCAATTATTTGTGTTTTACTTTATCATTTAGCTAAATCTTTGATAAGCATAGGCTTTACAAAAGTGTCCCTATTGGTTGTACTTTGAGGAAATAGAGGAAAGCTTGTCCCGAGTATTTAAAACAGTTTTTATTCACTATATGCAGGATGCTCTAAAATTCCCCTTAAAAACTTCTAGGATTTGTAGAGAGGACTGAGTAGATATTTTTGACTTGAAACTCACGTCTAGAAACGTACCGTTTCCGTACTACTGTTGTTTGAAACCGTGTGGTTGGCAGGTATGAAATAGGGTATGGTAGGATGTGTTTACGTTGGATTAGCGGATGCTATTTGGCGTCTATTCTACCACTCTGATCTGGTTCGAGCCTCATTCGCATGTTTGAGTGCTACAGAAACATCCGAAATCCAGGAACATCCGCACCAACGATTCAGGTGAAGATGCATAGGCCAAGGTGGTCCAAATGCATGGCCTCCACGATAACTGGATTTGACGCCAGTGGATCTTTAATCTGGGGTCGAATGAGGAATTTGGTTTACGAGACTCCTGTAGAGACAGGAGAAGGTCTCGTGGCGCGAGTTATGGTCGCTGCAGGACATATTGCAGACACACCAGGCGTGGCACAGCGAGTTTACCATAACATTCGTAGGTACAGTATGTGCACCAAAATTGGTGGTTGCCAATTAAACCTTACTTGTAGTGGATCAGAATGCGAACCATGCTTTTAAAAGGACAAAAACTGTAAACAGCAATGTTTGTGAAACATTGCTTCCGTTTTATTTCTTTGGTTATTAATGAGTTGAAATTGAAACAAGTTATATACTGGATCACACCTAATAAATTACTTGTAAAAGTGGTCGCGTTAACATGTTTTCAAATGGTTGTAGCACGGAAACGGCGCGTTTCCAGACATGGGTTCCAGCTCAAAATATCTAAGCAGTCCCCTCTACAAGTCCTAGAAGTTAAGGGGAATTTTAGAATACCCTGTAGATATGTTAGGAGTACTTTTAAATTAAGGTCAATTTTACAGTGAACTAGTGACTACATAAGGTAATTTCTTTTTGTTCAATTCTGCATATCTTAAATTGTTCTCTATTAACGTAGTTATTTAGATACATATAGCGAAAAGTTTTAGGTTCCCTCGCCATATACCTGTATCTCGGCTGTCATGCTAATAGCACGTGCATGAAGCTGTGTTGGAAATCCACGTGCACCTAGAATTTTTACAGTGAGAACTTTTCTTTTTTGTAGATCCATATTACTGACCTGCCCACCTGTCCTCACAGAGAGGTGGAAGCAAATGTTGATGCTCTAAAGGGTCATTCAGAATGAAAATTAAGCATTAACTTCATGACAAAATAACTTGGGTCAAACCAATAACAGCCAATCGTAACAGCTGAGCGAAAATGGTGTCCTGCGAAATCACTACCGCCAGTACACACTACAAAATATGTATATTGGATATTGAACTCACAAAATAGCACCTTCTGCCGCCACAATTTGTTTTGCTGAGGTTTTTATAGATGTTCCAGTGCTTCCCTGGGTAGTTTGATTATAATTATTTTCCAAAATCATCTCATCATTACATAGTAACAGAAGACATTAAATAAAACCAAAACAACGAATTTCAATCTGAAATGTTTTAGTTAAGTTAGGAGAGTTGAATAATACACTGATCAATATAGTTAATGTATATGGGCCATAAGTTAAATCGTAGTTCACGTTACAAAAAATATCGAAATTGAGACAATCCAAAGAACATTTAAATCCATTGGACTAATTTTAACTGCAGAAGAATAAATAGGGCTGCGATGGGTTAACATAAGTAACAAAGGAAGTTAGTTAGTCGGCACATAGTGACTGAAAATATTACGTGAGATGGTAAATCAGGCGATGTGAATAGTTCTCAGATTGGCTAGTTATTTGTGTTTGAAGTGGACAAACTTATAAGCTGGGGTTTTGCAAGCCTCCAGTCTAATGTTTGATTTTATATTTGTCATTCATTGTGAACTGGTCCATTACAGTATATATCATAGTTTTTATATTCACGCGATTCACCATCACTGTAATTAGACTCCAAAACAACTGAGATATATATTATGGGGGAATGACTCCTAGTTCATATTACTGTTGGATAAGTATCATTTTGTATACGAGTAATGTTCAACAAAATTTGACCTAACCTTTATGGAGGTTTCCTGCGCATATTGAGTAATAGAGGATGTGCTTTTCGGAATATAATGCATTTAATGGTCAATTATAATAAATATCAAAACAGCCAGTGTTCCTTCTCTCTTCTATAGCTATCAACACTGCTAACTGGAGTAGCAGACAGAAGTATCTAATACACAGTGCCCTGCAGAGAGAAATGTGCTAAATTAACAACGTTGTGTTAAATGGAGAATCATATTGCCATGGGGATTTGTTTCCTTCCATCACCTTTACACAAATGTGCGTTAGTCAAGGGTAGATTATGGGATGTTCTGGAACTGTAGCCTAAGGTATGCAGAGTTTGAAAAACGTATTTAAGACTAATTTATTCTGGCTAGTTTATTTTTCCAGAAGACCTTAATTTAAAGTATTTCTAACAACAATACCGATAGCACTTAGATACTAACGTACTTCTTGCAGGGGCCACGACGCACCGATGCGCTCATAAGATCCTGATACTATGGGGAGCTCCTGAAACGAATCGAACCCTGATGCTTACTTTGAAAACACCAATTTGACCGTCTCAAAATTGTACATCCTCTGATCCGCCAAATCCTGTAACGTTGTACTTCAGCAACGTTATTTAATCTCGTACATATCATATTGCTACTTCAAGATTAAGTTTAGGCGACACCTCCGCCACGAAAACCGTCCGTACTTGCTAACTAGGATCTTTCAAGTGAAGACATGAGTCTGAGCCACAGCAGGAGCACGGGGAATGTGCTGAATATTCAGCGGAAACTTCAGCAGCAGATCAGCGGCGAATGGACCAGCACCGGTGGGAACGTGCTACGCAGAAGTCACAGCACCAGCAACTGCATCATTGTCAGCAAGAGAGGATACAAGCCTTCTGACCGCCACGACCCACAAAAGCGGGAATTTCTCACCTCACTCAGCAAAAAGATATGGCACGTGGTATGTTATTCTCTTCTACATTTTACTAGATATTGGTTTAAAATTTAACCTAGCATAGGCAATGTCATTTAAACTGTGCTGCAAGAGCTAGAGTCAATTTTAAGCTATACTAACTGTGGCAGTTATTTTGGCAGCATAAGCAGTGAATGTGCCCCGCTGACTCACTACCAGAAATCAGTATGAACATATCCTCAGTTAGGTTGGTAATATGATTTTGAACTTCTCTTGTTTAGAAACTCTCTAAGTAAATATTTACGCTAGTGCACCTGATACAGTATTATAACATGGATTTACAATGGTGGAATTTACAGCTCAGCAGAAAGTGAAATATTTTAACAAAAACGAGAAAAATCCAGTCCGATTATTTTTCTATCACTTCATAGTCCTCTAAAATTGTATTACAAATAAACGGTTTTCTTCTCGTCGTTAACGCAGTTTACAGTTTCCGTGCTATCAGAACTCACAACTTTGCTCAGTCTTTTTATTGTCTTTCTTCACTTTCACTGTCTCTCATACACTACGACATCTTCGACGCTCGTTAATCTTCTTACGACATGCACACGACACACACGCACAGCTGGCTCACACCGACTTGTGACCATAGCTGTAACTCTAAAACTAAACTAACTGACCAGCTAACTGAGTGACTCTGCTACTGTTTGTACTTTTTTACTGTAGGTGACGTCACACCGACTTTTCTCGACTACACACATACAGCACACACACTCATCGACTTATTGCAGTAGATCTAGCTCTAAAACTATACTGATTGTCTGCCTCTGCTGCTGTATCGTGTACTTTTATACTCGCGATGACGTCACACTGGTCTTTCTTGACTCCACATACACACACGCGCACCGAGAATGACTCAGCTAGAAGTCTCGAGAATATTCTCGACCTCTTTTGTTTCTGCCGCCTCATTATTACTGTCAAGTACACACAGCAGACACACGAGGCAGTCTGACGATGAACGTATTGTCCGCTCGGCGGTACGTCACTTGATGCGAAGTAGCTTGGCCTCGCGTTATACGACGAATCCAACGTCACAATATCATTGTTTGGTGAAATTAAAGTACAGCATAGATTAAATTTATGCCCATCATGTTCATTATTACATAATGTGTGGATTTTCTTCCCTATGTAATCTACAGTCACGTCAATTCACTTTATCACTCATGTGAAACATGGCTTCTGATAATGTGATATGGTTAGGAATTCATTGTCATCATCAATAGATAAACTGGTGAACTCCGCCCGTCTAAGTTATCATTTCGTTGTAGTTTCTGCACAAGTTATATTTATTGGGTGTATACGGATGTATATGGTCCTGTTTATGCAGGCTGCGTTGCCAACTATAAGTTCGACTGAAATTGCCACTTTGGGACTCAAGTACACGAAATTAGGTTTTAGCAGACCAATCAAATATTTCTGACGAGGCTGAGAATGTATCTATTATGCTAAAGCCTTTGCATTTCAGTAAAAGCTCTCTAAATTCTATTAAATAAAATAGAAATGTAAAACAAGTACTGAATAAATATACAAAAGGAACAGTCATATGCTGACATTCTTACCGGCCCCTGAGTCCTACGATATCAGTCATTACGGCGCCTTTTAGGAAGGGTTGACCGTGAGAATACCACATACGGATGTAGATGGCAGTGCTTATACTGAGTGTTTGTTTCCAAACAAGCAGCCTATGACTGAAAACATAGGTAAAAATACCGAGGGAAGTTCAATCCAAACCAGAAACCTAAAATCGGAGGTGATTCAGAAAACTTTTAAAATGTGTAAGAACTATAATTTTCAGTTCCATGTTGCGAAACCTCTCATATTTGTGAATGGTTTCTGACAATGAGTAAAACAGTCTTATATTTGCTTTAGTGATGAATGTTTTGGTGAAAACGTCCCGTAAAATCTATGTTTAAGATAAGAAAATTTTGGTTCTTTTATGATCAAGTTGGCATAACTGGTTACTGACATTTGGATGTTTTTACCTCAGTAGATTTAGTGGTACATAAAAGAGCTCCTGTCGGACGGAATTCCGGCACACCGGTGTCACTGATATGATCCTGGTATATTTAATAAACAAAACATATTTCTTTTAATGACTTCAGCGATCTAGATTGCTAAAAACATTTCCTTTCGGCGTGTTAAGCCATTTTAGAGAATATATACCAGAAAGTATTTTTTCTGAATACATTAAGGTCAAGTAAACGTTTCTACCTGGATACCCTCGTACAGTAGTGCAGCGGTTATTGACTGTAATAAATGTAAACTTGTTTATGTATTTGAAAGAGGAGCGTTTTGCCCATTAACGGCCGCTTGCCGGCAACTTCTCTGGCACTTCTGTATGGCACGTTGCATCATTGCTAGGGGTCAGTCGTGTATTTTGCTCAACACCACTACAGTTGTCAATTATACATATAAAGCCAATAACGCTCAACTTTTAAAGTGTTACATTTTCAGGTTGATTTTTAAACCAAAATAGTGTCTAGAATTATATCTATTGGAGGAAAAATACATTAAGGTAATGCACCACCAGATCTTTATTCTCATAGGGCGTGCTGGCTTAATAACACAGCAATTAGGGGGGAAAGGGGGGAGGTTTAAGTTGATGCCCTTGCTTTTCTGAAAACGATCCAGGGCTATATGTTTAGAATCTCTCTCTGTCTCTATCTCTCTCACACTCATACACACACACACACACACACACACACACACACACACACACACACACACACACACACACACACACACACTTTTCATACATGCATACTTGGGAGGAAAACTTTTATTACACAGATATTTAAAACTGCTAATTGAAACCAAATGGCAGCAGCAATATTAAGTGAAGCTAGAGAAATACATTACATTTGTGTGCATACAGTGATTTATGTGATACATTTATAAGAATAAACATCTCTAAGATTAAATTAATTACTCTTTTGTTACAATTGACTAATCATGTTTTGTCTTTACCGCAGTACCTAGCCGTTATACGGCTTAACCTGCGCGATAGTATGATGGAAACCACATATGAATAATATTTACGAGAAGGCTTACATGAATATGGTATTACATATTATGACTATAAAATTGTTTTATAGTTTTTATATATTCCTATGGTCAATAATAGGTTAGTAAAGATAAAGTAATCAATTATAGTTTGAGTAGGAGGAAAAATGTGTTACTTTATTTATTTTAATTACTCATTTATTCTTTTATTTACTTTATTTATTTTTGCTTGTATGTAGCCACATTGATATCACTGTGAGAATAATGTTCTGTTTACTTTTTCTTATAAAGCTCTGTCTTACTATGTATTTAATGAATACCATTCGGGCTTTGGTTTGCACCACCTGAAAATCTTCACCCCTTCAAAAGCTTGTGCTGCACTAGGTTTTAGCGTGTGGCTCCCAATGGTAAGAGGCCTGCATGACAAACTGAATGCGCTCACCATCTCTTTCTGTTTTAGCCAAATCCGTCGAAAGCGTACAAACGTCGATAGAGAAAATCTTGTGAGCACATACATCCTTTTTTTTTAAATTAAGAGTCTCAAAGCGTGTATTTTCGGTGAAATCTCTGTAATGAATTTTTGGGTGGGACAAAAAACTTCCTCTACTTATTTTAAGTACCTATAATAAATGATAATGGGTGGTCAAAGCTATATGAATGTGAGACATCAGATTTGTTACAGTCAACAGATACAATTTGCCAAGCAGATGGGACAAGCTTTGAACACACGAGTCCCAGCCTTTGTGTGCACCATGTTCTGTGTTTAGAAATACAATTGTGTCAGGGCTTTGTTAGGACCGTTAATCTTAGTGCCAAAATATCTGTACAGATTCGCTGCATATTCTTCTCTGTGATTCACAGCAGCTAAAATCCCCTGCCAAGAAATGTAAATGCTCGATGGCTGGACAGGTGGCAGCAGCTGCTTACATAATGTTTTGCTCGTATTATTTTGTACTACTTTTAAATGGTTAGCCAAACATTGCAGGCCATTAAAAACATCAAATAGTTACACAACATTCCGGAATCCCAGTCGCACCTAAATTCAGCAAAATGCTGGAACAACGTATAATGATGGGAAACTGTAAAAACAGCTGCTCTCTGTAGTAACGATTTAATGAAACAACTAATCGTTACTGAATGTGCTGTTCTTCGGTGTATAGGGGCAACATCCTAGTCTCCTGTTTCCAAGGTCGCGGGTTCAAACTTGGTGGTGTGTGGTGTATCATTTTCGGGTGTAAAGGTTTTCCTTCGGAAGGCAAGTATCCGGTTGTACCGTGTGTACATTTATGGCACCAGGCCATAAATAGGCCTCTAAGCTAAATTAATCGGTCTCTCACCCCCATATACAAGGTGTCCCAAAAACACACCGACAACGCTTAGTATGCTGTACAGGATGGCAAACTGATCGGTTTTCAAATGTCCAGTAATTCACGGTTTGGGCGCTGGAGAGCGCCGAAGTTTGAGAACGAACAGTTGATAATTGATTAGCATTTATTTTGATACATCTTTCTCTACTGGTAAGTAGAAGGAAGTATTGTATTCCACCCAAAAATTCGATGTCGACATTTCACCGGAAGTATATGTTGAGACCCCCTGAATAAAAAAAAAAAAAAAAAAAAAAAAAAAAAAAAAAAAAAAAGCAATTTTAGAAAAAGGTCCGTGTGTGTGTGTGTCTGTCTGTCTGTCTGTCTGTCGACAGCATAACTAAAAACGAAAAGTCAATTAAAGACCAAATTTGGTATTTAAGTTTAAAGTCTTTCAAGGATGCGACACGAAAATTTTGAATAAAATAGTCCCACCCTAAACTACCCTTTACCTGGAAAATGTTTTTAATATCTTGATTTTATTGAAAATGTGTAACGATTTTGATTAAAATGTCACATGTTTAAGATAGTTTTATGACAAATGAAATGTACATTTTGAATTTTCTGGCTATAGCCTATATAGACCGGTTTACTCTGGACGACTTTTGAATAACTCGTAAACCGTAAGAGATAGACAAAATCTAACACTACAAAAATGTATATCTCGCTAAAACACACAATTTAGGTCTAAATGAATTTTTTGTTTGTTCATTGAACCATTTCGGAGATATTCCTTTCTATTTATGTCAGTTTTGGAAAACAAAACTTTTGTGAAATGGAACATCGTTGTGCATTTTTTATATGTTAAGCCTGCAAAGAGAACGGAATCTCAAAGCTTTAAAATATTTGACTATCGCTCAAAGTCTACTGCATTCTAATATTCCCCTTGTACCTACAAGGAACAAGCAATACAATAATATGTACAAATGTTTATCTCAACTAATATGAAGAAGATATAGGAATAAGAGTTTGTAAGAATGGTTAGTACAAGAGTAGAGAAAGTCATGTGAGTGCAACACATCAGATTTTCTTAATATACATCCCTTTAGCTATCTATGTACTGCGGATGAACGACCAGAGCCTAATAACATTCCTACAATGCGTTACATTCCTCCAGAGTCCTTGGTGAGCGTCCTTGTTACTTGTGTTGTTTCCAGTATAGTAATGTTTTTCCCCTTTGTTAACATCATCACACGTAAGAGTGTCATATCGGACGGGGAATGAATAAAATGGGTGTAGCGGTGCTCAAATAAGCCCGAGGTCCATAGAGCTTTAAGTTACCTGACGTTTGCCTTCTCAGGATGAAGGAAAACCTCGGGAAAACCTTATCCGGATAGGTCACCCTAAGCGAGATCGGAACTCATGACCTCTTTCACGTGAGCCAAACACGCTACCACCACGCTACAGAGGTGGGCTGTAACAGCAGTGCTACACATACCAGAACACAGGAGCACACTTTGAGTTACCCGTGCTTCTGGAGTTTTGCTTGCATGTGGTTCATGCATGATGGGGCACCACACCATTTGGTACGCGTTGCGCGACTTTACTTGAACCAAACATTAATGGACGACGGATTGGTCAAGGAGGCCCAGCAGATGGCCTCCCCGTTCGCCGGATCTTAATCCATTAGGTTTCTGGCTGTGGAGACATTTCAAGACATTGAAGTATGCCAACCCTACCGAAAATGTGCAAACATTGTTCTAAAATGGCGCATATCTCAACAAGTATTTGTTTCCGGACATATGTTTATGGACATTTATTCTTGTTTTGACCAATCCCAACTCCTGTTGCAATATCGGACGCATTTTTAAACCCCTGTATAGTACTGCGTTTACCAATACGAATTCCGTTGTAAAGCCGACAATGAAGTGTGAAACATTTGTTTTAGGCACTAAAATACACTCTTTATATACACACGTGAGACATAACGGCATCACTGAACAGTTTACCTGTCTACAAATTAAGACCTGTGTCGCCAACTTAAAAACTACAGTTAACACCAGTTACAGCCATGTCTTGACCTGGAGTACCTTTTAGGAACAGTTGCTAGTACTGATGACAATTGAACAGATGGAATATCACCATAAGTAACTAGAGAGTACTATAATGGTGTGAATATGTCACAGTTGGCTTTTGGTAAATTGTAATAGCTCGTGTTCTCTATAGAATGGGACGCTAAGAGTCATAACAGTTAAATAGCGTCCATCAAAAAGTCAATATGTCACAAAATGTGGGGATATTCTCTACATTGTATCATTAAAACCTTTGTTCTGTGTACTCCAGCTTCAAGCTTTTGTAGACATGGCAGGCTAACCCTTTGGACACCACGGGAAATTAAATGTCATCTGTGTATTCAAACTTTCTCTACTCTTAAACGCCTATTCTATCTACTTCATATTAATCGAGATAAATATTCCTAGAAATGATTTTATAATTTCCTTGTGTATACAACGGGAATAGGATAATGCAGCAGACTTAAGCGATATCAGCTCCTTTAAAAACTGGTCATTAAGTGATAGTTTTGAATTTCAGTTCTCTTTGCAAGGCCTGAACATTTAAAAAGTACGAATAACGACTTCCTACTAGAGAAAACTAAGTATTTGAACAAAAATATCTTGCAAATCCTTTGCGCTTTAAGGATTTGTATACCTTTTTGTGGTGAACTTTTTGTATATCTGTTAGGATTTAACACTTGTGCAAAAGTCGTCCGCAATGAGGAGGAATTCAGAGGTTATTCTCAAAAAGTAAATTTCATTTATCATGAAAATAACTGATGTATTGTGATCAACATCGTTAGAGCAATTTAAAAACGATCAAAATTTTCAAACGTTTCCATGTGCTAGGTGGGAGATTTTGTTGAAAATCTTCGTGTCGCATCCTTGAAAGTTGCCTCAGATTTCCGTCCTCCGTTGGTTATTTGAAGCCTTTGTTGATCATGTTTCTTCTTACGTCATCCAGCCACTACTCTCTGGGCTTCCCCCTTCTGCCGCCATCAACACCCCAATCCAATATCATTTTTTGGGATTTTATTATTCTTCGTCCTCTTCAGGTGCCCAAACCGTTTCAATCGTCACTCTTGTATTTCTAAAATATTACCTGTAACATTCATTATTTCTCTAATTTTTTGGTACCTAATTTTCTCCTTACTTGATTTTCTAGTTGCCCTCCAGCAAATGTCCATCTGTGTTGCCAATAATTTATTTGCTTGGTTTCTACCTAATACACAGATCTCTGCACCATATGACACGTTGTATTAATGATTTGAAAAATCAATGTCTTGGATTTATTTGCACAGTTTTTATTCCGTATCACTGAATTTAACATTGCAAATCCTTTTGTTCCTTCACCAATTCATTTTTCAATTCAAAATAGCTTTTCCCATCTGATTCTAAAATTGATCTCCTTATTTATATCTTCATACTTTCTTAATTTCCTTCAAAGAAGCTGACTTTAAATAACAAGTTTGCTATTTAATCACGTTTTCGTTAAACGTACACACACCCACATCCCTCACCCTCTCCTCTCCTCTCCTCTCCCCCTCCCCCCACCTCACACACACAAACACGGATCTTTTGCTAATTTTTACTTTAACCACAGTAAGAGGAAATATTGTAGTTCCACTCAAAAATTCGATGTCGAGATTTCACCGGAAATATGTTTTGAGGCCCCCCGAACCCAAAAAAGCATTTTTAGAAAAATATTCGTGTGCGTGTGTCAGTCAGTCAGTATGTGGACAGCATAACTGAAAAACAAAAGTCGGTTAAAACCAAAGTTGGTATTTAACCCTTCCTGGGCGTAATTATTTTCCTAGTTTTCTCAAGTATTTTAAAACATGAATATTATTCAAAATAAGGCACATATGAAACTATTTTGTGTACTAAATTGTTGAAAACGTATAACCAACCACATAAATGTTAATTAAGTCATGAAATTGCTTTTTATTAGAGGTATTTTCTTTTGAGGCTACACTTATTTAAATGAAACGTGGCATATGTACCAAAACAACTGAAACTTTCCCATATCTACAGGGCAGAGTGCAACATCAGTTCCTAGACATCTTATTGGGTGACACTGAAGTCTTTTTGTGTATGGTATGCTCCAAAGCAGTTGGTGGGATGTAAATAGGGTTTCAGATCACATGTTTCACAAAAATATATAGTTTCTTTCCTAACACCTGCTACTACATAGGTCACTGTTGCGCGCACTTGCAGGACTTTCGTTTTCATCACTTTCCCACGCACTAAAGTCACTTTCATCTGTTTCATTGAGCACAGATTCTATACAAGCCCTTATTTCATCCTCCCATACAATCTCTTACGCGTCATGCTCCAAATCAAACCAAAACGAGCAAAATAATGAAACACAACACAGAAAATTACCCGCTCAGGACGTATTATTTTGTAGCGACTAACAAAACACAAACCTAAGCACAGACACGCGCTTAAATTCATCTAATGACATCTGTTGACCATTTACGTGAAGTAAAGGCCAGCTACGATAGCTTACGCGAACGTATAAAAAGAATTTGTGCGAAACTGACGCGTAACCATGCGTCGCGAATATATGCTCATTTCGCCCGGGAAGGGTTAAGTTTAATGTCTTTCAAGGGTGCGACACGAAGATTTTGAAGAAAATAGCCCCACCCTAAAGTACACTTTACATGAAAATTTTTCGAAATTTTTAATTTTCTTGAAAATGGCTCTAACGATTTTGATTAAAATACCACATTTTATAACAAATGAAATGTATATCTTGAATTTTCTGGCTATAGCCCATGTAGTCCTATTTACTTTGGATGACTTTTGCAGAACTGGTAAACCGCAAGAATATCTGCTATACAGAAAATGTAGATCTTGCTAAAACACACAATTTACGTCTGAATAATTTTTTGGTAGGGTGAACCATTTCGGAGATATTCTTCGTTATTTGTGCGAGTTTTGGAGAACTTCTCTCAAATGGAACATTGTTATTCATTTTGCGTATGTTAACCGTGCAAAGAGAACGGAATTTAAAACCTTTAAAAGGTTTGACTATCCCTCAAAGTCTACTGTATCTCCATATTCTCCTTGCAGCTACAAGGAAATAAGCAATAAGATAATTTGTACAAATGTTTATCTTAACTAACACGAAGAAGATATAGGAATAAGAGTTTGTAAGAATGGCCAGTACAAGAGTAGAGAAAGTCATATGAGTGCAACACATCAGACCTCAAAAGGCGTCTTCCCAGTAAAATCTCAGTACTGAATTATAGGATGGAATGCCTTAGCTTCTGTACCTAGTATGAAACGGCAGAGAAAGCAATACAGACAGAATGTAGTGTGTTCTTCTACTTGAACACATTCTTGCAATAAAACTTGACGGCCGTACTAAGTTTAGGTGCTGGCAATGCATGCAGTGGCGTGTCGGTTATGTGCATTGTTCAGTATCGCGTGGGCGTACGGCTTAGTTCAACAAACTTGACACACGTCCAAACAAACAACATCAATCAGAATGATTCACAGGTAATGACTCGATTTACCAGCTGCCATTCATTAGGTACGAGTACTTCCTCTATATTTATACTAAGAATAATGGTCGCTCTCGCTATCAGACCATTACAAAAACAAAAGGACTGCCTTCATTAATTAAAACATCTGATGTGCCGTATTCACATCACTTTCTTTACTCGCTCTTCTACAATGTAGGTTCCATTTATATGTCGCCTTTAACATCTAAGGTTATACCGGCGGTTTTGAACCTTTGGAGCAATTGCTAATTACTAATCATAACAGTGAATTGGCATTAATTTGGGTGGTTATCTTAAATTCACGCACATGGACAATCCCCACCTCTCTCTCTTAATTAACGTCTTCTGACGTAATGTCATATCGGACGGTGAATGAATGAAATGGGTGAAATGATGCTCAAATGAGCCCAAGGTCCATCGAGCTTTAAGTTACCCGACATTCGTCTTCTCAGGATAAGGGAAAACCTCTTGAACGTGAGGGAGACACGCTAACCATCACGCTACCTAGACGGGCTTTACAACCTCATTCATACTTCTCAACTCTAGAGAGGATGGGGCATAATCCTATCTGAAGAATCATTTCCACTCAACGAAAAATCAAACCCAAGACCTCTAGATTTGAAGGTTAGCGTGCTAACCATCAAACCACAGAGGCAGTTCATCTTATTCTGGCTCATCAGATAAACTTTTATTGCACATTTACACTTTTCATTACAGAAGAATCGAGTGGATTAAGCGATTGTCAATACTTTTATAAAAGGGAATTGCTATATGTATCATGGATTTGAGATTTCATGGTTTTTGCACGACCATGAGAAAAATTGAATGGGTTTCCACTTGGGGAAAAATCTGATATATTACATTCACATTAAATTACATCAAGAAGAATGTATACCTTCCTAATTCAAAGGGAAACTTCATATCTAAAGTCAATCCGACACAAACATTAGACATCACATATTATTTACACCTGACAGAAGAAGTTAAGAAAAGTGATACCCCAACTAGTGTTCCAAAAGTATTGGCATTAGAGACAATCCATACTAGATTTCCAGAACATGAATGGCTCCATATTTACACTGATGGATCATTGATATCAAACCAAGATGGAGCAGGTGCTGGAGTCACATGTCACCTCTTTTCCTATTACAAATCTTTAAGTTATGGAACTGCAAACTTCGATGGAGAAATTGAAGCAATTCGAATGGCCCTACAAAATCTTTTGTACAGAATTTCACATTTTCAGCAAGCAGTTATTCTCTCAGATTCCAGGGCAGCAATTATAGCAATTACTTCCAAGTTGTCACCAAAAAACCAAACAATTATAGAATGTTGGAAAATCCTTACCGATCTAACCGCACTTCAAAAACAGCTAGTCTTCCAATGGATACCGGCTCACTGTGGACTGAGTGGTAATGAGAAAGCTGATTTTCTTGCAAAAAAGGGTACCGGCAGTGTACAGAAAGCTATAGTTAATCTATCATTTTATGCAGCTAAAAGATTAATCAGCTCTGAATTCAAAAAAATTATTGCAAAATATTACTATGAAAAATCAAAGAATAAAAGATGGGAACTACCAAACATTCTAACAGTAATTCCCGAGTATCCTCGAAAAACAGCAGTTGCAACCTTCAGGTTGATTACAGGACATGATTGTCTGGCAAGGCATTTAAACAGAATTGGGATATATTCTTCACCACTCTGTCCCCTATGTGATCTGCAAGAGGAAATGGATCGAGACCACCTTCAAATATGCCCGGCCACTTCTAATGCCCCATCCATCAGTGAAAAATATTGGAGAGCAAGACGATTAATGACTTCAATGTCAGAAATCTAGCATTAGCTAACAACAAGAACAACATTCACATAGTCTTCTCTGCCCATTCTTTAATAAATATTCTTGCAATAGCTTATACCTCCTTGCTAATCGAAATAATGGTTTTATTATACATTAGCTTACTTACCCCATGTAACTCTAATGACGAATTAACACATTCTGGTGTTTATGAAGTTATGCTACAGGATCTAGCAAGTTTTGTATTGAATCCTACCTTCTAACTCTTATAGCTGTAATTTCGTAGTCCTGACTATTCCAAACAACGTGTGAAAAATCCTCAGATATTTGCACAGGCGGGTGTGATACATCGGCGGAATCTCTGAATTCCTTAAGGGCTTCACCCTGGTCTATCTAGGCAATGTTAAAAATGTCCATAAACATGTTCCTTTTCCTCAATAACTAGGATACTGAAATTTTTACCACATATTCTTGGAAGTATTTGTAACCTTTTAACATGAGCATTTTTAGAAAGGTTTCCCAAATATTTACCATTTTTACATAAAAAGTATGAAATATGATTGGCTTATTTTTTATTTTCATCAAAAATAGCGTTATTAAGAAACTGTTAAAATAACCAAATGTATGTAGCTAATATCTTGTAAAAGTGTCTTTCTTCTACTTATTATGGAAGCTAGACTACAAGACAAAATTAGGAATGAATAACTAGACTATGAAGCGGCATCGAAGACAAGAGTCAAATAGAAATGGGGAGGACATGTGACCAGACTACTTGCAGACAGATGGGTCTATGCCACCACGAAGTGGGACCCAAGAAGAAGGAAAAGGGGAGGCCAAGAAGGACATGGCATAGGACCTCCTGGAAGCGATTGGACCTCAGTGTATACGACTAGCGAGGAATAGGAAAGAGTGGAAAATCACAATTTTAAGTTTAGAACAAAACATTAACAGGTCTTAGAAACAAGGTGTAGTGTAGCGAAGAAAATTGTGGGAACTGGAAAGACACTATTTAGGTTTAAAATAGAGTACAAACAGGCATAAAATTTGGACTAGGCACACAGGGAATAGCTCCCTCGAGTGTGAAATTGAGCTAACCCTAGGAGGCTCTTGCCTGCAAAGGGTTCAGTGGCTTTTCATAAACCCCAAGGTACAGTGTGCTCTCCCGACAAATACATTTTTACTTTCTCTACTACGTATAGTAAGTAGAGGAAGTATTGTGCTCCACCCAAAAATTTGATGTCAAGAGTTCACCGAAAATATATATTTTGAGGCCCCCTGAATCCCAAACAAACATTTTTAGAAATGTGTGTGTGTGTGTGTGTGTGTGTGTGTGTGTGTGTGTGTGTGTGTGTGTGTGTGTGTTTGTAGTCGGTTAAAACCAAAGTTGATATTTAAGTTTAATATCTTTCAATGATGTAACACGAAGATTTTGAAGAAAATTCCTTCGCCCTTCCTTGCTTTACATGGAAAATTTTTCAAAATGTTTGATTCTCTAGAAAATGGCTTTAAAGATTTTGATTAAAATGTCATATATTTGAGATAGTTTTATAACAAATGAAATTTCTATCTTGACTTTCCAGGTTATAGCTCATGTAGTCCTGTTTACTCTGCATAACTTTTTCATTACTGGTAAACCATTAGAGATAGACAAAATCTTACTGTACAAAAATGTAGATCTTGCTAAAATACATAATTTATGTCTGAATAAATTGTTTGTAGAGTGAAGCATTTCAGAGATATGCATTGTTATTTGTGTGGGTTTTGAAGAGCTTACACTTCTATCAAATGGAAAATCGTTATTCACTTTTTATGTGTTAAGCGTGCAAAGAGAAGGGAATTTGAAAGTTTCAAAAGATTTGACTATTGCTCAAAGACTACTGTATTTCCA
Organism: Tenodera sinensis; assembly: GCA_030765045.1. NCBI lineage: Eukaryota > Metazoa > Arthropoda > Insecta > Mantodea > Mantidae > Tenodera > Tenodera sinensis. The sequence goes on along the minus strand of CM060966.1, from coordinate 19,884,274 downwards.
TATTCACCTTGCACCTATAATTCCTGCAAGTATTTATCTCGACTAATATGAAGATATAGGAACAAGAGTTTGTAAGAAAGGTTAATACAAGAGTAGAGAAAGTCATGTGAGTGCAACCTCAAATATTTATATATGCAGTAAAGCTTTAAATATAGCAATTAAGTATTTAATAAAGAGAAACCAAATAACTTTTATATCATTTTTATCGCCAGATTTCAAAGAAATAGAATAAATAAGGAAAAATTTTGAAAATGTTAGTATTTTTACTGGGTGAACCCCCTTAACCACTCCTCGACAGTCTGCCAAGGTCAGCAAATGCTGCAACGTGTGTTACGCCTTTGCGTTGGAAGAATCCTTTGTTATTTAGTAACATAAAAGCTACATAATGTTCACCCAATGCAGAAACCCTCAACGTAAATATCTCAGTCTTCAACGAATCGTTTGCCAGCTGCTCCAGTGGTGAACAAGAGTTGTATTTTTAAGGTATACAAGGTCGAGTGAGGAAAAACAGCAGTTAAGTAAGCTGATCTATTTGAAACGCGTTGCCGACTGTTTGAGGAGATGCATTTAAATGTTTTGGAATCTTAATACGAGAAACTAACAAAAGTATTATATTTGTTAAGTTTTAAATTATCAATACTTCACGGCTTAAAAATAACTTTTCCGTAACAACGTGAAGCATGAATTGCCGCGAGTCGCTGAAATCTTATTCGCTTGGTGGCTTACATTATTTTAAGTACTTCAGTTTTCTTTTTAGTTTTCAATACTGGAATATGTGATTTTCCGTATGTCCCACGACTTGAGCCAATGGCTATATCTGAATTCACCGAGCTCCTAATTATCTTAATCACATTGACTGCTTTTCCTTACCACGGAAGTTAGCTAACAACCTTTTCTCATGAGAAGCAGTTAACAGTTCTTAAAATATCTATTGATTTTAAAAATGTTTATAAAACCATTAATCTTACCCATCGTTAATTCCTGTATCACAATATTAAGTATCCGATCACTGATATGCCAGGGATGTTCTCTTTTTATGTAATTTATTATTCCCTGCTAACGAATTTTATTAAAACATAAATTCAAAGGAAATAAAGCAAACGTTTTTTACATGAAGTTTATTAGAAGCTTTTGGAATCGAGAAACTTCAGTACATCACAGTACATCTAGAGAATTAGAATACATGTTATTCAGAGGTTTTTATAGCGTTTCATTACTAGGCTTAATTGTTCAGCTACATTAAAGAGGAATCAAGTTATGGGCGTTCATAGTTCATGTTACGGTACAGTGTATGGAACCGGTTCTGTCCGTCTGCTGTACAGACAAAATGTGCACAACTTCACTCTTTGGTGGCTCACCTACTAATTCATTACATACATATTTGTGGTAAAGTTGGCGTATGAAATTTTTGGTGGAATACAATGCTGCAACTTCACCGAAAATAACTGTTTTGTGACCCCCTGCATCCAAAAGAGTAAGTTTTAGAAGTTACGAGAATTTCTTCACTTTGCGAAATTGTGGTCGTGTTTCTGCGGGCAGGGGACCCATGTATTTAAACGTGCACTGGCGCTTTAAAAATGGCGGAACCTGACACTTTTTTCTGCATTTGATTCCTGAAGTTCCTGCATACAGTTGTAGCTGAAAATCTGAAATTCGTAAATGTTGTCATCTTTGGTCGAAATTTCAGTCCCCGTGTTGCACCACGGGAAACTAAGGAAATGGAAATTCAGCAATTGTCCAGGTGGGTTCGTTTCAGTCCTTATTAGAACGAAATCAAAGACTCTTCTCCCTGTTAAATGACACTTGCCCTTTTCCCTTTGTTATTTCTTGAAAGTTGATATGCTCATTTTTGTCCCGTGTGGAAAAACAAGTAATTTGCATAGTTCTGGAAATTGCGCAGTGGCTATGTGTTTCAGAAGCAGAAACTTTTCCGGCTCAGTAACAAACAATAGCACACTTTATTTTGTCTGTAAGTATTATGACGAGAAATTAGCAAAACAGACTTTACAGTCTTGGAGTCCGTCCAGCACTTCACACTCATGGTCAAAACTGTTTGTGTAATGTGGTTCATATTTTTAAAAAGCATTTTGGCCGACGTTCAAGGTAAAGAGTCTTCAGTACAACATTACACAGTCGGCAGATGCTGTGCAGCGATCTGCAGCAAGGCTATAAATATGTCCTGCAGACTGCACAGTAATGCCTTCTGTGGACAGTCAATGATATATCTCTGTAATGAATGTGACAATATTTCTCTCGAGGTTCGAACTATGAACCCTCTTATTTTCTGCTGAACAGACGGAAATAGTTAGCAATATAAATCTTATAAAGTAGGATTGCTGTAGGCACCTGTTTGTATCTGTGGACAGCTGCCTGATTTACAATGTCGTCGCCTTCCTTGTTACGCAAATGCGATCGTCACTTTTCTTTGTCTTCGTTGGTCTGGTATCACTGTGGAGAAAAGCAAATTGTGCCTTTAATTTATAAGCTAATAAATCAAGTGTTCTAATTTTATTACCTTCTCTACTGCTGAAAAAGGGTTCCATTCCATTAAAAAATTCTATACCAAGACTTCAGGACTCCTAAATTTAACCATTTTTACTTTCTCTACTACGTATAGAAAGTAAGGTATTGTATTCGACCCAAAATTTCGATGTCAAGATTTCACCGGAAATACATATTTTGAGGCCACCTGAATCCAAAACAAAGAACCTTTGTAAAAATCTGATGTGTTACACTCACATGACTTTCTCTACTCTTGTACTAACCATTCTTACAAACTCTTATTCCTATATCCTCTTCGTGTTAGTTGAGATATTTGCAGAAGTTATCTTACTGATTATTTCCTTGTAGGTGCAAGGGGAGTATTAGAATACATTAGACTTTAAGCGATAGTCAAATCTTTCAAAGCTTTGAGATTTCGTTCTCTTTGCACGGCTGAGATTTAAAAGAATGAAAAACGAAGTTGCATTTGACTAAAGCTTAAGTTTTCCGAAACAAACAAAAAGGAATATCTCGGAAAATAATGACTCTACAAACAAATTTGGACATAGATTGTGTGTTTTAGCGAGATCTACATTTTTACTTTCTCTGCTGGTAAGTAGGGGATGTATTGTATTCCACCCAAAAATTCGATGTCGAGATTTCACCGAAAATATGTTTTGAGACCCCCTGAATCCAAAAAAGCATTTTTAGAAAAAGGTCCGTGTGTGTGTCCGTGTGTGTGTCAGTGTGTCTGTCTGTCAGTCAGTCAGTCAGTCAGTCAGTCAGTCAGTCAGTCAGTCAGTCAGTCAGTCAGTCAGTCAGTCAGTCAGTCAGTCAGTCAGTCAGTCAGTCAGTCAGTCAGTCAGTCAGTCAGTCAGTCAGTCAGTCAGTCAGTCAGTCAGTCAGTCAGTCAGTCAGTCAGTCAGTCAGTCAGTCTGTCTGTCTGTCTGTCTGTCTGTCTGTCTGTCTGTCAGTCTGTCTGTCAGTCTGTCTGTCAGTCTGTCAGCCTGCCTGTCTGTCAGCCTGCCTGTCTGTCTGTCAGCCTGCCTGTCTGTCTGTCTGTCTGTCAGCCTGCCTGTCTGTCTGTCTGCCTGCCTGTCTGTCTGTCTGCCTGTCTGTCTGCCTGTCTGTCAGCCTGTCTGTCTGCCTGTCTGTCTGCCTGTCTGTCTGCCTGTCTGCCAGCCTGTCTGTCTGCCTGTCTGCCTGTCTGCCAGCCTGTCTGTCTGCCTGTCTGTCTGCCTGTCTGTCTGTCAGCCTGTCTGTCTGTCAGCCTGTCTGTCTGTCAGCCTGTCTGTCTGTCAGCCTGTCAGCCTGTCAGCCTGTCAGCCTGTCAGCCTGTCAGCCTGTCAGCCTGTCAGCCTGTCAGCCTGTCAGCCTGTCAGCCTGTCAGTCTGTCAGTCTGTCAGTCTGTCAGTCTGTCAGTCTGTCAGCCTGTCAGCCTGTCAGCCTGTCAGCCTGTCTGTCTGTCAGCCTGTCTGTCTGTCAGCCTGTCTGTCTGTCAGCCTGTCTGTCTGTCAGCCTGTCAGCCTGTCAGCCAGCCTGTCAGCCAGTCAGTCTGTCAGCCTGTCAGCCTGTCAGTCTGTCAGCCTGTCAGTCTGTCAGTCTGTCTGTCAGTCTGTCTGTCAGTCTGTCTGTCAGTCTGTCTGTCAGTCTGTCTGTCTGTCAGTCTGTCTGTCAGTCTGTCTGTCAGTCTGTCAGTCAGTCTGTCAGTCAGTCTGTCAATCTGTCTGTCAATCTGTCTGTCAATCTGTCTGTCAATCTGTCTGTCAATCTGTCTGTCAATCTGTCTGTCAATCTGTCTGTCAATCTGTCTGTCAATCTGTCAGTCTGTCAGTCTGTGGACAGCATAGCTCAAAAACGAAAAGTCGGTTAAAAACCAAAGTTGGTATTTAAGTTTAATGTCTTTCAAGGATGTGACACGAACATTTTGAAGAAAATAGCCCCACCCTAAACTACCCTTTACATGGAAAATGTTTCGAAATTTTTGATTTTCTTGAAAATGTCTAACGATTTTGATTAAAATGTCATATGTTTGAGATATTTTTATGACAAATGAAATTTATATCTTGAATTTTCTGGCTGTAGCCCCTGTAGTCGTATTTACTCTCGACGACTTTTGCATAACTGGTAAACCGTTAGAGATAGATCAAATTATACTCTACAAAAAATGTAGATCTTGCTAAAATACACAATTTATGTTTCAATAAATTTTCTTGTAGGGTGAACCATTTCGGAGATATTCCTTGTTATGTGTGTAAGTTTCGGAAAACTTAGAACTTTCGTGAAATAGAACATGATTGTTCATTTTTTTACATGTTAAGTGTGCAAATACAACAGAATCTCAGAGCTTTAAAACATTTGACTATCGCACAAAGCCTACTGTATTCTAACATTCCCCTTGGACCTACAAGGAAATAAGCAATAAGTTGTACAAATGTTTATCTCAACTAACACGAAGAAGATATAGGAATAAGAGTTTGTAAGAATGATTAGTACAAAAGTAGAGAAAGTCATGTGAGTGCAACACATCAGATTTTTTGTATAGCATATCTTGTCTATCTCTTACGGTTTACGAGTTATTCAAGTCAGAGTAAACAGGACTACATAGGCTATAGACATAAAAATCAAAGTATACATTTCATTTTTCATAAAAATATCTTAAATATACGTCATTTTAATAAACAATCGTTAGTCATTTTTAAGAAAAACAAAATTTTCTAAAGATTTTCCATGTAAAGGGTAGTTTAGGGTGGAGCAATTTTCTTCAAAAATCTTCGTGTTGCATCTTTGAAGGACATCAAACATAAATACCAACTTTGGTTCTTAACGGACTTTCCGTTTTTGGGTTATGCTGTCCACAGGCTGAAAGACACACAGACACACACAGATAGCCACAGTCAGAGAGACACACACACACGTGGACATTTTTCTAAAATTACTGTTTTGAATTGAGGGCCTCAAAACATACTTCGTTGAAATCTCGACATCGAATTTGTGGGTGGAATACAATAGTTCCTCTACTTACTAGTAGAGAAAGTAACAAAGCACTTTTAGAAAAGGGTCCGTGTGTGTGTGTGTGTGTGTGTGTGTGTGTGTGTGTGTGTGTGTGTGTGTGTGTGTGTGTGTGTGTCTGAACAGCATGGCAAACGAAAAGTCGATTAAAGACCAAAGTTGGTACTTAAGTTCAATATCTTTCAAGGGTGTGATAAGAATATTTATGGGAACTTCTTGATTGATTTAATCGTGTTGGTTACTACATTATATTTGATTTTCTCAAAAATAACTAACGATTTTGATTAAAATGCTATATTTATAAGATAATTTTATGGTAAATGAAATGTATATTTTGAAATTTTTGCCTATAGAAGACATAGACCAAATCTTGCTATACAAAAATGTACATCTCGCTAAAACACAATTTATGTGCAAATTATTATGTTATTTGTGTGGCTGAACTTGATGGTACTTGTAAGAAACTGAGAGCACATTCCTTCCTTAACATAAGTACAAAGCGATGCTATGGCAAAGGACAAAGAGAGGTGAGGAACTACTGATCGCTGATTGGTCGTAAAAGTGATGGAACAAAACTCACAAGATCCAAAGGATGATGACATAAACCGGGAAGTTTATCGCCTATTTAAACATGGATCGAGCGAAACATGAAAGCAAATTTCTTCGGAGTCATATTCCATGCAGAAAGTGTAACATAGTGTTACCTCCATTTTGTATTTTTTGGATCATGTGAGTTATGACTCTAACGTACTCACATAAGATATCTTCTGAATAAAGTAGACTACACAAGAAGTTCCCAGAAAACTTAAGATGTGAGAAAATTACAAAATCCAGTCCGGTTACTTTTCTATTGCTGTATTACCTTCTTTTACCACAAATACACAACTGTCTTCTTATTCACACAGTCTAAGGTTCTGTGCTAACACAACTCACAACTGTTGCTTCTCGTAGCCTTGCTCGGTACTTTCAGTGTCTTTCTTCATCTTCACTTTCTCTCGTACCTCAACTACGACGTTACAATCACTCGACGTTCGTTAGATCTGTTGTTGTTGTTGTTTTCTAGTGCCTTGCATCTGGCAATGAAGCCATTAGCATTCGTGCTTTCCAATACTTTTGAACTGCAGTTCCTTCTGATCTTAATGCTTCACAGGTCTTCAAGTGTTCTTCATTCATTTCTGCTGGATCGTTACACAGGACACATATTGGTGAGGCTGAGATACCTATTCTGTAGAGATGACTTGCTAAGCAGTCGTGATTTGTCAATAGTTGGAAGGCTGCAACCGCTGTTTTCCTTGGTCTCTGGGGGATTATATCTGGGTTGGAAAGTAGTGTAATCCATTTTTTATCTTTGGCATTTGTTTCTATTTCTTGTAGGTATGAAGGAGAAAAATTTTTAATGATCAAGCGTTTTATTGAGGAATATGAGAAATTGAATTTAGACTTTTGTTTTATTGTTGTGCCTTTCTTTGGAAGTGAGTCTGCAGCTTCGTTCCCCATGACTCCACAGTGTGCTGGAATCCATTGGAGATGAACAGTCTTATTAACTTTTTGGAGTTGTGTTAACATTTTGTAGCATTCTCTAATTTTTGTTGACTTCTTTGTAGTATTTGAACATATTCTCTGAATTGCAGCTTTAGAATCTGAAAGAATTACTGCCTTGTTAAATTTATTTAAGGGAAGATTTAATAATTGCCGGAGAGCAATGTATATAGCCTCTATTTCTCCATCATAATTTGTTGTGTCTCTGCCAACAGAATGATAAAAGGAAAAATGTGTACATGTAACTCCAGCTCCAGTAAGGTTTTCCTTGGAGGATCCATCAGTATATATGTGCAGCCATTCTTCTGTGGGATACCTGGTATTGATTGTTTCCAGAGCTAGAAGTTTTTGTATTTCTTTTGGTGTGTCTGATTTACTTATTTCCTCTATTAATTCCAAATTGAAGGTAGGTTGCAATAATTCCAATGGATTTTCTCTTATAAGTAGATTTTCTCTGGTGTTAGGAATGTTCAATTTGGATTTAATCTGTGTTACCTTTTCTAGGAAACTACTATGAGTTTTAAGGATTGAAGGGGGGAGGTTCTCTTTTGTCCATTTAGAGTTTGGCAGTCGTAACATTTTCTCGTGTTGGAGCAATGCTTGTTCTTCTATTTTTGTTGTTATTGATGGGGTCCGTGTTAAGGCAAGCATGGCATCAATAGGTGTGGATTTAACTGCTCCAGTGATTAGGCGAAGAGCCTGATTTTGTATTTGTTCAAGTTTATTGATGTTAGCATTTGCTGCTGTTATTAAAGCTTCAGAACAGTACAAGAGGTTTGGTTTAATATACATTTTGTATGTTGTGTTAAGGACTGTCCTTGAGCAGCCCCATTTAGCACCAGCTAACCTTTTCAGGATTTGCAGTTTCTTTTCAACCTTTTCTGAGATGTTTGTTATATGTTTTTTCCAACTTAGCTTTCTGTCGAAAGTGATGCCTAAGTATTTGGCATCATCAACTGCTTTGAGTGGTTTACCATTATAATTTATGTTAATATTAACTGGTTTGTATTTTAGTGTAAATAATTCATAATTTGTTTTTTCCACATTGATAGTCATGAGGTTTTTGGAACTCCATTCATGTACTTTGTTTAGGGCTGTTTCTATTCTGTCTTTAATTAATTCAGGTTTTTTTGGAGAGCCTGAAGTCCAAATGTTTACATCGTCAGCAAATAAAGCAATTTTGGTTTCTAAAGTTTTTATTATTCATGGAAGGTCATTTATATATATGTTAAAGAGTGTTGTGCTCAGAACAGCACCTTGTGGAAGTCCTCTGTGTGTTTGTTTATATTTGGAAATGTATGTATTATATTTTGTGGCACAAAATCTTTGTGAAATAAACTAAGTTATCCACTTAAGCATGTTACTTTTCACACCTATTGATTGCAACTTCTCAATTAATTTGTTTCCCCAGACTGAGTCATATGCTGATTTAAAATCAATGAATACTGCCAAGGTATCCTCCTTTCTATTGAAAGCTTCCTTGATGTCTTGGCTTAGTAGGAGTGCATTTTCACTTGTACTATGATTCTGTCTGAAGCCGGTCTGTGAACTATTAATTAAGTTGTAATATTCTAGGAACCAGTTAAGTCTAGATCCCACCATTCTTTCCATCACTTTTGCAATAACACTGGTCAAAGATATTGGTCTGAAACTATTAATATTGTTTGAGGGTTTGATTTTCTTTAAAATCGGGATGATAATGGCTTTTTTCCAGTCGGAAGGTACAGTCATTCTCCAACACGTGTTACACAGTTTAAGTAGGATTTCTTTTCCTTTCCTGCCAAGGTGTTTAATAAACTCTGGGTGGATCTTGTCAGGTCCAGGAGATTTTTTGTTCTGTAATTGTTCTATTGCTAAATCCAGTTCTGTTTCATTCAAATCCTGAATAAAAATATCATTTCGTATACCTTTTGGCTTACTAGTTTCTCTGATAGTTTTTTGGATAGCCTTATCTTGTTTTTTATACGCTTGGGGTATTCTTTGTGAATAGATCTTTGTTCGTTAGATCTTTACGACGACAAATGTATCTATTACGACGACACACACAGCGCTCGCTGACACACTGACCGACTCATGTCTCTAACCGTAAACTGTGAACTCACTGACTGCTGTTTTTGGCCTCCTTATATATTGGGGATGATGTCACACGGACCTTTTTTTAGTTCCACACATGCACCAGCAATGACGCAGCCAGATCCTTCCCAAAGGTGCTAGAAAAGCCCCTTTTGATTGTGCCACTTCCATTGCTATTAGTTACGTACACACAGCAATCGCGCTAGGCAGCCTGACCTTGACCGTCTTTGCCCGCTAGCCGGCACGACATGTGGTATAGGTCATGAGGTAAGACATGAACAATGCTTGCGCATAGGGGAAGCTGGTTTCCTTCCCTCCCTCTCTGCAACTGCTGAGAGGAGGGGAATAGACGCATTCGTTTGCCGTGAAACAATTGCAGTTCACGTGAAAGTAATTGTTGGCACATGGCCATAGTTATAGCGGAATCGCTTGTTCGTCATAAAGCTAATTCTTATACATATATGTCATTAGTAACATGCACTTAAGCTATGCTAGCAAACTTCACTCCTTCGTGGACAGAAACGTTATGACTTCTGCGCATACAAGGTTGCGCAACTCCCCCCACCATCAGCCTTTCAGCCACTGCGCACTAAAGGGTTTGCTCATGTCTCACCTCACGACCTATATGAAGTAGCTTGGCTCCGTCCGTCCTTTATTATGCGCCGAGTCCGACGTCACAATTTACGTTTCTCTTGTCATAATATATGTTAAGCATGTGGTGTTTTAATCCAATTCGTTACAGCCGTTGTAATAACCCACACCTTATTACGATCCAATCAATCAATCAAACAAATGGGTCATTACAGGGGTTCTGGCGCCCATGGCGGAGAGCCCGCCGTACCGGTTACCATACGTTTTAAAAACAGCATAGTTTGCTTATATCCTCGCACAAAAACAAAAGAAAAAAAGAGCGCGTGAATCTTCCTACACTGAAAGGATCTTCACAGTTGTTACTTGTTTATCATCTTCTATTCCCCAACCATTTAGGATATTTCTTACTTATTATTTATTTATGCCAACAAACTTACTGTTGGTGTTTTTAAACACACAAGCCGTGTGTGGGCAAAGTTTGAGAGGTTTGAGAATTTAGTGTCATTCTGGCAGTTTGTCACAATAGCTCAGTGGTAGAGCACCCGCCCGGTAAGCGGAAGGTCTGTGGTTCAAATCCCAGTTGTGGCATTCAATTTTTAAGTTCCAGTTCTACCTCTTATTTCTTACTTGTTTACATTGTTCTACATGAAAGCCACTTTGGAATCTTACAAAGCCGTTTGGAGACCACTTTGGTTACCCGGACTAAATGAGCCGGAATACATTTTCCGTGCTTTGACATTAAGTTATTAAGTGCAATTAAAACAGGAAAACAAAGCTGTCGACCATTCTGAAATAGCAGCAGTTCCTTTGGTGTCCGGTTTGGTATCTCTGTCAGCATTTGCATGCAGTGCCAAGCCTGCCGAGGAGGTCGTTGCACGGACTCTAAAATTAGCAAATGGCTCTCCTCTGAACTTCACACTTGCATATACATACATGTGTGAAAACCTGTTTATTCCTCTGTGCTTCATAATAACCATCGGTGGTTATCACACAACAGTACTACTTAGATTTAAAAATAAAAAGAACCAGCCGTTCATTCAAGTAATTTCTATGCTAACGTTTGGAAACTTACTTTCTTAAATAATTTAGTTAACTTTATTATATAGTATTTGTATTTTACAGTATTTCTAATAAAATACAGAACAATTTAAAGAGTTACATCATTTGTGTTGAGGATATCATTCAGCAACTGCCCTCAGAATATAGAGTAACACTTAACACACATGTACCAGAAAAGAACACTGGAATATTTATTAAGAGAAGATCTGTAAGACGATTTCGCATGTTCAGAGAAATCTTGTTCAGCAGTAAAGAGTTCTGGTATTGGAAGAATGATGTAAACAGCAGATATAGGAATACTGGAGTGTAGATTCAACTGTAGGAGTACAAAGATCTTTATGAGTACCAAGGAACATACACTATGATCCAAGGAGCTCGGTTTTGGAAAGTCTGCATTATTTTGAGTTGTGAATTTGAAACTGAGCCCGAAATATAACATCCATACATCCACATAGGTTTCAGTAGAGTGAAGTATATGAGATGCTTTGGTAGAGATGAACTGCCTCTGATGAGATATTTGAGTTGATGAAGTCTGCTTTAGTTTTGAAACTAGAGATGTGTACACTCCAAGTAATTTTTTTGTCTTTGTCCTAAGTGTTTGACATTTTCAAGTTGAATGTCTTCATTACTTAATTTGGTTGTTTGCTAATTTTGGAAGTTTAGTACGAAAGAGAAATCGCCGATTTTCACTTTGCTTAACCCTTACTTTCAGTAAGCAGAGAAAGGGCGTAATTAATCATTTGTTGCTTAACGACACTGTCAATTGCTAGGATCATATCAGCGTCGCCGGTGTGCCGGAAGTTTGTCCCGCAGGAGTTATTTTACATCGGACATGGAGCTTTCATCTTTAAGTACGCTTAAAAACCGGTCGGATTTGAACCTGCGACCTTGATATCAGTAGCCCACTTTTGACAAACTGAGCCACCCAGACCGATATCAAGTTTATCATGTTATACTTGCCAGTCCCCTTAATCTCCCACATGCAGCACATGCCGTCACCCACGACACCTTCAAATTTATTCTACTAAATGATCCTTTATAAATAAAATGCCCCGTCTTTAAAGAAAAGCTGGAATAAGGCCAAAATGAATTTGGCTTTGAGTAGCCTTAGACGACTTCCGTGCTTCCTTTAAGAAGTTGACTTATTGCTAAAGGCCGTGTTAATGAAACATGCAACGTGTTGGTCGCTCCTTATCATTCATTTCGTTTGGTCTTGGGTCTAAGAAGTAAAGAACAGACTTTCAGTAATGTCTGATGTATTACACTTACAAGAGTTTCTCTGCTCATACTGATGTGCTTCGAGATATCCTTGTTACTGCTGCTCACTTTCAATACTTAGTAATTTTTTAGTGATATTGCTGTTCAAATGTTTTTGGTGATGTGCAACGAGTATGTTTCTAGATCAGTATAGGTATAGCCTCCTGAATTTAAATAATCTGAATAACGATTCGTTTTCCTCTCTCACCCTTGTATCTTCTATGAAATAATGTGTGATGAAATTATTTATCTTAAGGTTTATCTCTATTAATTTAAGGCAGATAGAACAATGTCTCTTAAATATAGTTTTATAAGCTATATAAAAAATAAACTGTAGATGATTGGAAATTAAAGAAAGCAATTGGAAATTAATATATTGGACTGGTTTTAGTTCTTCTCATTTGGTTATGTTTACTTATTAAAGTAATGCAATGCTTTTACTTTTGCACAGCTTTCAAATTACCCTAAGAATAGATGGAGTTCAAAAGTGCTACACTCGGTATTGTGTTTAATAAACCCTTACTAGTTAATAAACTCCGTTTTTCTATTGGTCATTTGATTTTGAAATACTAATCGTTTGATATCTAATAGGTAATCCGCTAAGATTACGCTGAGGAATCCACTTATGATAAAATGTTCTGTGGCACTTTGTAACAGCCCACCAATAATACAACAATCCATTGTGTTTTCATATTAACATTGTGCGTCCCAAATTTCATTATACATACACGCAGAACTGTTTAAAGTTTTACAGATATGTGTTTAGCCATAGCAGAACTGTAGGAATAGTTTATCATACTACCGCTTCAATTCAATCGCTGTCATTTGATGGCTCGATGTTAATCACAAATGTTTAGCAATATTATTTATTCCAAAATAGGTAGTGTCCCTAAAAGGTCAAGTAGCTGTCTTATAGTCAGCTAACTCCCACCACCCCATCTTGCATTTCTCCATTGGCTATGGCTGGAGGACGTAGCGGTCGAGCAATGAAGGTATAGGTACACGTCCTAGAGATTGTTTATTCCAAAATAAAAGCCTGATCACCCACCATAAAACACTGCTTACTGTGGCATAGACAAGGGAAAGCATTACTATACACAACAGGGAAGTGAGTGAGTGAAGTTGAAGGGCCCGTCGACAACTGGATTATTTGGGCCCAACAGCAGTGAAATACACCACTAGCCTCTTGTATTCAATATAGTTACAGTATGCTTAGAAATAAAGCTCTTCGCCTCAGTAATCAAAGTTGTATTTTATGGGCAAATACACTATATTCCAAGACAAATGCGCATCAGAAGTTACTTCAGTAGGTGGTGACTGCTGCTTTGTTATAGATTCACTCTTCAAACGCAATTCGCGTAGTTTTCCTACCAACTATGTCAAGAGTAAAGGAACAAATATGCTTTCAGAGGTCCAGGAGTTATTTGCTATCTCCCGCAGAGTCTGAAAGTATTAATGTTAAGAAACCCAACAGTTCAGTCAGTAATAACGCCATGAGTTGTTTCTCAAGTCAAAGCCCTAAGAATGACCAAACAAATTAAAAGGAGCTAAACAAATGGAACAATTTAAAAAGAAATATGTTAAAAGTCTAATCGAAATGTGCTGTAGCTCTATAATGCAAAGAAGATTTCACCAAATCTTGAATGTGCAATAGTAAAATGTGCTTCGTATATTCATATAACTGTAGGGCTGAAATACTTCCTAATTCAAGTTATTGCTTCCTCAACAGATATTGTTTAACTCTTCTAAAACGTTTAAATTCATTGGCTTAATTAAAATAATGTGAAGTGAATTGGTTGAACTAGACTAGGGTAAGAAAATACTAGGTTACAAGTATACTTTGTTCGGAGTCTTTTCAGACAGTGGGAGGGACAAATAGACAGCTGTTTGTGCTGTAGGTCACTTACGCGTGTTGGCACACAGCAATAGCAAAATGCACTGTTACATTTACGTCCATTTAGTACTTCTGTTGCGTTATTTACATGTTTATCCTTTATTTGTTTCTTTATTATGGCTTTAATTGGCATTGCTCGAACAGCTTATTCTCACGTCGAGACAATAATTAGGTACATTTAATATTAAAAACTAGAGTACATGATCATATTCTTTGGACTACATTCTTTTTATTCCTTTATTAATTATATATATATAATTAATAAAGTTGGTACTACATACGACCCTCACAGAAAGAACGAAAGAAGGAAATACCAGCAGAAAAACGAAACACTGTTTACATAGACATAAATACATTGGTATTTAATCTTAGTAGCTTATAATTTATTTTTCTTCTTCCACATCCTCCGAAGACGAAGAAGAAGCCACTAAACTTGTGCAATTCACGAATGGTTTTGTTTTCATCCATTTCGTCTTTGTTGGAGTGAATTTAATATTTGAATATCTAGTTTAACGATTCTTATTGCTGCTCATTTGAGAGCGCCAATGGCAGTTATAGCATTTGCAATCGGCAAGTCACATTTGCCGTTCCCTCTTTTAAAGTAATTGTACATATTTTGAATAACGTGTGCCGTCTACTGATGTACTGGTTTTCCACGTCCTATAGGCAAGGAATTTGCTTTATAATTAGCAGGTGCAGTACCCGTTTCCCTCGGCCGCCACATATTTATACAGGTTTAAGAGCTTTTTCAATCTTTTGTGCGCCCTTACTCGTGTCTGAATGACTGCATAAACCTTGCAACTCTGCCTGGGTTGTTTTGGTTTCTATACACGCGCCGGCTACGCGATGCCCCTATCTCACCCTTCCACTGTCTCGAAAGACTGAACAAAGTATACAAATAGGGTCATTGGTTCTTTTAGGATATCTCGTATTTTATAAACTCATGTATTTCCGCCTTGGTATAAATGTAAATAACGAAGTAATTACTATACTGTTATCTGTTTGATAGATCATTACTTGGCTTTCTAAACAATACACCTTATTTGAGAATTTCTTTTATATATATTTATATCCATTTGAAGAATTTTTAGAAAAAATTATGTAAAAATCTGCCTTAAATATATTCTTCGTGATTTTAGACATTGATCTTTTATTTATTTTTACTCCTGTTTAACAAAAATCTGCATTAGAGAGAAAATGCAGGAGAGTATTTACTAAAAGCAAACGCATATGAACTGTGCGTTAAGAACATAGTACTCCAGAAATACTTTAAAGAATTTGTAACGTAAAAATGTTAGTAAGAGTCATGTTTATCGCAAATACTTCAGCCAAGCTACTGCCCAAAGGAATATGTCCACTAACTTCTATCTCATCAGCATATCGTACTTTGTCTTGTGTAGCCAAGAACCGCTTCAACGGCTTTGTTTGTTTCGAAGTTACTGGCTTTTAAATTACCACACGCCTCAGTTTAGACAAAGAGCTACTGTTGACTGCTTCGCTGCACTATTTCGAGAGCGTTGATAACACAAAACCTGCATTTAGAGACACTTTCGTTGCAGTCGAGACAGAATGCTTTGCTTTGCTTACCCTCATAAAACGCTGTTGCCAAACTTTGGAATACATAAACATACAGCAGTATATTAACATACCTATTTTCCAATATGATAGCTCTTTGGTCACCTATTTTTTTAAATGCCGAAATGAAATATTCCATTAAGTACAATAATAGTAACAATGAAATTAATTTTTATGGGCTTAACAATTGATAATTAAATCCCTGAATATTCCCTAGATTAAAACTTGTGATATGTTTAACCTCTTTTTACTTTCTGTACTAGTAAGTAGAGAAAGAAT
Source organism: Tenodera sinensis (assembly GCA_030765045.1). NCBI lineage: Eukaryota > Metazoa > Arthropoda > Insecta > Mantodea > Mantidae > Tenodera > Tenodera sinensis. The sequence continues at coordinate 19,868,514 of CM060966.1, read as the reverse complement.
TGTAATCTACCCAAAAATTCGATATCGAGATATCACCGGAAATATGTTTTTGAGGCCGCCTGAATCAAAAGAAAGCATTTTTAGAAAAAGGTCCGCGCGCGCTTGTGTGTGTGTGTGTGTGCGTGTGTGTGTGTGTGTGTGTGTGTGTGTGTGTGTGGACAACATAACTCAAAAACGAAAATTCGGTTAAAAACCAAAGTTGGTACTTAAGTTTTATGTCTTTCAAGGATGTGGCACGAAGATTTCGAAGAAAATAGCCCCACCCTAAACCACCCTTTACATGAAACATTTTTCGAAAATTTTGATTTTCCTGAAAATGGCTCTAACGACTTTGATTTAAATGCCACATGTTTGAGATATTTGTATGACAAAGGAAGTGTATACTTTGAATTTTCTGGTTATAGCCTATGTAGTCTTGTTTACTCTGGGTGACTTTTGAATAATTCATAAACCCTAAGAGATAGACAAAATCGTACTATACAAAAATGTATATGTTGCTAAAGCACACAATTTATGTCCAAATAAAATTTTTGTAGAGTGAAGCATTTCGGAGATATTCCTTGTTATTTGTGAGTGTTTCGAAAAACTGTTTGCTGAAATGGAACATCCTTCATTTTTTTATATGTTACGTGTGCAAAGAGAACGGGATCTCAAAGCTTTAAAAGATTTGACCATCGCTCAATGCCTATTGTATTCTAATATTCCCGTTACACCTACAAGGAAATAAACAATAAGATAATTTGTACAAATGTTTACCTCAACAAACACGAAGAAGATATAGGAATAAGAGTTTGTAAGAATGGTTGGTACAAGAATAAAGAAAGTCATCTGAGTGCAACACATCAGATTTTTCCTTACTGAAATAAAATTTATCGACCAAATCTTGGAGAGCGAAGCACCAAGAAATAAGCAGAAAGAATAAATAATAAATGTTAGAGCCATTGTTTATACGTTTGTGGCCTTGTGAAACACCCTGAAGGCCTAGAAAGATCAGTTTCGCACCATACTCTCGCACTTCCAATATCATTCTCAGAAGAAAATGTTTCATCACTTTCTTCTGCTGAAGTCTCCTCGTATATATTTTCAGAACTTTCAGACGCATTAAATTCAATAGTTAACTCTTCTGCACTCTCCATTTTCATAAAGTATAAGAAAGCAAGACAAACTGCAGGAATAAACTGCGACAGAGAACTCTAGTGGGAATAAAACTGCGGAATATTGATGTACTGGCTGATTCAGACACCTGTTGACACAAATATACATTCAAAATATCAGACCACAGAGATAACTAGAAAAAGAATCAAGGTACTACTAAAACGCAACATAGATGAGCAAATTTAGCCTTTTTAAAAACATATGTCGATCGGAAAGTTTAAGCTCAAGCATTTTATTATTGTATTTTGTCAAAATTAAAGATACGAGTGTACTCAGGCTTTTATTTTGAGGCTAAGCATTAGAAAATGACAGTTAAAACATCTACTTTTTGTATTCTTGTACAAACTATTCTTACAACCGCTAATTCCTCTATATAATCGAAATAAACATTTGCAAAAATTATCTTATTACTAATTTTTCTTGTAGATGCAAGGGAAATAGGAGAAAATAGTAGACTTTAATAGTCAAATATTTTAAGAACTGATATCCATGTGATGATTTTAAAATTCCCTTCTCTTCGCATTTTAAAGAGGTAGAAAAGAATAATAACGTATCCATACTTGTGAAAAATATAAGTATTGGAAAACTCAGACAAATAAAAATGAATATCCTGGAAATGGTTGACTTCACAAAAATTATATTTGACAAATTGTGTTTTAATGAGCTAAGAATTTATTCTGTGGTAATATTTTGTCTATCTCTTACGTTTGCCATCCAAGCAAAAGTCATGCAGTATGAAGGGGGCTTCAGAGATACTTTCCAGGAAAATGCAAGGCATACTTTTCATTTATCACGAGATTATCTTAAACGTAGGTAATTTAATAAAAAACGTCAAAAACCATTTTCAGAAAACCAACATTTTCTTAAACCTTTTCATTTAATGGGTAATTTTGGTGGGGATTTTCCTGAACATCTTCGTGTCTTATTCCGTTGAATAAAATTTCAATTCTGTTCGTGCAACAAAAATAGAGGTTTCTCCATCAAAATTATGTTTAATGTGTAGAAATTTCAACCACATTAGAAATGTTTTTGAAAATATTATGTACGAGTATAAAACGTATATTCTATATTGGAAGTGGATTGCTTAACAATTGAAAATTTAAAGAAAGTTATCCATCTAAATTCCCCCTTGATTTTGTACCGATTTTAACCAAATTTGAAACGCGTCAACAAATGTTGTTGATCGGTCCCGTAGCTCAGTCGGTAGATCATATGTTTGCTGTGCATGGGGTCCCGGGCTCGATTCCCGGTTGGAGGGTGAGAATTTTTCCTTAACTAGGATTCTCCATCTCCCTAGAGTCTGGAAGTATGTGTGTGTGTTTAATTTAATAAGTTAGTCCAAAGTAACAGAAACGCAAAGTTTAAAGCCAACGCTGAGCGAGTGAACACCACTCCTTTAAGCAAGTGTTCCAAACGGTTAAAGCCGCCGATATGACCTTTGGGGTTTTGGAACATAAAAAAATTTTGAGGTTTCTACATATAATATCTTATCTTCCTACTAAAAATGATTCTTTCTTCATTTCGGATGAAGCAAAAATACATATTTGAGACGTTTTGAATTGTAAAAAATTATTTCTTTTACAATTTATATTGTAGTGTTTATTATAAGAAAAGAAGTAAAATCCATGCAACCGCAGTCAAATGATACCCCCTCATCATCCACGCGTGCCATCACACCGATTATTTTACGTGGGCCCTCCCCGTCCTTTACCACAGGCACATTTGACTGCGGTTGCCGAGATTCGAACTCACGACCTCAGGTTTTGAGTGCATGGCCAGTGCACTACGTGTTGCCTTAACGATCATGGCTATTCAAGAAGCTTTCTACGTGAGGATTAAAGCCTTAACCACATTAATTTTCCTTTAATTTTAAGGAGTATTAATGCAGTAGGCAAGTGCATGTGAAAATCGCAGCCGAAGACAGAATAGCGATCAATCATTCGCCTAGACCGTTAGCAAAGCCATTAAGAAGCGGAGAAGATGTTTACTTCCATTTGATCTTATTATTTGGAAATGCATGTTGACTGCCGCCCACGAGCAGAAACAGTGCCAAGAAGTCCTGCCGGCCACACGCCTGGTCCTATCTGCAGCTCAGCCTGGGCATCCTCCCAAACGTTTCAGGTTCCGCATTTCAACTCCCTCACCAGCACGCCATATCAACATTCCATAAATGTAACATTTAATGCTGAACTTGAATTTAAATGAAGTGCTCAGAAAGTCTTTTTGTAAATTATTCCGAAGGAATGGGAGCTAGTATATTATTGAGATAAAGGGGTTTACAAACATTAAAATTACTTATTAACACGTAATTTACATATACATTACTCAGTAAGTTATTATGGTAGACGCAAAATTTAATGGCAGCTGATAACTGACTAATACCATTCTCCTTCCTGCTGTGCAAATAAACTTAGTTGGTGCAAGTGCCTTTACGTGTGATTTCACATCACGTTTATCTATACAACACTACAAGGTGTGACAACCCTATGATTGGATAATGTATCGAACCACCCGCCATTAAATTTTGCGACAGCCATAGGTTCATTGGTACAATAGCCATAGTCAATATATACCTTAGGTACAAACGTTAATATAAAATTATATAAATGTTAGTATTAAAAGTCTGATATGTTGCATTCACATGACTTTCTCTACTCTTGTACTAACCATTCCTACAAACCCTTATTCCTATATCTTGTTCGTGTTAGTTGAGTAAAACATTTGCAGAAATTATCTTATTGCATATTTTCTTGTAGGTGCAAGGAGAATATGGGAATACAGTAGGCTTTGAGAGATAGTCAAATCTTTTAAAGCTTTGAGATTCCGTTCCATTGGCACGGCTAAGATAATATAATAAATGAATAACGATCTTCCATTCGACGAAAGTTTTAAGTGTTCCAAAACTCGTACAGATGACAAGGAATCTCTCCAAAATGGTTCACTCCACAAAAAAAAAAAAAAAAAAAAAAAAAAAAAAAAAAAAAAAAAAAAAAAAAAAAAAAAAAAAAAAAAAAAAAATTGGACATGAATTGTGTGTTTTAGCAAGAAGTACATTTTAATAGTAAGATTTGGTCAATCTCTTCCGGTTTATGAGTTATAGGCTACAGCCAGAAAATTCAAAATATTTATTTCATTTTTCATAGAAGTGTCTTAAACATATGGAATTTTAATCAAAATCGTTAGAACCATTTTCGAGAAAATCAAAATTTTCGAAAAACTTTCCATCTGTAGGGTAGTTTAGGGTGGAGGAATTTTCTTCAAAATCTTCGTGTCGCATTCTTAAAAGATATTAAACTTAAATACCAACTTTAGTTTTTAAACAACTTTTCGTTTTTGAGTTATGCTGTCAGACTGACACACACACACACACACACACACCCACACACACACACACACACACACACACACACACACACACACACACACGCACGCACATTGTTCTAAAAATACTTTTGTTTTGGATTCAGGGGGCCTCAAAACATGTTTGCGGTGAAATCCCGACATAGAATTTTTGGGCGGAATACAATACTTCCTCTACTTACTATATGTAGTAGAGAAAGTAAAAAGTTGACATTAAAAAAAACTTGTATGCACACACTTTGTACAAACTGTTCTTAAAAGTACTTGTTCTATGTACTTCATGTTAATGGAGATTTGTTTTCTGCCGTTCATGGAAAGGGAACGGGATTTTAAAGCCATCACATATCGACCAGCTTTTACAAGATTTGATTACCACTTAAGTCTACCCTACTTCCCTATTAATGTAAATATTTTAGACATGGCTTCGCTAGATCCAAAAGCGAACTAAAACTCACGTGTTGAAACGGTTATATTTAAACTGAAACGTTTATAATAAAGTACCTTGCAACTATGTAGAGTGACTGAACTTTGCACTGTTGGAAAGTGTTTTTAGCTATGGGCTACTGGTACTATCTTTCACAGAAGTAAATACCTCGACTTCAGTGAGACCTGCGCGAAGGGTCACCTAATTATCAGGCGAACTTGCATAGACTATATGAGAATTAAAGTAGTCACATACTTCCCTTACTGTTCAGAGGACCTGGCAGCCAAGTCACCTCGCAGTTTTGAAAAACAGTATTTCAGCACTCCTTCTACATTAACGGGCAAACATTGCGAACTCAACTCCAGTGCACTTACAGAAAACATGTTCTTATGGTGTTTTATTAAGTTGTGGACTAGAACTAAAATGATTCCAGTGTTGGGTGCTAGACTTCCAGACGTGAGTTTAATAGACCACATTCTTGTGTTCACTATAGCGGAAGTGGCTAAGGCGTGTTCGTCCAAATCAAGAGTGGTGGGTTAACAATAGCAAGGAAGGAGTGCTGAAATATTGCTTTACAAAACTGCGAGATGAGGTGAGTTGGGAGGTGACATGGCTGCCAGGCCTTCTGAACAGCAAGGGAAGCATATGAGTAATTTAATTCTCATACCATCTATGCAAATACGCCTGAGATTTAGGTAACACTTCGCACAGGTCTCAATGAACTTGGGTATTTGCTTTTGCGAAAGATAGTACACGGAAATTACAGTAAACTTAGTGAGATTTAGTTCTATAAAACAAATTATAGGAAATTAACGTCCTACTTTCTATAGTGCTCTATGTAAGCAATATAAGTAGTACAATAAAATTGTTATATATTACGATAATTTTTCCATGTAGTGGATAGTTTTGGGTGAGGGCGATATTTGTGAGCATTCTTAGAAGATCCTGAACTTGCTTTGGTATTTATTAGTTTTCATATTTTATGAATTGTGTATGCTGTTCACACATTCACATACATGGATACTTTTCTAGAAACATCTTTTTTATTCAGGGGGTCTCAAAACCATTGTTTCCGATGAAATCTCGATATAGAACTTTTGGGAGGAATGCATTATTTTCTCTAGGTAAACAATGGAAAAAGTTAAAATATAATAGGAATTAAGTTGGATACAGTGGGTGAGGCAGATTATGTTATGGAAACTAAGTTTAAAATCTCCATTTATTTGGGATATTGTTAGTATCTCCCATCTTTCACTACTCAAAGGTTTACTTGAGACATTTAGGTCATAATTTCGCAGGCATTCCGGAAGTTGTAGTAGACTGAAATAACTCGGAGATATCAAAGCAACTTCAAGACCTATTTACCAAGGTAATAATAACAAGAGTCGAATGTCTGGTTCACGTTAATGCCACGCGAGCGTCGGTCGGGGCTACAGAAGCGGAAGCAGAGTTATCCTATTAGAGCGGAGATCAACAAATAAATAATGGTTACAACTGGCGAGGCTGTTGCATCATGGAACAGTGTTCAGTGGAGTCCACACCATGAAGGACGTCAGAAGCAATCCTCCAGTCATAGTGATTTGGTCCGAAGCAGACGAGATCCAGTCCACCTTCGAGTTCGACGACGAAGACGACGCCGACGCCGACGACAGTATTCAGCAGGTGTGTTTCACACCCAGGGGTGAGTGATAACAGAGAGGTGTAGAGCGTCGCGATTTCATCTTACTAGTAGGTCTTAATCGTCAAAGTAATGAAAACGAGTAATGAAAACCCTGGAACTTCAGAGACCATTAACATTGGCGATGGTCGGGTGCAAACTTTAATGTCAATAGTAACATGTAATTGACCGGTTATGCCAACTTTTAGCTGTCACACAATATGCATTCGTTTTCAAGTTTTTGCCTTCTCTAATGCATTCCAGCCAACATTTATATAGACATTTCAGCGGAGAAGCACATTTTCAGGTTTGCCGGTGCCTGCGTGCGTAAACAGCATTTTATAAAAACGAAAAGTCGTTTAAACACAGCACTTCATTTTAAGCTCAGCGTCCTCCAAAGATGCGACATGAAGATTTTGAAGAAAATCCCGCACCTCAAGCATGGAAAACATTCCTTAACTTTTAAGTAAGAACAAATTAGAAACTAAGAACTTCACTTATCTTAGTAATGTTGAAAGTTATTTTTTCAAACACTGACTCGAGTTTCAAGTTTACTCCAACTCATTCTCAAAGCTATACAAACAAATTCGTTACCAAATCTACAATTTTTTTTTTCTGAAAACAAAAAACATAAATACTGATATTCATTTTAATTACCAATCTCTGAAAACAAAAATTTATAAATACAATCTATAGAAGGTAATTCAAAGTTCATAACACGGTTCCTGTTTTTTAAAATAATTTTTTTTTCCCAAACCATTAGATCTATAGGTCCACTTAATTCTTTTAATAATTTAACTTCTGGATTAATTTCATGATTAAATGACCAAAAATGATCTTCCACAGCTGATTTATCAGTTTGTTTATACTTATTTAATATTTCTAAAATGCTCTTTTATTCTGGTTTCTAAATGACGTTTAGTTTTACCAATATAAACCTTATCACAATCTAAACAGCTAAATTGATAAATGCCAGATTTTTTATAATTTAGTATTTTATCTTTTTTAGAAAAATTAAGTAAATTTTGTATATTAAATTTATTTTGAGGGACCAAATTTATTCCATATTCTTTAAAAATCTATAGATTTAATGGTTTGGGAAAAAATTTCTATTTTAAAAAACAGGAATCGTGTTATGAACTTTGAATTACCTTCTATAGATTGTATTTATAAATTTTTGTTTTCAGAGATCGGTAATTAAAATGAATATCAGTATTTATGTTTTTTTATTTTCAGAAAAAAAAAGGATTGTAGATTTGGTAACAAATTTGTTTGTATAGCTTTGAGAATGAGTTGGAGTCAACTTGAAAGTCGAGTCAGGGTTTGAAAAAATAACTTGCAACATTACTAAGACAAATGAAGTTCTTAGTTTCTAATTTGTTCTTACTTTAGAATATTGTTGCTTCACTGTTAATAGCTTCAATTTCCTTAATTCCTTAACTTGTTATGTTCTAAAATATGGCTCTTGTTATTTTAATTAAAATACTATATATTTAAGATATTTGCATGACTAATGAAATGTGCATCTTGAATTTCGTGGGACTAGCCTGACAAAATGAAACAGCAATTCTCTCTCTGTTTCTCTCTCTCGTACACTGTACTTGTCGTATAACAGTGTTGCCAAACTAGCATAGTTACGTTATGATACGATATTTTCGTTGTCAATAAACAGCATGTAGTGTAAAATGTCCATTATTCTACGCAAGAGCAGCATAATTATCCAGTTTAATTTATCTAGGATTGCACATTGTTTATTACAAAAAGGAGAAATGTTTAGTTGACTTAAGTTGATTTCACACACGCACACACACACATCCCCTACTGACATTAGGGTTTTCTTTTAAGACCTTTTCATGTGTGTTTCTTCTTTTTATTTACAAGATTAGCAATACAGTGCTAATACCTACAGCAGTTTTGAAACTGTGAATATGTGCTCCAAGCGATACAAATAACCATTTTATGATTTTAAACTCTTGAACATCTGTCATGAGCATCAGTATGACCACTTAGTGAAATATTTTTGAATCGCAAAAAAAGCAGCAAACGTAGCAGATTGTTCAATATACTCATAATGCTGTGATCTTCAAAAGCACGCGGATACATTCAGACGAATGTGCGCAAGCTTAAAATAGGTCTGTATTCGCTTTACTTTAATGCTTTAACACTGATATTCAAAATAATTTTGGTGCACATTAATGGGTAGTAAAACAATGTTACAATGAAATTCATAAGCATAGAATTTTTATAGCATGAAAATATACAACAATTTTGAATATTAAAACAAGAGAAATAAATTATTATTTATTTATGCCAACAAACTTACTGTTGGGCAAAGTTTGAGAGGCAGAACTGGAACTTAAAAATTCAAATGCCACAACTGGGATTTGAACCACAGACCAGGAGAAATACGAAACTGGTTTGAGAATTTAATGCCATTCTGGCAGTTTGTTACAATAGCTCAGTGGTTAGAGCAGCCGCCCGGTAAGCGGAAGGTCTGTGGTTCAAATCCCAGTTGTGGCATTGAATTTTTAAGTTCCAGTTCTACCTCTCAAACTTTGCCCACACACGGCTTCTGTGTTTAAAAACACCAACAGTAAGTTTGTTGGCATAAATAAATAATAATTACCATCTGAAGCTTATTTAATCCTGGGATATAAAGTACTTACAATAGTAAGTCACCACTGGGTTAATTTGTCTCTGATGTGAGACTGCCTTTGTGGTTTACCAGGAGAAATACGAACTGGCTTGAGAATTTAATGCCATTCTGGCAGTTTGTCACAATAGCTCAGAGGTAGAGCAGCCGCCCGGTAAGCAGAAGGTTTGTGGTTCAAATCCCAGTTGTGGCATTGAATTTTTAAGTTCTAGTTCTACCTCTCAAAGAGAAATAAAATTTGTATAACTACATCGATTATCAACCTATGTTTACTGACTAAGTGAAAACAAAACAAGGTGACTTATTTTCCGACTACCCTCGTGGTGTACTTTGGTATTTACGTCCCAAAGACGCATTACAAAAACTTTGCGGAAAAAAATCACCCACTACAAACCACCAGTTTTATTGACATGTCTTTACTTCTGATTTTTTTTCAAAAATGGACTACGATTTTTGATTAAAATATCATGTACTTAAGATATTCGTGCCACTAGTAAAACTTATATCTTTAATTTTTTGGGAGCTCTAATGTCCTAGTTGTCGACGAGCCCTTAAACACTGTACACACTCGACTTTTTGTGAATAGCCTGTGAAACCCTATTCATTCTGAATGAATTTCACATAATTATGTATAAGTGCCAGATTATGAGATGTAAACAAGAACTACACGAAGAATGTAGGTTTCATTGAAATATGCAACGGATATGTCAAATGTGTAACATTTGCCATTTTCAAAATATTCGTTAGTACATGTTTACGCTTGCCATGTTTACATCGATTGATCATCTTAGTCGAATTCTGGGTGCATTAGCACACGCCAAGAAACCTATAAAGAAGAATGACTTCATGAATAGGTTACCAACACAGTAGCTGATGTAGTTAAGGAACGACTCGTGAACGGGAGGTCAGGAGCTTAAATCTCGCCAGGACCACCCTCCAAGACTGGGGTGATTTTCCTCAGCTCTAATAATTGTCAAATGTCTGGAAGTACCCTAAAAGTTAAATTTGGAAGGTGTCCTTTCCAATTATTTCATTTCATGCATCAGTGTTCACCGCCTGTGGTGCCGCATGCAGCAAGAGCATGAACACATCTGCTAATATCCAAGATATTATTACAGCTGATATTGCACTAGCGGCGTTACCGAAACATAAGGTTATCCATCTCTCTCCATAATCAGATTCCTTGTGTTCCAGTTTACGTTCATTTGGTTACAATTGCGGTTCCTTAGGATACGTTCCCTTCTGCTTGCAGTGCATGTCTATTTTATTATTCTTCCTCCTTATTCAGAAAATTCTTCAAATAAATGTTGCACTGGGTGGTTTAAGCCTCTTCCTATTCTTCCATTTGAAAAATTTGTCCTCTATCCTCACTCTGGTTAGAAAATCGGAATTAATCATCGCATACTTTCCAAACGACTTAAATGACAACGCCATGTGCTGGGTGGAACTATTGGTTTCCTTGAAAGGGCACGAGTTTGATGGGGACTTTCAACATTTGCTGTCCTGAAATAACAAATGCTCACAAGTTCAATACATTAGAGGTTCCTTATTTTATTAATATTACTGTTTCAGTCCCATTTTGGAGGGGTAGCGTGGATATGGAACATCATCTACGTACCAATTTTAACGAAGTTTCAGACAACTAGGTGGCCAGCGGTTGTTGAATAGATTACTCGTGTAGATAATGCTCAAATTAACTAAATCTTCATAAAGGCAAAGTGCATAATTTAGTGTTCGTTGCGCCAATAGTTATTCACTGAAAGTAGCAGGTGTAAATGGGAAAGTTATAATATAAGATATAGAAGGATTTAGAGAAGTGTTTTTTTTTTTTTTAAATTAAACATGTGCAATTTATTTGTCTTGCAGGATGGTAATGCCCCGCAGAGTGATGGTTTGTTCCAACATAAACCAATTGATCTGGAGAAACTATTTACACCAGCGTCTGACTCGGGAGAGGTCACACCATCCAGACACAGTAAGTAAAAGCAAGGAAATACACACTGTAATATCTTGTAATTATTTAAACAGAATTGGAATATATTCTTCACCACTCTGTCCTCTATGTGACCTGCAAGAGGAAATGGATCGAGACCACCTTCAAATGTGCCCGGCCACTTCTAGTGCCCCATCCATCAGTGAAAAATATTGGAGAGCAAGAGGATTAATGACTTCATTGTCAGAAATCCAGCATTAGCTAACAACAACATATCTTGCAATTTGATTAGGATTCGGTTTGAACCCTGACCGATCAGCCAAGCTAAGGTTATTCTGTGAATCATTAAGGAACACTGGGAGTGAAATTTGAAAGTTCCACATTTTTTGATAGATTTTTCTGAAATTTTTACTGTGTTTATTTATATGAGATTATAAGGTACAGCAAATTTCATTAAAATTGGATAATTCGTTTAGGATATATAAATTATTTTATGAATTTAATAGGCACATTTTCAAAATAGAGCTCGCGTCCATTGACTTTTCAAAATTCATTTATATTGGCAGAACTGATACTCTAAAACATGGGTAACAATTGTATGAAGAGATATTTTAAATAAGTTTGCTGATTATGCTGTACATATTTTTTTAATAACAAAGAAAATTTAATCTTAAAAATTATTGATTTTTTCATACAAAAAATGTTTTTGGAATTCATGTTAATGATAACATCAATATTGAAGCATAGTTTTGTTTAGCTGCTATTTGTGAATACTTTTGGAAATTCTCATTGAATCTGAAGCAAAACTCAGGCGCGACCTTCTTTTGGAATGTGCAGAAATGTAGTTTTGAAAAAAACAGGCTTTTATATAGGAACATACTGTGTACGTTAAGGGAAGAGCACTATTTGAAAGGGCCATAATGGCCACATGGAGTGGGGGATATGAAAAATGTTAGCTGATCGAAATGCACAGGTGTTCCAGGAACATTTTAGGTAAAAAAACAATTTTTGACTTTTTGACAATTTTGACCAAAATTTGACTACCAGTGTCCCTCGGTTTGAACCCTGACCGATCAGCCAAGCTAAGGTTATTCTGTGGATCGTTAATTGCTCAGGAGAAAACTCGCCGAAAAAGCACTTTGTCTCTTTATCGGACCCTAGGCTGCACCGTGAAATATCTGTGGCGAGATTAGACCGTTTTGTAAGCTTTTTGTACAGTTCCTAATACTCGTTTCAAATCAAACGTCTACACACAGTGGTCTCTGCTCCATGGTTCGTCCAGATAGAGTAGTTGCATGTTCTCACTGTTGAGTTCATCCGCCACGAGACGGAGAAGTTCTTTCGACATCTTCGATGTGATCTAAGTTCGGTCTTCTATATGTACATTGGTATCCTCGAAAAACAGCAGTTGCAACCTTCAGGTTGATTACAGAACACGATTGTCTTGCAAAACATTTAAACAGAATTGGGATATATTCTTCACCACTCTGTCCTCTATGTGATCTGCAAGAGGAAATGGATCGAGACCACCTTCAAATATGCCCGGCCACTTCTAGTGCCCCATCCATCAGTGAAAAATATTGGAGAGCAAGAGCATTAATGACTTCATTGTCAGAAATCCACCATTAGCTAACAACAACAACATTGGTATTCTATCACTAATTCCCTCCAGGGTCCGCAGTCGCCTGGCACAGGCCAGTGTAGTCCTTAAATCCTTCATCCATAAGCCAGCCTGCCAGCATATCACCACTGATTGCCGCCAGCAAAGGGCTTCATTCCAACTAGTGCCCTTAAAGACATTAATTGGAATCTGAAGGTGCATTCTTGTGGATCTTGATGGTTCGTGTGTGAAGGCGGCGTAAGAGCCCCACGCTTGCTCTGGAAATATTGGGTACTACCGTGAGCCTCTATGTGACTTTTTCCTTCAGAAAGCGTGGAGTACTCATTTCTCGGCTTCTTTGCGAGTAGGATGGGTAGATAAAATCTATGACTATGCATTATCTATTGTTTCATAAATACTGGTCTACGCGCCTATTACGTTTGGTAGTCTGAAAAAAAAGCATACAAAAGTTGTGTATATAAATGAAAAATAAAAACAAAGCGAAAGTATGGTCGTAATAGTTGGGTATCGGAATACAAGAATGTGAATGAACAAAACAGAAACATTAAGGGTGGCATTTAAGAATACATCTGTTTCAAAACCTCTCTAGTTTCTATAGGGTAGAAAGATCGTTGGAGTCAAACAAAAGCATTGTATGGATAATATACAGTTCATTATTAGTTACGTAACGTCTGTAAACATTCAGCAAAACTACTTTTATATAAAAGTGATGAAAAGGAAGTGTTTAAAACATTGGAGCACATTGATAAATTGAAAAATATGTCAGTATTTATAAACATAGTCTGCTCCAACTTACTTGTAGTTATGTTAATTACTAGTTCTGGAGAAGGTTCTTTCCATCACTGAGCTGTTAATGTTCAAGCAGTCGATCAACATGTGGTAAAGGAAGGGGAGGGCCCACATAAATTGCTCGGTGTAGTGACACGCTTGGAAGCTGGAACTGCAGTTGCATGGATTTTGCTTTTTTAATAATAAAGGAGCACGACAGTTTTATTGCAAAAGGTTTAAATTAATACTTGCTGCAAATACCTACTTAAATTCAATTTAAGTTAGCATAACAAGAAAGCGTTAAATGCCCCGTCGTCTATGTCTATGTTACACGGAATAGGTGAATGAGTGGTTCCATGAAAATATAGTTTATTTACTTAGTGCTGGTGCGGTTTTTGTAGAATGGAACTCGGGTAGCGGTACAGGGTAAGATGAATTATTGCAGTCGATTTTTATGCTTACTGAATTTTTTATTCGCACCTTTGTAGCAATTAAAGTTTTAAATCGTAGCACAATTTAAAAACCTTTAGTTTCACTGAGTCGTATTTCCTAGCACAATCAAGATCATGCGCAGTTTGATTTGCCTCAGTCTTCTTTTCTCGTCGATTCAACAGTTTTTTTTAAAAATTAATATACATTATATAGTTTAACTTCTCGAAGTTAAATTGATAAATAATATCTTCTTCACTTTAAACCTTGGTCCACAAATGTTAAATTATTGTACAATCACTTATTTGGAGTGGTGCATTAAAAAGGCGGCCACTCTTCGAAGTTGGAGGACCAAGAGAAAGTTTAACATTACCACCTCGCTAGGGTAATATGTTTGTACATTGTCTTTCTTAGCTATGCGTTCCCTGTAATGTCATTTTATGACGTCACACTTCACGTCTCACCATAATCTCGAATTTGCTAACAAAACGATATTATTTTGCCTTTAACATTTTTGACATAAAATACACACAAAATAACATTTAATTATATGAATACAATTTAAATATGACATTTAACAATAATTGTCATATCAATAAATAGACTATCTTCTTGGCAATGAAAGAATGATATGGGAAAAATAAAGTCAAATACATATACGAATAAAGTCAAGTTTCTGATTAGTTCTGTTAACACACGCGCACGCACGTGCACACACGCACACACACAGACTGTATCAGTGCTAAGTCAATTCCACGGACGTCCGACGATGCATAGCAATTTTAGTTTTTTACTTAGAAAAAATACCAATATCTGTGACTAAGAAAAACCGCTAGGCCCTTCGACCGCCCAGCCGCTGCATCCCCCACCTCTGTCCACTACAGGCGTCATGAGTGGAGTGCAGAACAGGAGGGTGGGACGTGGTCAGTGACACGAGCCCTCCCGATCGGTTATGGAGCCTTCACAACCTGGGGTCGCTACTTCTTTATCAAGTATCTCCTCAACTGGACCCTCCGGGACTTAATAAGGCTGAGTACACCCCGGACCACCAGCGAGAGAAAATACCCACCCTGCTAAGCAGACGACCAATGCTAGGGGAACCAACATCAATATTCACTCCTCACTCACATTGCTCACTCTTAAGGTGAGTGGATAGCGTGTCTGCCTCAAGTGTAGAGATTCTGAGTTCAAATTTTGGTTAGGGTAAGTTACCTGTGGTTTTCCCTTATCCTGAGAAGACAAATGTCGAGTAACTTAAAGGTCTATGGATCCCGGTGTGTATTTGAGCCCTGATCTACGTCCGATACGACCTACCTAGTTAGAGAACATTAAAAATAATTGATTCCCTCAGAGCCACTAATAAAACTCAAGTTTTAACTTCTTGCTTTACAGAGGGAAGTAAATTCCTCAAAGGTATTCGGTTTTTCATGGATTGTCCTGTATTTTATTATAGTCACAACGCTTATGCTTTAAATATCTCAAAAATGTGACTGCTTCTGCCATTTTGTGCGACAATTTTTCATCATTTCTCCGTAACAAGTATTACAAACTTAAAATCCGATAGATGCTATGCCATCTTCTAGGGGAACTTTTGTTTCTACTAATTGTTGTCATTAAGTTTTGAAGCCTTGTGAGGTCAACTCCTATGGTTCCTTGCTTTGCAAATACATGAGAGTCTGTTCTCTCTAATTCTGCTTTTTCTGTGAATGACAGTTTCTGGTATAAATGATTGCTTTTTTCAGAAACTTGTAGATTATCTAGGACGATAAACAACCTCTAAATGCTACTGTGAATCTACTTAATATTGATTACATGGGTGACCATTTCTTAAAAACTAATTGCTGATAAACTTTAGGTATACGAGAAAAGAATCCTATTTTCTGTAATAAAGTTAACAGATAAAATGACATCTCTACACTAAAATTCTACTTAATGTAAAGCTTTCAGTGTGATATCTTAGGTTCTTGGATAACTTGGATAACACAACTGCTATCTTCATAGTAATGGTAAAATAAGCATTTTGCAATGGTTATGTTGGCAACTGAAGGAAATCTTTCTCATGGACAGCAGTTGGCCAAATAAGCTTTTAATTAATAAAGTACTGAGTTTTTATAACGGGTGAGACGGAAGTTATTACATTATTAAACCAGTGGTAGATCTCGGTATTTGGAACATATTTTGTATCTTACATTTTCATCTCTGACCATTTCCTACAGAGATATCTTAGTTTTGTCGAAAACAAGCTGGTAACAGCAGATTGCATGAATGTCACTTTCACTAGGTCAGTACATAGACAAACACTGTAGCGGTGCGTCTTCAGAACACAAACAAATACGCTGCCGTCTCTTGCCATGTTTACTGTGCGAGTGTAGGCCAATCAGAAGCGTTAGCTCCCAAAACATTACACGACCTTGCGAGTGACCGACCTGTTTACATCCAGAAACAGTTCAGAGCCCTGACCAACCTCAACGAAACGTTGTCGAGTTACTTCACGTCTGAAAGAGCTGCTCGGAGTATTCCTTCAATTTTTTTAAGTGACTAATTATTTCGAAATCTGTATGATGTCCCATAATTAGTACCGAAACTATGTCAGAAACAAGTTACTCTAAACATCTTACAAGTAAACTGTACAAGTAAACTTCGCACATCCTTGTGGAATTGCGCATCCAATTTGGAACAAAATCCATTTCTTTTTCGAAATCGACCAATCAAAGAACAAAATGCCATTAAACTTTTTTGTTTGTAATGCTTCTATGAAGCACGTATTAGAAGGAATGTAATAACTTCCCTTCCACCCTTACATAGTTTCGGATATTTGCACATAAATACACTATAAATCTACAATGAATGAATAATTTATTTATGCTCACAAACAGTACACTTTAACCTGCAAAAAACAAAAACTAAATTACTAAAAACCAAAATAATGAACAAATATGCTACTTTATCTAATATATTCCTATCTCTTGGAGTTGCTTGTATCTGTAACATCCCCTTATATTTAACATTTTGTTTTATATAGAATGGGGAACTTTATTGCGGCCAGTAATTACTTTCTAAGAATCTATAATCTATTAATTCCCTTTTGTCTTTAAAGCTACTCAGTATTTCCTACTTTTTGATATCCTCCACCGTTGTTATAATTGCTCTCCAGGAACCTTTATTTTCATTATTTCTTTCTGTCCATGTTTTCCCCATAACTATTTCCTCCAATATTATCCCTATTTTGTGCATCCAAGTTTCTTTTTCCCCATTTTCTCCTGCACAACCATGCATTGTTGTAGTATATCACTTTCCTCCAATGAATTTATTTTAAACCAGTATTTAACTGCTCTTCCCACCATTTTACTTTTGCCCTACTCTCCCTAGTTCTGTGTGAGCTACCCCATTTGATTAAAACTTTCTGTGTATTATGTCTACATTTTCCCAATCTTTTTTCCAGCCCCAATATTTCTGCTGCATACAGCAACCTTGTTTCCACTCCTTTCTCTACATATGATTTTAATTTCTAGTAATTTTTGACACACGCTCCAATTAACTGTATTGATTTTTTCCCTTTGCCAATACATTTTTCTTCTGTTCACCCCAGTTCCCTACACTGCTGAGCCTAACTCGTAGGTAGTAAATTTTCCTCACTACTTCTAGCTCTGTTCCCTCCCAATACCATTTTTACTTTCTCTACTGGTAAGTAGGGTAAGTATTGTATTCCACCCAAAAATTCGATGTCGAGATTTCACCGGAAATATATGTTTTGAGACCCCCTGAATCCAAAAAAGCATTTTTAGGAAAGGGTCCGTGTGTGTGCTGTGTGTCAGTCTGTGGACAGCATAGCTCAAAATTGAAAAGTCAGTTAAAAACCAAAGTAAGTATTTAAGTTTAGTGTCTTTCAAGGATGCGACACGAAGATTTTGAAGAAAATAGCCCCACCCTAAACTAGCCTTTACATGGAAATTTTTTCAAAAATTTGGTTTTCTTGAAAATGGCTCTAACGATTTTGATTAAAATGTCATATGTTTGAGATATTTTTATGACAAATGAAATGTATATCTTGAATTTTCTGGCTATAGCCCCTGTAGTCGTATTTACTCTGGACGAATTTTGCATAACTGGTAAACCGTTAGAGATAGACAAAATCTGGCAATACAGAAAATGTAGATCTTGCTAAAATACACAATTTATGTCTCAATAAATTTTCTTGTAGGGTGAACCATTTCGGAGATATTCCTTGTTATGTGTGAGTTTCGGAAAACTTAGAACTTTAGCGAAATGCAACAACGTTGTTCATTTTTTTATCTGTTAATCGTGCAAAGAGAACGGAATCTCAAAGGTCAAAAAGCTTTGACTGTCGCACAAAGCCTTCTGCATTCTAATATTCCCCTTGCACCTACAAGGAAGTAAGCAATAAGATAATTTGTACGAATGTTTATCTCAACTAACACGAAGAAGATATAGGAATAAGAGTTTGTTAGAATGGTTAGTACAAGAGTAGAGAAAGTCATGTGAGTGCAACACATCAGATTTTTCAATCTCGCTTCATGTGTATTCCTTCTTGAAGATCATAATTTTTTATTTCTGCTTATTTATTTTCAACCCCGGTCTTTACAGTAAAAATATACAAAAAAAACAGAACTCACATCAGTTATACAACTAAAATTACTACTAAACACATTCAAACAACAATTTAATTAATAATAAACATGTCCAAGATGTACATATTTCCAAAGACTTTATATTAATTATTAGAAAGTTTGGAATTATGCTTCTCCCCTGAGATACTTGAAAGAGACTGTACTGTTTCAGGGAAAATGTTCGCGTCCTCCAGTTTCTACAAGCCCAGTCTACACCCAACTGTGGAGGACCAGGTTGAGTTGGCGAGACGCATCTCTCAGTCCCTGAGTGACATCAGCAACCAACAGAGCAAGGGGCAGTCCATGTACGTGAACCGGAAGAAACGCTCAGTCAAGTGGGTGCACGAGGGACAAGGTAAGCACGAACTACACTCGTTAACAAAACTACATACTTCATGCAACGAAAAAACTGAAGCTGTTAATAGTGAAGCAACCAAACCTAAATAAAAACAAATTTAGAGACTAAAAGCTTCATTTACCCTAGCAATCGCTGCAAGTTCTTGAAATACCCAGACATATGTTTCATGATGACTCCATCAC
This sequence comes from Tenodera sinensis, assembly GCA_030765045.1. NCBI lineage: Eukaryota > Metazoa > Arthropoda > Insecta > Mantodea > Mantidae > Tenodera > Tenodera sinensis. The sequence continues at coordinate 19,849,346 of CM060966.1, read as the reverse complement.
ATTTTCAATTGTCTTTCGATGTATTGCCAATCCCTGAAAACAAAACCAACCTATAAATACAATCTATCGGCGAGTTTTTTCAAAATTCATATTAAAAGGAATTTCCTCCCAAACCGTTAACTCTATAGGTCCACTTAATAGTTTTAATAATTTAACCACTGGATTTATTTCATGATTAAATGAGTAAACATGAACTTCCTCAGCTGATTTATCAATCTGTTTATATTTAATATTTCCAAAAGGCTCCTTCATTCTTGTGTCCTAATGAGGTTTAGTTTTACCAGTGTAGAAACATAAACAGATTGATAAACCAGCTGTGGCAGATCATTTTTGGTCATATCATGAAATAAATCCAGAGGTTGAATTATTAAGACAATTAAATGGACCTATAGATTTAATGGTTTGGGAAAATATATTTTAAAAAACAGGAACGCGTTATGAATTTTGAAATACCACCGATAGATTGTATTTATAGGTTTGTTTTGTTTTCTCAGAGGTTGGTGACATATAGAAATATTAAGTAGTTGAGTGTCTGTAGCTATGGTTACCGTTTAAACAACCATTGAAAAGCAATGGAGTCATACGTATGTCTGAATATTTCAAGAACTTGCAGCAATTACTAAGGTAAGTGAAGCTTTTAGTCTGTAAATTTGTTTTTATTTTAAATACTTCATATTTAAATATATTCTCGTTGTACACAGCATTTCACCAACCATCGTCAAGGCCTTGGAGATCCTCGTGCAATTGTAATGGTTCATTAAAAGCGAAAGTTCCGTTTCAACAAGGTGCGTCTTGGACGATATCGTAGTTCTTTTGATTCCACCAACAAGGGAAGCTGGGCAGGCCCAATTTGTTTCTAATGGATACATAAACATTTTTATCACTAGCTTTCCACCTGTCACGAGATATCTTTGATTCAAAATTTGTCACATTAAAGTGGTAATTTTTTGTAACATTTATGTATGGATGAACATTGTTGCAACCATCTTTCCCGCCACTCTTATCGGTGATAATGTGGATTTTTCTGGACAGAGTGTTCTGGAACACTAAAAACAGCTCATCATCGCTACATTTTTACGTTCACACACATACACGCACACACATAGCTCTGTTTTTCAGTAAAATACCCACACCATACATAATGTACCAGCATATCTTTCAACATAAGTGAACCGTACTGTTGGTATTCAACGGAATACAATTTCATTATAAACCCCTATCAGGCAGTTTTGCGTTGCTTCCATGGTTAATATTTTACTCCTAAACAGTTCTAGCCTTGTAAGTACAATTTTATACTGTGCTATTCGAGTCAAAGTTCTTTTGTGTAACGTTATTTTGCAGTAGTGTTAAATGCCCCTTCTTACCCCATACGGCACCACTAGTGGTGGACACTGATGATACATGAAACAATATTTGGTAAAGTGATTTTGAGAAATGAAACGTTCCAGCCTGAGTTTTGGATATGTGACCCGCATTTGCCGTTTATGAAGACGGAGGAAAACCTATAAACAAAGTCAGCCAGGGAGATTGGTCTTGGCAGGGTTTGAAATACGGACCTCCGGAATACGACCCTCCCATGCTACCGCCAGCCATCTCGGTTACCTTAGTTTCCTCCTCATTAAAAGGGCATGATCAATTTGTCCACTCCAAGAATTCAAAATGAGAACTATGTTATTTGTAACATCAGACGATATGGCCTAATTCTGTATGCTCTACATGTTAGCCTAAGATTTGGAAGAAGTGCACCCTTCGAGTCAAGATATCTCTCGACAGGCCAAACTTTAGTAACACAAAATTTAACTGCATACGATTTATAAAGATATCTGGATTATCCAGTTGATGTAGTTCCCTTGTAAGTGAATAATGCATATTTCCGACTTTGAACTGTTCTTGAGCTTATGGAAATGTGGCTGACCGAGCGCATTGGCAAAGAATAATCACTTCTAGGAAATGGTTGACGGGAATTTTGTGCCAATATTGGTTATAAAAACAGATAGCACTTAAAATATTGGAGGAAATAATCAAGACTGATATACCTACTCTCCCAATAGAATACTCTGCGTTTACCGATACAACAGTTGCTACTTTCACATATTATGTATAGTGGCATTCCAACTTATTAATGGCCACTGCAACAGAATACAAAACACAGTGCAGGCACACGAACAAAGAATCCTTCCTAAACAGCTGCTAGTCAGCTGTTGCTATATAAACCTAGTGTACCGGTATCCAGCAACCCATAAATCGAACCTACCACTATTGAGTGATAATTGATAGGATTCCAGAATCGTCCTTGCGTATTACTGTGTCGTGGGTTTGTATCCTAATGCAGATAATGTTTGCTGTTAATCGATACACCCACAAACACATGTATATGCAAGCACTTGTTCAAAATATACCGCAAAGCGTTAGAAACAGAAAAATGATCTTATTTTCGTATCTAAATCCCAGAATGGCAAGTTATCCGCTGCAAGATCATGCAGCTCAACTTAGCAAAAATAGTCGTAATTCAAGATATTTGTAGTAAAGCATATCACATATTACATGCAAAGTGTTTCCAACGTAATGTACCAAACTTAATTTTTACTACATTTCGGTGTGACTGAATAAGAATATGACTTTGCTGCCTTAAGTCGTACACTGTTGTCGGTCTATTTGAATCAACAATGATCTCCACCGATTAACAATGTATAGATGGTAATTATTATTTATTTATGCCAACAAACTTACTGTTGGTGTTTTTAAACACACAAGCGGAAGATCTGTGGTTCAAATCCCACTTGTGGCATTGAATTTTTAAGTTCCAGTTCTACCTCTCAAACTTTGCCCACACACGGCTTGTGTGTTTAAAAACACCAACAGTAAGTTTGTTGGCATAAATAAATAATAATTACCATCTGAAGCTTATTTAATCCTGGGATATAAAGTACTTACAATAGTAAGTCACCATTGGGGTAGTTTGTCTCTGATGTGAGACTGCCTTTGTGGTTTACCAGGAGAAATACGAACTGGTTCGGGAATTAAATGCCATTCTGGCAGATTGTCACAGTAGCTCAATGGTTAGAGCAGCCGCCTGGTAAGCGGAAGGTCTGTGGTTCAAATCCCAGTTGTGGCATTGAATTTTTTAAGTTCCAGTTCTACTTCTTAAATGTATAGATGATTCTTGTAGATTGCCGTTCTGTCGTTGCTGGAGTAACATCTCTGGAAGTGCGTGAGTGTTTCGAAAGGATGACACTGATTTCGAAATTAACAGCTTTTTAATGAATTATTTTAAAATTCTTTTCCTCGAAGATATTGCCGGCCAATATAAGAAGTCTTGTAAAAATAATTCAGCAATCCATAGTAATCATAGATAAAAATAAACTTTTAATACACTTTCTCTTTATCCGTTGAATTTTAAACAGTTATGTAATCACATCATTCGCCTCCGTTAACTTTGACTGACTGCAAGCAGTCCCCGTTTCTGGACAGAACAGACGCCACGCTTTCCGAAAAAAAATGTGGTGTTTTTGCTATTTCCACTTATAAGGCTAACCCCTTTTTGTTCGTTTTCTCCCTATATTTATTAATATTTAAATATCATTACAATAGCAATATTATTATTAATTATTATTATTATTATTTATTATTATTATTATTATTATTATTATTATTATTATTAAATGCTTTGTTTCCCTTTTATTTATATTAATCTTTTTCAAGTAGTTATGAATTTAGATATCAAAATAAATTTCACTATCAATAAACTGCATCGTACTTTGGGTATATCACATGTAGGCTAATTCATAAGGAAAACAAAATTGAACATGTATTTATATTGCTTGTTCCAATATCGCACTCCTAGTTTCGCATACAATGCTGCTTCACTCGTTTTGATCTCCTTCACTCTTGCCAACATTATCCGTGTGATAGTTACTATTGCTACTATGTTTACAGCCCTGCATGTATCTGATCGCATAAAGGCCATAAGGATTAAATTGGTGAGTTTGGAAGTCAGTGCAGTGTGCTACGCTGATAAGTCCATCTCCCTGAGTACTTTTGGTTCAAAGTAGTTCATAGTCGACCAGCTATTAAAGCCCCATGTGCTGGGTGTGAGCATCCTGTCAAAAACTTACAGGATAGTCAGCGGCACGTCATCTATACTTTGAATCGTTGCTTAAAACAATGAATAGAGATTCCGATGACAACAATAGAATGGAAGTGGCGACCTTGGATGTGCAGTTCATAGTGATGTGGATTTTCCTATTACAACGGTTGCTCGTTTTAGCAATTAATACGAGGGTAATCCAGGAAGTAACGACCATTTAGCTTTAATACATTCAGAAAAACATCTTTTATTAAAAGGAATGTGTCGCAAATTTAAGCTTTTCACCTCTTGTTGTTGTAGTGTTTAACGCCCGCTTTTACTATTACGGCACCGCAGGCGGTGACACTGATGATACATGGAATGAAGATGGAGCACCGGTGGAATGAGATGGCGGGGGAAACCGGAGCACCCGGAGAAAACCCGCCCTGACGCCGCTTCGTCCACCACGAATACCACATGCGGGTCCCTGGGATCGAACCCGGGCCGCCTAGGTGTTTTCACCTCTGATTTTTCATGTTCATCATATCTGTCCAGGAGGTTTAGATCACCGTATTTGGTCGGCTGCTGCTAGTTCATTAAGTCATGATGCTCGGACACAACTTCAATAGGAAAAGCATGGGAAATGCCTGGGAAATAAACATAGAACTCGTTTTCTCGGGTTGCGCGTGTCTTGTACAAACTTGTTTCTTCAAATCATCTGTGAGAGTGACGGACGTTCGGGTCGAGATTCGTCATGCACACTGTTCATTAGTTGTTGAACATTATACAGCGCTTTCTGACATGTACCACCATGCACGCTTTAGATAAGTGTAAATTTCTGCAGGTTTCCACTTCTGAGCACTCAAGAACCCATTATCTTGCAACTCATAGTCATCTGGTTACAGGCAACGAGATATTCGTTGTTCGAATGCATGCTAGTGCAGACTGTTCGATAACTATGAACTAAACACGGTGTAGTTCCAATGTGTATGCCACAGCATGTGCTCCTGCGGCAATAATCTCCTCTGTCTTGGTCGCATGCACGTATCCTCAATGGACTAGCTTTTGAGTTATGCTATTCACAGACATACACTCACCCACACAACTGCCTTTTAACTTTCTCTACTGATAAGTAGAGGAAGTATTGTATTGCATCCAAAAATTCTATGTCAAGATTTCACCGTAAATATGTTTCGAGACCACCTGAATCCAAAAAACAGCAATTTTTAGACAAAGGTGTATGTGTGTGTGCCTGTCTGTGTCTGTCAGTCTGTCACTCTGTTAGTTATAACTCAAAAATAAGTTTAATGTTTTTCAAGGATGCGACACGATGATTTTGAAGAAAATCTAAACTAACCTTTACATGGAAAATTATTCGAACATTTTTATTTTCTTGAAAATGGCTCTAACGATTTTGATTGAAATGCCATATGTTTGAGATATTTTTATGACAAATGAAATGTATATTTTGAATTTTCTGGCTATAGCATACGTAGTCCTGTTTACTCAGAATGACTTTTGAATAACTCGTAAACCGCAAGAAATAGACAAAATCTTACTCTACAAAAAATGTAGATCTCGCTAAAACACGCAATTCATGTCTATTCTTTTTTGTGGTGTGAACCACTTCGTGAGATATTCCTTGTTTTTTGTGTCAGTTTCGGAGAACTTCAAACTTTCGTGAAATGGAACATCGTTCATTTTGTTATATGCTAAGCATGCAAAGACAACAGGATCTCAAATCTTTAAAATATTTGAATGTCGCTCAAAGTCTACTGTATTCCCATATTCCCATTGCACCTACAAAGAAATAGGCAATAACATAATTTTGTTTGGACAAATGATTATCTCATTTAACACGAAGAAGACATAAGAATAAGTTTGTAAGAATTGTTAGTACATGAGCAGAGAAAGTCATGTGAGTGCAACACACCAGGTTTTTATTTATGTATTACCTTTTTGAATATTACACTTTTTTATATTATCATAATATACTTTCACGCCGTATTCTATGCAGTGCCTTTCTAATTATTTTACTAAACTTCTTAATCCTACCACCAAGACTAACTCGCCATGATATGCATTATAATCCCGGTATTTGTTTATAATTGATAGTATAATATTAATAATTTGCAAGTCCTTTAACACGTTATCTATACATGAATTTAACGACATAAGATTTCAAATGTAACAATTATTTAGAGAATGTCACACAGCAAACACAACAGCCGTCTTCATTTCCATTTGAAAACTGTATCCTTATTAACTGTGGTCGAGAAGATCGCATAACCGGCGCTGACCACGTCCCACCTCCAGTACTGCACCCACTCATGGCGCCTGCGATGGGCAGAGGTGTGGGACGTAGCGGTAGAACTTGGGCTGTTGTGCAACGTGGTTACGCTTACGCTACCTTTAACAACTGTAATTTTAAATAGAACAGAGCTACCTTTAATGAATAGCCTACTAACGCAAATTCCTTCATTTATATTCCTCGTATGTCCAAGCCTAAGTACTGGAATACGAACAATTCGAGTTATAAAAGAACATACTTGCGAAGAACGATGATTTTTATTTGAGATTGCCATTTGGTAGAAACTTGTTGCTGTTTTAACAAAAATGCATTAAACAAATCAAACAACTCTGATGGTTCAGTTCAAGCAAACGTGATGGTCCCATGGGCACATATATATGTTATGCTGCATTTCCAGAACTTGAAGATTGTCGGGGAGAGGTTCAGGAATTATTTATTCACGCCAAGAAACTTACTACTAGTGTTTTTAAACACACAACCCGTGTGTGGGCAATGTTTAAGAGGTGATGTGAGGATGCTATTATTGATTAAAATGTCTTAACCGTTTACCAGCTATGTTGAATGAAATGTTTGTGAAGTGACTACAAAATTTGAAATGTGTCTAACTCTTTAGGAGAAAAGTGCACGTAAAGAAGAAAATGTGTGGAAAATCTTGAACTTTTTTGTTTATTGGAATATTAATCGAGTAAAAATTATTAACTTTACTTATGATATGATTATGGTTTTGGAATTGGAAGAAGCTGTTTTATAAGTAGTAAAAGTTTCATTATGATAGACTGTGTAGTTTTCAACAAACACTAACATACATGCATTGCGATTATGCATGGGAATTGTTATTCTAACACTACCAAGTGTCCTAAGTTCAATGATAGCCGGGATTTGAACCACGTATCTTCCACTTATCGAGCGGCTGCTCTAACCACTAAGCTACCATGCCCAACTTGCCAGTAAAGTCGGGACATAAAGTACTTTTAATAATAAGTCGCCCTTGGGGTATTTATCTGTGATGTGAGATTCCCTTGTGGTCTACCGGGAAACTACGAATCGGCTGGGGAATTTAATGTCATACTGGCAAATAGACCGAGTATGGTAGCTTAGTGGTTAGAGCAGCCGCTCGATAAGTGGAAGATCCGTGGTTCAAATCCCGGCTATGGTACTGAACTTTTGAGTCCTGTTTCACCTCTTAGAGGTTACGGAAGTCAGACGGTCCGCCGAAGCTCCATGTCCTTTTACATGAATTCCTGGAATTTTTCACTCATTATTATGAATGGTTGTGTCTGTTGGGAATTATAATTCCAAGGGATAAAGAGAAGAATTCACCATAAAAATTATCTAGATCAGTGTACAATAATTTCACAAAGAAAGGGGATGATAAATAAAATTAATTTGTGGTTCAGTTTAGAAGGCTACCCGTACAATGTCCGTTAAGCCGTCTTGTATGGTATAACGAAGTTTTAATTCAGCAAGGAGATGTAATGGATGTCTATGAAACCCTGGCCATTAGAGAAGTTATTGTCATCGTTACTGGAGAACAGTAAGGAAAGGGTCGTCTGTTACAGAAAGCTCAGGAGCGAGAGATTGAATCTAATCATTAGTCATGCGTCTGAAGAAAATATTGCATCCTTGGACAGTTGAATATTTATACATAAAATATGTTAAGAAAACGTGTAGGTAACGCCAATTACATTTGAGTGAGCTCAGTTGCTCATTAGATGAGTGCGAGTTTGGCATCCTGTCGGAATGCAGCCAGAGACATGAGACCAGCCGCACTTGAGCGGTGTCCAAAGTTGACAATCGTCCAAACCTTGTATCCTTCACGCTTCAAGAGCAGGTCCTGTCTTGACCCCACTGATCTGCCCACCATCTCACATTGTTTTTCCTTTTCTTTTGTTTTTGCGAGCGAAGAATTCTGTTTTTTATGAAGAGCCAACGCTGATAAAATAAGATGGTAGCAGATACAGTGAAGTGTTTCTCAAGAGAAGCATCATAGTGAATAATTTATAAAAACAGTTCTTGGCATGGAAATAACCTTCATTTTAAAATAAACTGCACAATCAACAGGTCAATGGACTCGAAGCTCCCCAACGCTGTACATGTGTCCCTAGTTAATTTAGCAACAACATTCGAGGGATCGAAATGTTGGAAAGGGAACAAACTACTAAAAACCTTTGGTATTGGTTTTGGATAAAAAATAAATTTCTGTTTTTTCGCTTAACATGAACTTACATAGCTTGTATAACAAGCCCACATAAGGTTTTTGCGTGTTTGTAACAATTAAGTACATTTAAATGGAGTTTTAAATATGGCGACCAGGTTGTCACACCCCTTTTACAACTGCACAACACTATCTTCTCTTGCCATTTACCTTAACTTGCTTTTTTACTTTCTCTACTGGTAAGTAGAGGAAGTATTGTATTCCACCCAAAAATTTGATGCCGAGATTTCACCGGAAATATATGTTTTAAGGCTCCCTGAATCCAAAAAAGCATTTTTAGAAAAAGGTCCGTGTGTGTGTGTCTGTGTATCAGTCTGTGTCAATCTGTCAGTCTGTGGACAGCATAACTCAAAAACGAAAACTCGGTTAGAAACCAAAGTTGGTATTTAAGTTTAATGTCTTTCAAGGATGCGACACGAAGATTTTGAAGAAAATAGCCCCACCCTAAACTACCCTTTAACTGGAACATTTTGATTTTCTTGAAAATGGCTCTAACGATTTTGATTAAAATGTCATGCGTTCGAGATATTTTGATGGCAAATTAAATGTATATCTTGAATTTTCTGGCTATTGCCCCTGTAGTCGTATTTACTCTGGACGACTTTTGCATAACTGGTAAACCGTTAGAGATATACCAAATCATACTATACAAAAAATGTTGTTGTTAGCTAATGCTGGATTTCTGACAATGAAGTCATTAATCCTCTTGCTCTCCAATATTTTTCACTGATGATATTGAAGAGAGCAATAGCAATAATAGTAACCGTTTTTTAGAGAGCACCATATTTTTATGTTTTGGCGGTCACATCGCTCTCTCACAACCCCCAGAATGTCTGGAGGACCACACCTGTCGTTGGTTTACGGGTCTTACCGACCTGACCGGGAGAGTTATCAAAATAAATTCACCGACCATATCCTCTGATTACCAATCAGAGGACGTATTACATGCCATGACAAGTCAGCATGTTAGGGTTTAAGATTTTATAGAGAAATTAGAGAAATGGAGAGGTTGGAAAAATAAAGACTCCCTAGCCTTCGGGAACCCTAATAGCATCGGGGTCGGAAGAGAACAAGATATGACCAAGGTAAGGTCAGATAGAAAAGTTACAGTGAGGAGCAAAACACCAGTAGGTGGAAGTAATGTTGACACAACTAACATTAAACGTTGTCTATAATTCAAATCTGTGAATGGTTTATTGGAGCACTTAATCTTCGAAAGAGGTTAAGGATGCACATGAAACAGGAATGGAAGATGCTGCTGCTGATGATAGATAATATTTTGATATATTTCAGTTGAAGTAACTATTTTGATGTACACCTTATCATAATTATATTAATATAGTTGCAATAATATTTCGTGATCTGGCCTGTTCCGACTTCAATATTATATTAAAACCGGCCCTATCATCTCAATAAAGGTCTTTCTAGGCTGGTTGGAAAATAGAACATTAGCTAGTCTGGAATCTATAGTATTATTAGGCTCCGGTCTGGGTTGCAAACGACGTTAACAGCTACTTCACTCTATTTGTTTGTACTTTATGATAGTAAAGAAGGTAGGAAAGGGAAGGGGAGGGAGACACACCGCTACAGTAACCCGTTTGTAAGCCGACGTGACTGCACCGCCCCTACCCGACATGTGCTACGTCACAAAACGTCCCTGCTAACATAGTTTAAGTGCCGATCACATGCAACTGGGACCGATGCCTAATTTATTATTATTATTATTATTATTATTATTATTATTATTATTATTATTATTATTATTATTATTATTATTATTATTATTATTATTATTATTATTATTATTATTATTATTATTATTATTATTATTATTATTATTATTATTATTATTGTTATTGTTATTGTTATTGTTATTGTTATTGTTATTGTTATTGTTATTATTGTTATTGTTATTATTATTATTATTATTATTATTATTATTATTATTATTATTATTATTATTATTATTATTATTATTATTATTATTATTATTATTATTATTATTATTATTATTATTATTATTATTATTATTATTATTATTGAGGAATATTCTACAATACAATGGGTTTCCTTCATCCCAAAAGATCTTCTTCCTCTATAACTCCCTGTGCATAGCATCTTCCTCCTTTAACCCTCTTCTCCCCATACTCCCTTTCACCCCATCCAGCATTCCCTAGGTTTCCCTCTTCCTCTTTTCCCTCCTAGTTTCCAATTTAGAATTTTATTGGAAATTCGGTCCCCTGACATACTGAGTACGGGCGTCTTTCTTCTACAATTTCCAAAACGATTTTGTCAACTTGCATCATTTTCCATATTCTATTATTCCAAACTTTATGTTTGATGGATTTTCGTGCTGACCGTCTCCAAAAAATCCATTACAAATACCCTTAACTTTTTTGCTCGTTGTCTGCTTATGGTCCAATTTTCAGCGTCGTATAATGTACTTTGGGATAGTGCCTGATATATTAATTTTTTAGTTCTATGGAAAATGTTTTTACTTCATAAAACTGAATTGAGCATTCTGAATTCTCTTCCCATCAGTTATTCTTCTTTCGTTAAATGACACAGTATTTTCAGTGTTATTAATATGGTTAAACAAGCAGGAACATAAGAGTTGGTCCAGTTGGGCTCTACCCATCTTTTGGAATAGCGCAAGTAACTTGTTAAATAAGGGGCTGCATCATTGAGAGGGATGGGGAAAGTGAAGCTTGGATAGCGAACTGGGCAACACTTCTAACTCCCCACATGAACACGGAGGGCACTGGTTTACTTGGTTGGATGCGATAATTCTGATTGGCTGATTTAAGTTATGAAAATGTGTAACGAATTTAAAGCATTCTCTGGAAGCCATTTGTAAAAGGGCAACGTGAGAGGTTTTTTTGCATCAGGAACAGAGGAGCATATTTGTCATTTATCATACATCATAGCATGTTGATGTTATGCTGAAGTTTGTAATCAATAGAAATAGCATACGATTTAAATGTTTGAATTTTATTAAAGTAAATAATTTATTTTACATCATAAATATTATTTATTTATGCCAACAAACTTACTGTTGGTGTTTTTAAACACACAAACCGTGTGTGGGCAAAGTTTAAGAGGTAGAACCGGAACTCAAAAATTCAACGCCACAACTGGGATTCGAACCACAGACCTTCCGCTTGCCGGGCGGAAGGTCCGTGGTTCAAATCCCAGCCGTGGCACCGAACTGTAGATCTTGCTAAAATACACAATTTATGTCTCAATAAATTTTCTTGTAGGGTGAACCATTTCGGAGATATTCCTTGTTATGTGTGTGAGTTTCGGAAAACTTAGAACTTTAGCGAAATGCAACAACGTTGTTCATTTTTTTATGTTAATCGTGCAAAGAGAACGGAAGCTCAAAGGTCAAAAAGATTTGACTGTCGCACAAAGCCTTCTGTATTCTAATATCTCCCTTGCACCTACAAGGACATAAGCAATGAGTAATTTGTACAAATGTTTATCTTAACTAACATGGAGATATAGGAATAAGAGTTTGTTAGAATGGTTAGTACAAGAGTAGAGAAAGTCATGTGAGTGCAACACATCAGATTTTTTAACCTTAGGTACACTTTTCCAAATATAAAAAGGCTACAATAGATAGAGCTTTGAATTCTTGTGCATATGCAGAATGTGATGCTCTGAACAGCCGGTGAAGCTTCTTAAGTTACATTTTCCTGAAATGCCTCAAAAAATGTTTTCAAACAGAAAACAAATTAAAACATAAGGAGTGTAATTATTGATTAAAATGCCCTAACCGTTCACCAGCTGTTGAATGAAATGTTTGTGAAGTGACTACAAAATTTGAAATGTGTCTGTTGGGAGAAAAGTGCACTAAAGAAGAAAATGTGTGGAAAATCTTGAACATTTTTTGTTTATTGGAATATTAATCGAGTAAAAATTATTAAGTTTACTTATGATTTGATTATGGTTTCGGAATTGTTTACTGTTTTATAAGTAGTAAAGATATCATTATGATATATTGTATAGTTTTCAAGAAACACTAACATACATTGTATTGATATTATGCATGGAAATTGCTATTCTAACACTAACAAGTGTCCTAAATGAATATAAACTTTATTGTACAATATCGGAGAAAGTCTGAATGATGTAAAACTTTGTTATGGTCTTACGGAAATACACACGCGCAATATATTACAACACAAATCAGATTTATCATAACTCCAGCTAAAATACAATGTATTACGTTACTATATAAAATAACCACCGACAAAGTAATTCAAAATATGGTTATTAACAAAAATAAATACTGAAGCATAAACTCAAGCCTTTGTATTTAAACCTTTGATTATATGAATTTTTTTTAGAAAATGGCAACTCTATCGTAGAAGCAACTCGGTGCCAGCGTTCAAGGTTTGAGCTTCAGTGACGGCAATCTGAGGTGTCGGTCTGGGTGACTCAGTTGGTTACACGCTGGTCCACTGATTCCAAGGTCGCGGGTTCAAAGTGTGCTTAAAACCGACAGCTCCATGTCATACATTTACTGGCTTGTAAAATCTCCTGCGGGACGAAATTCCGGCACACCGACGACGCTGATGCGATCCTGGCAATTGACAGCGTCATTAAATAATAAAATAATTAAAAGCTACCAGAGGTGTCAAAAATTACAACAGTATGCAGTTCCATTCTTTAAGCTAACAATAAGTGGCTGTCGTTGCCATGGTCAGCGTTACAGAAAAAGCAAGTAAGATTATTTTCATTACAGTCCTGATAGCGCTCGTAGACATCTTGTGTTGTCTGTCACAGTGGGATTCCGGCGCGTCAGCTGATGGTTTACTGTGTGTCAGACCCTGGGAGGAAGGGAGAGATGAAAGTACCCTACAGGCAACCAGGACCTACCACAAGCAGAAGTACTACGGTGGGTCCTTAACATGTGGAGACAGTTCTTCATTCAGGTTGCTACAAAGAGCGCGCCACCAGCCAGGTCCAGTTAATCAATTAGTCCCCGTGGCGAGCGGACAGCCAACCGCAGCGCCTCCTCTCAGCCGATCATTGTGTTTCCAGAGCGCAGCGCATCCTACTGGCGACCATGCTGACGCTTACAATCTACAGTCGCTCCACCCTTAGATCCGCACTTGATGTAAACACAAACCTTCAACAACTAACCCGCGATACGCCAAAACCGAAGCACACCATAAAATATAGCACCTTAAATATCGGCGATTATCTGTGAGTTTTCAAGATGTATGATAACCGGGTAAAGACCACTTGAACGTAACGCGATGGCAGCGCTATTCCTAGAACTGCCGAGTAAATATCGCTCTGTTGCAATATAAACGCGAGGCATGAGTCCATGTGGCGTTTGTTGTGTTAGACGCAGCTGATCCGAATACCAGGTTATCGCGGAGGGATACAAGGTGTGGATCTAAGGCTGGATGGAGTATAGAAAGATCGGATAGAGAGAGAATGAAATGAAAGGGGGTGATTCGGGGGATGCAAGGTAAATTTCCTCCGCAGCACTCGCCTGAGTGACCCGGGAAAAAAACAGAAAAAACCCAAGGTCAAGAAGTTCGCCCGCGGAAATCGAATCCGCGGCCTCCCGAATGCGGACTACAGATGTTACCACCTGAGCCATCCCGCTCCGTGGTCGTAGACGTCTCTTCTGGGCGCCTTCAATTCTTTTCTCTTTTGTTTTTGCAGTGATCCATATTCCACTGTTTTACGGTGTAGAAAATTATTGAAGGCTTTCTGGGAGCACTCTACAGCGGAGCTTATACAAGACAAGCTCTAAGCATTCCAATAGTGGCAAAAACAGCTACCTTTGGTATTTATAGTCTGTGAGCGCATAGGTAAGAGGCGTCTCTACACACCTTTCCCCTTCTATTTCTTCCAGGTCAATGAAATAGGGGGTGGTAAAGCCGGTTAATTAATTTCTCCTCTTCCTTCGTAAGCCAATGTGTCGCTAGAACACAAGCGAATCTCTTATGTTATGTTCATTGGTTATACAAACAACAGGAGCCAACAAAACCCGCTTGATGAACGCGGTCAATGACCTGAACAAGGTCAATGACCTGAACACATGTGAGCCATCGAGTACCCATAACCTTTTTTACTTTCTCTACTGGTAAGTAGGGGAAGTATTGTATTCGATGTCGAGATTTCAACGGAAATATATGTTTTGAGGCCCCCTGAATCCAAAAAAAGCTTTTTTAGAAAAAGGTCCGTGTGTGTGTCTGTGTGTCAGTCTGTCAGTCTGTCAGTCTGTCAGTCTGTCGACAGCATAACTCAAAAACGAAAATTAGGTTAAAAACCAAAGTTGGTATTTAAGTTTAATGTCATTCAAGGATGTGATACTATACTAAACGGTGGATATCGTTGGAGCGCACAATTATGTCAAAGATGTTGTGACAATCATTTACGAGGTGTTCTACGTTTTGGCTTGAATAAAACACTTTTTATTTTCTCTGCTAGGTGGTTAAAGAAGACGCTGTATTGTATTCGACCCAAAAATTCTGTATTAATATTTCACCGGAATACATATTTTGAATACCCTTAGCCCCGCTCAGTAAAAGTATTTTAAGGTAAAGTCCATGTATGCGTTTGTGTTTGCGCGTGCGAGTGCGTGCCTGTGCGTGTGTGAACAGCGTAAATCAAAAGCGAAGGGTCCTAGGAATACCCAACTTAGTATTTAAGTTGAATATCTTCCAAAGATGCAACAAAGCTTTTAAAGAAAATCTCCTTAAATGCACTTTTAGTTATTTGTTCCACAAAAATAGTTATAACAATTTTGATTACAATGTTTAAGATAGTTTTATAACAAATGAAATGTATGTATTGAGTTTTTTGTCAATTTCACGTTAATCCCTTCAATCTGAGTGACTTTTGTTTAATTAGTACACTACAAGAGATTGCCAAAATCTTGTTACACAAAACAAAGATTTCAAAGTACACAGTTTATGGCCAAATAAAATGTTTCTGGCGTCAACCATTTCCGAAATGTTCTTTTCTATTACTTTCTTCTTTTACCTACAACAAATGAACAAATGTGTAATGAAAGTTCTGCATTTCCCAAGGACGCGCTACACGAAGATTGTTAAGAAAATTCCTTTAATCCAAATTAACGATTACATGGAAAAAAGTTAAATTTTTGCTTTCTTGAAAGTGCCTCTAAAAATTTTGCTTCAAATACCAAGTGTTTGGGCTATTTTCATGAAATGTATGTCTTTAATCTTCTGGGAACACTGTGAAATCCTCTTCATTGTGAAGGACTTTTTCACACCAGTAAAGGAATTTTGAAGTCATCACATAGCGATTAGCTCTTAGTAGATTTGACTATCATTTAAGTGTATGTTCCCTACCTATAAGGAGAAATAAAAAGGGCAATTTCTGCAAATGTCTATCTCGATTAACATAAAACAGATAGAGAAATAAGCACTTGCAATAAGAGTGCGCAAGAATACAGAAAATCATGTAAGTGTAACACACAGGTTGTTTTGACGTATGTTTGTTAAAATAAAGCTTGTTAGTCAAATGACAAAATTGAAGTCGGTAAATATGCAGAATCTCTGTAATCCTGATAACGAAAATTGTAAGAACATAAATTCGAAATTTAAAGCCTGGAATAAAATAATTGAAGTTTCAAAGTTAAGTTTAACAAACACACTGCACACTGGCTGGTGCCTCAGTGGAGTCGAAGCAGTGGTTTTAAAAATCAGTAAATTCAGCCATCCTGTTTTACTGCACAAAACATGCAGTATACAGCAGTCTTTGTCTTACCTTTTATAAATGGTGTGGAATATACAGCTCCAACAGCTTTCAGAGTTCCTGTTTGTAACACGAGTAGCACCACAATTAGAACAATTACATTATTTGATAACACACCGTGATTTATCAGAAACGATCCCGCACGGTTCAGAAAACTGTTCAACAGCCGCATACGTTCAAACCCTTGTCATTTTACAAGTTCAACTGACAAAAGTTAATCGTGAGATGGAACACGTGTTCTCTCCTTGACTTTGTGACGAATGTGCCAGTGTCAGCTATAGCCAATAGGAAACACGGTAAATTATGGTGAAAATAACAGCGTGATTTAACTATCTGAAAATGTGATGTCTTTCTCTACTCATGCCTCTGCCAACCATTATTCCATCTACTTCTTATTAATCCAGATAAACATTCAGTTCAGCCACCCCTACGCTGTAAAGGTAGAAGGGAAAGAGGAAGAAACATTCAGTTCACATTTATGCATTTTGTTATAAGATACAGTAGATAAAACGACAGGCAGATTTTATTTACGGCTATGAAATTCCACACTCTTTGCATAGCCACGAGACAAAAACGAATAAAGGCTTCCCAGTTGAGAAAAGTAAACTTATTCGATAATTCGAACTAGCTAGAAGGAATATCTCGGAAATTGTTAGCTGCATAAACGCAAGTAAACTGCGTGTTTTAACAAAATAATAATAATAATAATAATAATAATAATAATAATAATAATAATAATAATAATAATAATAATAATAATAATAATAATAATAATAATAATAATAATAATAATAATAATAATAATAATAATAATAATAATAATAATAATAATAATAATAATAATAATAATAATAATAATAATAATAGGTAATAATAACAATAAGAATAGCAATAATAATCATAATCATAATAATAAACAAAAATAGGTATAATCGTTCCACTCTTAGATTCCCACTGTTCCGCAAATAATGCCACCTCTATAACTGATGTCCTTTCTGCTAATTATGACATTCATTTTATTTC
Source organism: Tenodera sinensis (assembly GCA_030765045.1). Taxonomy (NCBI): domain Eukaryota; kingdom Metazoa; phylum Arthropoda; class Insecta; order Mantodea; family Mantidae; genus Tenodera; species Tenodera sinensis. The sequence continues at coordinate 19,831,982 of CM060966.1, read as the reverse complement.
GCTTCATAATTAAAATGCAATTTCTAGCAATAATTTATATCAGGTAAATCGCTTAAATGAAGACGACGCTGGATCAATGCTGACATTAGTTAAGATTTTGTCTAATATTGGCGGCTCATTGTTGAAGAAAAACTGGTGCACTTTCCTACGAATAGCACATTTAGTAAAGTCATCTGCTTTTTCTAATTCTGGCTTGCGTCTTTTCCTTGGTGTCCACAATGTTCCTGTATGCTTGAGTTTCTTACGCGCACATATGAACACAACTAGGAAACACCGTATACTCTGCAGTTAACTTCACAGTATTATTCACAGTGACAGAATGGTACTCTTGCATTAGTTTGTTAAAAACCTTCAGTACTATTTATTTCTCACCACTTTTTAACGGCTTACCTTTAGAATGCTTCACAATTTCTCCTTTATTTTCACTAACCAACTAGCAGCACCTGTAGAAGCATCCACGTTTATCCCCTTACTGATTACTGATCACTAGAGCGAGGATAAATATCCCATCGCCTACAATGTTTGCGCGCTCGTACTATACACGCTCCGTGGTGACTGGCAGACGGCGTAGCACAGGAGTTCAGAACACGTAAACCAACGGGCAGGGCTGTGTAAGAAGCTCTAGTCCATTTACATCAGTTCATATCGTCATCTATTCGTTCCTCAAAAACATTGCAGCGAACAACAATACATTTTTAAATTGTTCAAAAGTAAAACTTGTCATCTAAACAATGTTTATACAGCGAGAAACTTCTCTCAACGTCACATGATGTAACGGGAGCAAACGTAAGATATTTTGCATTGTGTTCGTCATACGTAGATGTCATTTTGTCTAGCTGTTGTAAACCAATTTTTATATGAACCATTGTAGCGTAGCCAGGATCATTACATGATTTTACATGATCTATTTTGCACATGTCTTTAAAAAACTCCGATTGAAGTGACAAATGGTCGTGTTCTTTGTTCTTTGATGCTGCAACAAGTGCTTTATGTTTTTGGTATTACAATGTTGCTTCAACAATTTCCGTTTCTCCTTGGAATCTCTAATTTGTGAATAACATAACTTACAGTGTATCGTATCGCCATTCAATACGAAATTATTTCTTCCAAATTCTTCGAATAACTTATTTAATTTACCATCACCTAAAGCTGAAGACATTATTCACCTCGTATATAAACACGGATCGCACAGAAAATAAAACTCCCTTATCTGTACGGTACAGCTGTCATACTGAACCACAGCACGCTGTTCACCCCACAGTCCGAGGTAGCAGCGATGACGTCAAGCAAGCAATTCGCCGTGCAGTCAACCTGATTTCCTCTTCAGTGGATATATGTCCTCGCTCTACTGATCACTATCGTATAGCCGCATGAGAGGGGATTAACTCGACCGAATTAAACGGAAGCTAAAATCTCCTTTACTCTTACTATTCTTATTAATAGTATTTATTATTTTACATTAATCAAAAGTTTCAAACTGTGTCTGATAATCATACATCATGAAAACTCACAGATAATCGCCAATATTTAAGGTACTATATTTTGTGGTGTGCTTTGGTTTCGGTGTATAGCGGTTTAGTTGTTGACGTCTTGTTTACATCAAGTCGGGACCTGAGAGTGGAGCAATTATATTTGCTGGTGGTTTCACCTACATGTATCCCGTCTTTTTAAAGAAACACAGGGAAGTGTAAATGTTAAAGGCATATGAAGGTGGGTCAAACGAGGACTTCTGCTATGAGCACTGCCAAATATGCGACATACATCCTACACGCCCGAAGGAACATCATCTTCATTAATTACGCTCAAATAATAACTTGAAAATGATAGATGTCAATCTTATAACTATACAAACTTTATTTTCTGGATCATGGCTGTACAAACGTCCTGTGTGTATGATAGATTGCGAACTATGCATTTTTTAATGTTACATGGTTATCATCACTCAACATTCATTCAACACAGATAGGTAAGGCTGAAAAATGTCACCATATCTTGCTTTCGAATAAAAATATACAGTATACTATGAAAACAGAAACCACTTAATTTGAAAAGGAATGAGATAATGTTCATGTTATATTCAGAGTACTGTTGTGCTATTTTATTGTTAATGTGAACGGGAATGTGTTAAGTCGTATTTCTGAATTATTTATTACTCTTTTCACTTGTTTGTGATACAACTGTGAACTGTCCATCCTTATTCATTCATAAGCCAGAAAAATTATATTTAATGAATACAACGTTAAAAAATCTTATGTGTGCACTCATATGACTTTCTCTACTCTTGTGCTAACCATTCTACCAAACTCTTATTCCTATATTTCATGTTAGTTAAGATAAACATTCGAACAAATTATCTTATTGCTTATGACCTTGTAGGTGCAAGGGAGATATTAGAATACAGAAGGCTTTGTGCGACAGTCAAATCATTTTTACCTTTGAGATTCCGTTCTCTTTGCACGATTAACATATAAAAAAATGAACAACGTTGTTGCATTTGGCTAAAGTTCTAAGTTTTCCGAAACTCACACATATAACAAGGAATATCTCTGAAATGGTTCACCCAACAAGAAAATTTATTGGGGCATAAATTGTGTATTTTACCAAGATTTACATTTTTTGTATAGTATGACTTGGCCTATCTCTAACGGTTTACCAGTTATGCAAAAGTCGTCCAGAGTAAATACAACTACAGGGGCTATAGCCAGACAATTCAAGATATACATTTCATTTGTCATAAAAATATCTCAAACATATGGCATTTTAATCAAAATCGTTAGAGCCATTTTCAAGAAAATCAAAATTTTCGAAAAATTTTCATTGTAAAGGGTAGTTTAGGGTGGGGCTATTTTCTTCAAAATCTTCGTGTCGCATCCTTGAAAGACAATAAACTTAAATACCAACTTTGGTTTTTAACCGACTTTTCGTTTTTGAGTATTGCTGTCCACAGACTGACAGACTGACAGACTGACACACAGACACACACACACGGACCTTTTTCTAAAAATGCTTTTTTTTGGATTCAGGGGGCCTCAAAACATATATTTCCGGTGAAATCTCGACATCGAATTTTTGGATGGAATACAATACTTCCCCTACTTTAGGTAGAGAAAGTAAAAACTCTCCAATCCAGAACATAGGGCAATTGTAGATTTTTCAAAAGCCCAGAAATTGACAGTGAAAGTTTATGGTGTAAGTGGCGTACACATAGTGTCACAAATTTGTAGTGAAGCGGCTTCATCCGAACAAAAGGGCCTGCATTTCAATCTTTGGGGAAAAAACCACAATGTTGGAAAGCGAGTTGCTGGTTTGGAAAATTTGAAAAAAAAAAAAAAAAAAAAAAAAAAAAAAAAGCGTTTGCTGGTTTAACAACAGAAAGGCAAGATTTTAATGTTTTAAGGACATTTACTATGCCGTTTAGTTACGAAAATTGGGTGGCCTTGTTGATCGCGTGTAAAACGAACTGTGATATACAGTCACCGCCGGTACACGTCTACTGTGTTTGGCAACAGCGCCCAGGGCGAGCACTGCCCTGCATTAATATGACATTAAGTTTTGCAGTTCCTCTAAGAGGGAGGTCCGTGGGAGTTAACCAATATAATTAGTAACTATCGATTTAAGGGAAGGTTCAACATTTTAAAAGTGTCTCTGTTACATTCGTGCCTACCAAATAAGACAGAAACGGTCCATCCCCTTCAGCGCTAAAAAGTACAGCTGCACCTTCCTCGTTAATAGGTTAACATGTGTCAGGTATAAGGAAATAGCCGGAGTTAACATTTAACTAAACTGAGCATAATTCATTCATGTGCCTTTCTGTTCTACAAGTTTGGGCAGATAAAACCGGCCCGGCGCGTCTCACCTCATATGATTTTAAACGACATTATGTTGGGTTCTTTCTTTTTAATTGAAATGTAATCATGTTGGTTAAGTAGCTGTTTTTAAATAGCATGATTTATTGAATACCAGAGCGAATATTCATTGTAGAGGCGTACGTAAAGACCAGTTCTATCAAGGTAACACAAAAATTATTCACAGACAAATATCCGCTTCGCTCAGGACCAGTCCCCTGCACGACCAAAACATCGGTGTGTGGTGAAGATTTCATGAATGTAACGTGATGGCAGCAATATTCCTAAAACTGCCGAGTAAATATCGTTCTATTGCATCTTTAATCACCAGGCATGAGCCCACGTGGTGTTTGTTTATTAGTGTTGGTCGCAGCTGATAGGAGCACGAGTTTACCGCGGAGGGATACAAAGTGTGGATCTAAGACTAGATGGAGTATAAAAAAAAAATGCCGTGCCACAAATTACGCTTCAGTAAACGCTGTACATTTTACGCTTTACTAAAGTCAAATGAGTATAAGTATGACAAGGTCCCAGAAGTGGACTTAAGGAAGATCTTTTGTGCCTATGACCCTGACGGGGTGCCCCCTGTTGGGAGAGGTTAGGTGAAAGGATACTGAGAGTGACCATATCTAGAAAACATAACAGCAGAAGGCAGGATCCCTAACAGTTTCAGATTTAAGCTCCCTGATGGCCACTTGTACAACCGGCTCCCCTCCCTCCTGTAGGCTTACACATTCTCTGGGAGACCCGGGACGCTGAGACCTCTCCCGATCCGTTGGACGAGGGCTTACAGAAAGTAAGTTTTCTGCCATGAACGCTGGGGCTGCCCCGACACTTGGAACCCTGAAAAGGCATCCAGGATGAAAGGTGAGGTGAAATGCAGGAACAGGATATACGGGGAATGACATTACCAGCATTCGCCTATCAACCCGAAGAAACCCATGAGTCGGGAAGGTCGGCCATGGGAATCGAACCCATGATCTCACGAATACGGGTCAAAGACGCTGCCGCCTGAGCCTTCCCACTTTGGTTACTAAAACTAAATAATAGTACAACTATCCTTTGCACAAAAAAATAGCGGCCATCCTCAGTAAACTATCCCCTCGCCATCTGTTGAAACACAGGTACATACATATGGATCATATTGTCAGTCATTTTTTTCTTTCAAATTGCTCTACCCTAACTTTTTCGCTAATTTTCTCATCGACTAATGCAGGTTAATGTAGCACATTTATTTGATTATATATTTGAGGTGGCGTGGATATAATGATGAGTCAATGATGATGCTAATGATTTTAGTAGTTCCATCAAGATTATTGTAATATACTTTTCGATTATACAGAAATGATAAACAGCCATAAGCCATTATTATTATTATTATTATTATTATTATTATTATTATTATTATTATTATTATTATTATTATTATTATTATTATTATTATTATTATTATTATTGTTGTTGTTGTTGTTGTTGTAGTAAATAGAAATTGGATTTCTATTTATGGACACCTTTTAACTGCTATGGTTCTCAGCGTCCCGTTCCAAATTGGATGTGAAAGATCACAGACCACCGGCTTTACGACCCTTCCCGAGGAAGCTATGCTACGGATTTTTACGCGCAAAAAATCCATCACCCTCCACTGGGTTTTGAACCGTGACCTTCGGAATTAAAGGTTAGACTATCGAGAACGACATAGTAGTAGCAGCAATAGTACCTTGTCATATAAGAACAACTGAAAGTATTATCAAATAACTTCGTACATGTGATTCTTTGTGTCAAAAGCTAGCGTATTTACAGCCAAAAGGACTATAAATTAGTCTAAAATAACTCGATTACTGTTATGTAGATAACAAACGCTATAAGCATTAAGGTTCTGCTAGGTTTGTTATTTAAAACTATGAACATTTAATTAATTAAATCATAAGGACAAGGATTTTGATCCAGCTTGATACCATGTTCAGGAGAACCTCCGCCACCTAACCTCGGTCTAAATACACATAAAACACATTTACTTCTGTGAACACATAGATGTGCACAATGCACACAACAACACACAAGTAGGAACGAGAAGTGAGAAAAGGCTGTAAAATTACTGGATCTGGCAATTGCACTTGTTGAAGTACGGCGGTCTTTGGCACCAAAACAACTTTTGTTGGTGTCAAAATTTATGAGTGGAATCAGAAGGTCATCTCCTCCACAACACTTCAGGGGACAAACCCTATGTTCTCTACATTACATTTGCTATAAGTGAAAGTTATCTGTGCCTCATATCATATCCGTAAGCCATTCGAACAAATGAAACACAAGAATGACTTGCCTGTGCCAAAAAATCTTCTCTACAGCGCTAGAGCAAAACATTACTTTGTCCTTTGCAAATTCCGTAATGTTCTAATTAAGACCCCAAACAAATGAACGGCAGGCAAGTCGGCATACATACAATACCATTATATTCGTCACCGTCTCTGTTTAACTCAAGCCACCGGCTTTCAATCACAATAGCACTGTCTCCTGCCAAGCAATAGGGAACGCAAACTATTGAAAGTCAACTGTCACATATTCACTCCATTATAGTGTTCTCTGGTTACTTTTGGTTACATATATATGTTCAGTTGCAGGAAGATGGCGTGCTTTCACCATCCGTGCAAGTTCAACGGTCACGCCCCCTTTGTACTTAAGAAAGATGTCCGCTTACATTAAAAACAATGATAAATGCTTCTGAGTTTAGCAGTTTATAATCAATTAATATTGCTTAAAAATGTACAATCGGCGTCCTTTAATATTACGCCCAAATCTTTTAATGCAATTCCTTAGCAGAATAGAACACACGGCTAAGAGAGAACGTATAAATTAATTGAAATCTCGAAGTGCTAAACAAATTATGTTACCGCATCTACAAGCAAAACTCCTTTATTCCATTAATCGTCAAAAAGTCATATTTAAAAAACGTACTTAAGACTAAATTATTCTACTGACGTGGTTGGTATTTTGCAAATAAAAATAACGCTCGTCCATGCTGAAAGCACATTAATCCTGTTGAATTAGAACAAGTCATGTTATTTGCATGGCAATCAAGGAAGGAACTTTAGGTACTCTTAAAACACATGATTTGGATCTATTAATATATGCATGTATTAATTACTATGTATAATGTTAAGCACATTAATGACTTATATAATTAAAATATTTACACAGATGAATTAGGCTTAAAATTACAAGGGCACAAGACCGACAAATGTTGGAAAGATACCCTAGATGTAGTCCTAGAAAGTTTCCTTCCCGAAAAACAAATCCTTTTCCAAATACCATTTCATTTCATGTATCACCGCCTGAGATGCCATATGTAATGAAGGAAACACGCGCGTGCGCATACACACACACGCACACACACACACACACACACACACACACACACACACACACACACACACACACACACACAACTTTACTTATTGTTCTTCAAACAGAATAAGTTTGTTGCACACGTGTCGTTTGTTTGTTGTACACTTCTAGCATGAAATGCCGCACTATTAGAATAAAGCGAATACACCAATACAAAGAAGTACAAGCAAGGTGCCACGCCCCCTTTGTACTTAACTCTCGGCTTCACTCTGTTGGCATCTCCCGGTATTCTCTCCTCCCTGGTGCAGCTGCCATCAGTAACAACTACTCCTAAAATATACTTGGTGTTAATTGCAGCTGTTATGTTGGCTGCACAGGCGTTACCTTGTAGTACGTCAACTGTTGAGTCTAAAACAAATGATCCTTGGTTAGGTAGACATCGGTATGCTTCATGTGTACTTTTATTTGGAATAGTTCTAGTGCTTAGCACTTTTTGTTATTTTTACAAGACAGTATTCCATTAAATACAATACAATATGACAGTTAACACTGGGAAGTGATGTTCTTGGAAAAGTAGATTTGATTTGCTGACTGACTTCAAACTAGTTATTGCAATGCATATATTAAGGTTTTCTGCTTATGAAAACAAACTATGTAACCTTTATCTTATTAAATAGTTATGGGACCAAAGAGAGGGTTCAAGGGTTTAAAATTTAACCCAGTGATGTCCAACGTTTGCGAAGAGGAGTTTGAGTTTACCGCCTTCCATTATACGCGGATTTTTCCTCTATTTAAGCCCCTCCGTATATTGTGTTGCAGTGGCAGGTTGCTTCATATACATTGCGTTTGATTTATGAAAGCACTTTCAAATCTTATACGATAAGCATCTGTTCATTTGTGATTTCTTTGGTACTGCTTACGCTTAAGAAGTCTATCAATTTTTGATATAGCCTTAGAAGATCCACCAAGTGATCGTCGCCTAACATATTGCGATACAGGCTTTTAGTGTAGTTCAATTTGGAGAAACCCTGTTCACAAGTATATATATAGAGCTATACTCACTCTTATATAAAATATTCTTGCTACTGCACATAAGGTTCTCCAAAGAGAGAAGTTCCACATCCCTGATTTAGCCTGCATCAATTATCTAAAAGGTACTTAACCATTCCAACTTGTTCTACCATCAAAGGGAATTTGTATACTATACAATATTTCCAGAATCTGGAAGACTGTCGGGGAGATTCATGAAGTCAGACGTTCCGCCGATGTTTCACATTCTTTTATGTGAGTTTGAAATAGTCGAGACTGTACAAAATTACAATTATAAGATATATATTCACTATAAAAACCCTCTACTTCATTGTATAATTTCCTAAAGAATGTGGGTGGTAAATGAAATGAATAAATAAATTCTTCACTGGAGTTCTAAAAAACTAGTCGTGCAACGTGAAATAAACCTGCTAGTTATTTAGTAAGGTGTACAAAATGTTCCCCACTTGCAACATGGTAGTGCTTAAGTAGAAGATGCGTGAATTCTTGTTTACCATTTTCATTCACTGCTGATGGTAAATATATTGAAATTTTTGTTGGTGAGGTACAGTTTGTAAAGTAATAACTGAAAACTTTCTTTCTTTCTGTAGAATTTTTGTTCTAAACTATTAAATTTGACGTGTCCAAGCATTTTAAAGACCAAGTTAATTTTAGTCTTATTTGTATCATTCCTTGTTCATACGTTGAATATCGTATCATATATCATATCATAACATATCAATCTCTGAATTCTATATAGTGAGATAGGTCTAGGATGTAGACTGCAGCAAAACTACAAACTTTATGTACATTTGTAAAAATAAATTGCAACTCTTACGTAGAGCATGTTAGAGTTGAAAATTACAAATTAATGTTATATGCAGTTAACATGTATACAAATATATTTGTATATGTAACTAAAATATTTATATTTCGTATTGCAAAATTTCATTATGTTTGGGGTAAAATAAGAAGCACAGTTATTGATTTGGATTAGTAAAATCCTCCTTGTATACAAGTTGTGAGTGATGGGCTATCTCTCTAATGCTAACTTGAATTTATTTGTATTAGTTTTTGTGTGATAGAAGTGAATTAAATAACACTATACCATTGTAATAGACTCTCTTTTGAAATATTTGTAGGTTGTTGCTTGGCCTGTGTTTGGTTTGTTTGTTAAATATACCCAACATTTTTATTAATACATTTGGGTTGTCGACTAGAATTAAAAGTAAACGTAGAATATGCTCAAAGGCTATCTGTAGTTTCAAAGGTTTTGAATAGTGGTTTACAATGAGTTGATTGTTTTACGCCAGTCATTTTTCTCATTACGTTTATTTATTTACTTATTTTATTTTACTTCTTATTTATTCTTTTTTTATAAAAGAAATACTTTTAACATATATTAAATTTCCCCAAAACTCTATTCTATCGTTAATAATTGAGTGAAAATAAGCATAGTATACTGTTTTAGGATGCTTTTATTTGTAAAATGAATTAATGATCTGATTGCAAAGTACACAGAGTTCAGTTTTGGTAGGATGTAATGAATATGATCTTTTCAATTCATGTTATAATCTATAATAAGATCAATAACGTATATATACTGGGTGTCCCAAAAAACACCAACAACGCTTAGTATGTTGTGCGGGATGGCACACTGGTCGATTTTCAGATAGGAGCCCCTGTCCGGAAATGTACGGTTTGGACGCCGGAGAGCATCGAAGTTTGAGCACGAAGGGTTGTGGTAATTTCTTAGCATTCGTTCTGGTATCTTAATACGGAATTTATGCAACCATTCAGCCATCTGTGTACTGGGATGAATGACCTGAACATAATAACAATACCGCGCATGCGCTAAATTCCTCCATAGAGTTCTTGGTGCGTATCCTACTGTGTTACTTGCGCAGTTTCCAGCACACTAAGGTTTAACAGCAGTGCAACACGGACCAGTACACAGCTTCTGAAATGGCCAACATGAGTTCCAGTACACTTTGATGTAAATGTGCGGAATCACCTCAACATAGCGTATTCAAATCGATCAATAGGTAAAGGTGGAGCAATTCCGTGGTCAGCACGTTTGGCAGATCTGACTCCCCTCGACTATTTTCTGTGGAGTTGTATGAAGAGTGTGATATGACACTCTTGTGACGTCAGCGGAGGACCTTATGGCTCGAGTCCACGGAGCGATTGAAAATCTTCAGAGACAGCCGCACGTATTGGGCCATGTACATGAGGCTCACCACCGCCGATATAGGCTCTGCAATGACGTAGGAAGTACACAATTCGAAGTCCGTTTGTAATGCAGACAGCTCGATGTTGGTTTTATTGACGAAATGTGAACGTACACTTATCTCACACATCGATGCGCTACAGCGTCCAAACCGTACATTTCCGGACAGGGGTTCCTCTTTGAAAACCGATCAGTTTGGCGTGCTGCACAACATACTAAGCGTTGTCGGTGTGTTTTTGGGACACCCTGTTATATAATATACTCTGTATATTGAAAGGGGATCATGTTAAGAGTGGTATGCTATGAGGGTTGCTATCAGAATGTGGAGGAGGATTTTGGAATTTAAACGTAGTTGAAGGCATTTTATATGAAAATATCTTTAAGATATGACATTTTAATCGAAATCGTTAGAGCCATATTTGAGAAAATCAAAATTTTGAAAAAAAAATGTGCCCTGTAAAGGGTAGTCAGGGGTGGGGTGATTATCTTGAAAATCTTCGTGTCATATCTTTGAAAGATACTGAACTTAAATACCAAGTTTGATATTTAATCACCCTTCGTTTTTGAGTTATGCTGTTCACAGACGGACACACAACACTGGCCTTCTAAAATTCATTATTTTAGATTCAGCTGTCCAAAAACATGCATCTCGCTACCAATTTTGGGTGAAATGCAACACTTCCCCTGCTTCCTATACTACGTAGTACAAAAAGCAAAAATGCCAGATACCACATTCATTTTTAAAAAAATAGGCATCATTTCTGAATAAGTAGATATAATTATTTCAAAAATATTAATTACGTATAAAACCTTTTACTTTAAACTGTATAACCATTATCTTTGCAAAAAGTATTTTTGGTGTTAAAAATCTTTGCAACAAAATCGGCTGTTCTATAGTAATATAGTGCGTTAGGTGCATAAGGGGTTGCGCTCTGCAGTAGTCTGTTTTAGGAGATTCAGTTTGGAGGAAGCCTGAAAATACTAGAATCCAATGATATCGTCACAGATAATTGTAATTAAATAACAATCACTGCTTTTACACCAGCGAATATCTGTTATGACGCAATGATGCATATTGTGGGGAATAAAATGTGTTCTATTAGATATTTTACCTGGCAGCCAACTTAGACTGTGACTGAAATTGAGCTGCATGGAGTTGGATACGAAAAATCTGATGTGTTGCACTCACATGACTTTCTCTGCTCTTGTACTAACCATTCTTACAAACTCTTATTCCTATATCTTCTTCGTGTTAGTTAAGATAAACATTTGTACAAATTATCTTATTGCTTATTTCCTTGTAGGTGCAAGGGGAATATTGGAATACAGTAGGCTTTGTGCGATAGTCAAATGTTTGAGATTCTGTTGTCTTTGCCCACTTAACATATAAAAAAATGAACAACGATGATCCATTTCACGAAAGTTCTAAGTTTTCCGAAACTCACACACATAACAAGGAATATCTCAGAAATGGTTAACCCTACAAGAAAATTTATTGAGACATAAATTGTGTATTTTAGCAAGTACTACATTTTTTGTATGGTATGATTTGGTCTATCTCTAACGGTTTACCAGTTATGCAAAAGTCGTCCAGAGTAAATACGACTACAGGGGCTATAGCCAGAAAATTCAAGATATACATTTCATTTGTCATAAAAATATCTCAAACATATGACATTTTAACCAAAATCGTTAGAGCCATTTTCAAGAAAATCAAAATTTTCCATGTAAAGGGTAGTTTAGGGTGGGGCTATTTTCTTCAAAATCTTCGTGTCGTATCCTTGAAATAGATTAAACTTAAATACCAACTTTGGTTTTTAACCGACTTTTCGTTTTTGAGTTATGGTGTCCACAGACTGACAGACTGACAGACACACAGACACACACACTGACCTTTTTCTAAATTTTTTTTTTTTTTTTTTTTTTTTGGATTCAGGGGGCCTCAAAACATATATTTCCGGTGAAATCTCGACATCGAATTTTTGGGTGGAATACAATACTTCCCCTACTTACCAGTAGAGAAAGTAAAAAGAGGATGAAACAGAGTGAGAGAAGAAATTAATGAAGAGCAGGGACAACTTGATGACAAGAGTAGTAACCAAAATTCCAGAAAGAACACTGGGTTGTCCCAATCCCTTGGTTGCTGGAATCTTATATGGAGATATATTTAAGCTTATAACATCAAACCTATATCTATGGATAATCATAACACAGACAGAGCTGGTAAATATGCATAAGTACCCAATTTGTTTGGCCATTTGAACAAACGTTTCCAGAGAATGTGGCATTTTATGAAAATCATAGTGTTCCTGAAGAAATATCTTTTGGAAGGTATGGATATAAACAATTCATTCGTGAAAACCCACTAGATACGGGTACAAAATTTGGACAGGAGACACAAGAAAGAGCTGTAAAGGGTCCACATCAAGGACCCAACCTATCTTCCTGCTGCAAAGAAATTGGCTTAAGAGCAAGTGCAATATTAAGATATGCAGATACTTTTCTGAATTCATCTCAGTGCTCATTTGAATTCATTTTTGATTGTGTTTTACTTCCATATCATTACTTGCTGCAATGCGTGAGAGAAGATTTTGAGGAACAGGGACCATCGGACATGCAAATGTCCACTAGAATAAAATGAAGAAATTGGCTCTTGGCACCCTTGGACTTCCAAAGTGACCAAAACAGTAACTTGTTGCCAAATGGAATGACAAGTGTTGCCACTGTTGCATCTAATGCCACCTGTGCCTTTCCTCTACATAATGTTATGAGATTTTCTCAGAAAGAAAGAGAGAGTGAGTGAGAGAGAGAATAAATATCTGTCCAACACTCCCACATCATGAATATAACAAGAACTTGGGTAGAGTAGACCAATAAACCTGTACAAAACAACAAGAGGCAACAAAGGTACTTCAGCCTAATTATGCACTGCATTAATGTGGCTAGACCGCCTCCGTAGCGCAGTGGTAGCGCCCCTGTCTCTAGCACGGAGGACCCGGGTTCGATCCCTGGTACCAGCGTAGGGATTTTCCCCCACTTGAAGGTCTGGCACGGGGTGCACGCAGCCTCATTATGTCCCTGAGGGGCCAATTGAAGAGCTACTTGATGAAGTAGTAGCGACCCCAAGTCGCGCAGGCCGTATACTGGCCGGAAGGGCTAGGGGCGCTGACCACGTACCACCTTCCAGTACTGCATCCCACTCATGACGCCTGTAGTGGGCAGAGGTAGGGGACGTAGCGGCCGGGCGGCAAGCCTTGGCCCTTAGTGGGCTGTTGCGCTGGGGTTTAGTTTTATCAATGTGACTAAGCAAACTGTGGCACCTTTATTTCTTTAAGGGAATAAAAACCTCGACAATTTACCATTTTGGAGGCGATGGCATTATCAATCTTAGAAACCAATATCAAAATAAAAGGGAAAACCAAACCATCAAAACATCATCAAGATCATTATTTTGATCGTAAATTCGGTGGTGCTTCAAGACAAACAAATGAAGAGAATGTCATTCAAAGCTAACAAGATGCGAAAAATGTAATATGGGGTTGCATGTAAAATATTTTATGTATCATACCAACGCCTACCCTGAAGGATTGAAGTTGTTTCAGTTACCTAAAGTTTTTAGCACTATTGGTATTAAAATGTGTTAAATCACTAACACACGGGTTTGTCTCACGCCACTTCACTGTGTTTATTGGCGCAAAGCCTTACTGGAAGGGCACCCGGCGTGTTTGTGGAAGTCGAGAAAGATCCATATAAACGTCATCCTCGCTATATGAGGAGGCGAGGAAACAGCAGAGCAGAGTTACAAACATGGGTCGGTCAGTGTGTGTGTGTGTGTGTGTGTGTGTGTGTGTGTGTGTGTGTGTGTGTGTGTGTCTGTCAGTCTATGGACAGCATAACTCAAAAGCGAAAAGTCGGCTAGAAACCAAAGTTGGTATTTAAGTTCAATGTCTTTCAAGGATGCGACAAAAAGATTTTGAGAAAAATAACTCCACGCTAAGGTACCCTTTACATTGAAAATTTTTCGAAAATTTTTATTTTCTTTAAAATGGCTCCAGTTATTTTGATTAAAATGCCATACGTTTAACATATTTTTATGACAAATTAAATGTATATCTTGAATTTTCTTGCCATAGCCCGTGAGGTCCTGTTTACTCTGGATGACTTTTGCATAACTGGTAAACCTAAGAGATAAAGCAAATCTTACTGTACAAAAAGTGCAGACCTTACACACAATTTATGACTGATTTTTGTAGAATGAACCATTTCGGAAATATTGCTTATTATTTGTGTGAGTTTTGGAGAAGTTATACTTCTGTCCAATGGAACATCGTTGTTCATTTTTTATATGTTAGCCGTGCAAAGAGAACGGAATTTGAAAGCTTTAAAAGGTTTCACTATCGCTCAAGTATTCCCATATTCCCGCTGCACCTACAAGGAAATCAGCAATAATATAATTTCGGCAAATATTTATCTGTATTAACATGAAGAAGATACAGGGATAAGAGTTTGCAAGAATGGTTAGTACAAGAGCAGAGAAAGTCATGTGAGTGCAACACATCAGATTTTTTTCAGATGCACAGAATTAATGTCAGTAATAAAAACCACTTTACATGTCTAAATGAGCAAATAACGAAAGAAAAAGGCAATAAAAAATGTCAGCTTTATACGCCTGAGCCGCTATTTGCTCCATGATCAGAAATGACTACTGATATCTGTTCAAATAAAAGTTAAAAGAAGGGTTTGACAGTAGACGCTAGCAGAACCCGGATGTATCGTCTATAAATTCCACTGATTTAGGGAGCTTTAATCCTTTTTATTGTCTGTCTCTACGCTTGTCTATTTCTGTCCTTTCTTGAGGAGGGGAGAGGTGGGTGTAAAGATAGAAACATGTGAAGAGGTAGGTGGAAATTCTTCCTGAAATTCGAACAGCCTTGAAGGATTGGCTCCGAGTGATCGGAAGATGTGGGTTATCCCAGTTTGATACTATTTTAGAAATAGCTCTCATTCAAGAATATCCATCACAATCAGTTTCTGAACGCTGTCTAATCTTGTAGGCAACATTTTGTTGATCGAGGTAACCTTACCTAGACATACCAAAGAGAACTGCAATGCCATAACCTGTTTTAAAAAGATACCGAAAATTCTACATTCACATACCTTTTTCTAGCCACTATCGTTTATGTTTATATAACTTCTCAATGCTATTCTTACAAAAACTTATTTTTCGAGGTAAAATTTGCATTTTTTTTTTTTCTTTTTGCATGTTTCGGAAAGCACCTGAAACTATTCAAAATTTGGATCGCTATATCCTTTGATATTCTACACGCTTTGCATGACATCAAGTTATGCCTAGGTTCATACTCTTCTATCTCTAACTGCCTGTAGCAGACGAAATATTGTACTCTACCCAAAATTTCTATTTCACAATAAATAGACATTTTGAGGCTAGCAGCATCAAGAAAATGTTAGAAAATCCTAATATGTTGTACTCACATGACTTTCTCTACTCTTGTACTAACCATTCTGACAAACTCGTATTCCTATATCTTCTTTGTGTTAGTTGAGATAAACATTTGCAGAAACTATCTTATTATTTATCTTCTTTTAGGTACAATGGGAATATGGGAATATGGTAGACTTTGAGCGATAGTCAAATCTTTTAAAGCTTTCTAATTCCGTTCTCTTTACACGGTTAACATATAAAAAATGAATAATGATGTTCCATTTGACAGAAGTATAAGTTCTCCAAAACGCACACAAATAACAAGGAATGTCTTCGAAACGGTTCACTCTAGGAGAAAAAAATATAAATTTGGTCATAAATTGTGTGTTTTAACAAGATCTATATTTTTTGTATAGTAAGATTTGGTCTATCTCTCACGGTTTACCTTGTTTCAGATACTATCAAGAGTAAACAGGACTACATAGGCTATAAAACTTCAAAATATACATTTCATTTTCCATAAAAACATCTCAAACATGGCATTTTAATCAAAACATTAGAGCCATTTTTAAGGAAATCAAAATTTTCCAAACATTTTCCATGTAATGTGTAGTTTAGGTTAGGGGAATGTTCTTCAAAATCTTTGTGTTGTATCCTTGAAAGACATTAAACTTAAATACCAGCTTTGGTTTTTAACCGACTTTTCGTTTTTGTGTTTTGCTGTTCACAACTGAGAGACAGATAGAATGACACATAGACATGGCCCTCAGGGGGCCTCAAAACATATATTTCCGGTGAAATCCCAACATCGATTTTGTGGGTGGAATACAATACTTCCTCTACTTTACTATACTAGTGGAGAAAGTAAAAAAGTGTATGTGTACGTAAGTTTACGTCTGTCTTTAAACAGTATACGACACAGAAAGGAATTACTGAATTTACTTTTAAGGACAGTGACTTTCAAGGATGCAGCACTAACATTTTCAAGGAAATACTCCAACCCTAATTGCCCCTTATGTATTTTCTCAAAAATGACTTCAGCAGTTTTTATTAAAATAACTATGTCAAACATAGTTGCATGACAAATACAACCAATATCTTAAACTTAATTTATGCAAATAGCCTATAAAGTCCTCTTCTTTGTGAATGAATGTTCTGTTACCTCTAAACGGTAAGACATAGGCAAAAACTTTCTGTGCAAAAATGTAAATCTCGTTAAAACTTACAATTTATGTCAAATATATTTTATGTAGCATTAACTATATCCAAGTTATTGTTTCTAATGAAGTTCAACGTCTTTTATCTGCGTCACATGGGACGGTGAATTAATCAAATGGGTAAAATGATGCTTAATTGAGTCCATGATCCATAGAGCTTAATGTTACCCAACATTCACCGAGCGAGACAGCTCCGCGATAACGCATGAGGCTCTTATTGGAGAGGTCCCACCTTCGATTCCGTTGACTGCCCATGTTGACCTTGGTTTTTTTGTGGCTTTCCCTCATCAATGGACGAATTCTGTGGTGAGTTTTAATTTACCATGACTTCCTTTCCATCATTTCCTTTTTATTACGTTTGGTTTTCGTCTTTCAAGTGTGTTAGGTTTCCTGGCGTATGGAGGTGCCGGACAGATGGCGGGAATGCTTCCTCACAGAAAATAGGAAGGTGTGAACCTTAGACAGCTGTTTGAATGACAGGTCGTTAATTGCCTTCTCTAGGCAGCTCCAACAGTCGGGTCTGCGAACCTGGAACTGTTAGGAACTTCCACGCGTCTCTGTGCACTATTGCCTGCGGCATGTAGACTCCCGTGGTTCCTTAATTTCATCCCTTGCTCCAGAGGGGTTTGATAGCTGCAATAGATTGTGAGTCGTAGTGCGCGAGGTGTCTCTCCACTGCATAACTTAACCTATCCTATATTCATCATTTTCAGGATAAGGGAAGACCACGGAAATAAATCGTATCTGGATAGCATCTTAACCGAGATTCGAACTTGGAACCTCACCCCAGTAGGTGGGCCTTTAGATTGTACTTATACAGTTTTCAACTGATGGGCTCCTATTGCCTTTTTCTTTCTTTTCTTTTTCATCCGTGGGCATCCACAGAAAATGAAATTTCAAAACCATCGCATTGCGACCAGCTCTTAAATAATTCGATTATCGCTTAAGCTTGCTGTATTCTCCCTTTTACCAATAACGGAATGTTTAATAAAACAACTTCTGCAAATGTTTTCTGAATTAAAAGGGAGGGAGGAGAAGAATAAGGTTTTGTAAGAACGGATTGCTGAACAGTGCTAGAGAAAGTCAAGAAATATAACATATAATGTTGGAAATTGATCTTCCACACAAGCCGTGTGTAGAACAACATCGGAGAGGAATATGATCTCCTTGGGTTTTATTGGAAAACATGGAGAATTTGTGTCGGCACGTTACCATAGTAGCTCAGTGGTTAGAGCAACATGATGGAGACCGGAAGTTCCGCGGTGCAAATCCCGGCTATAGTATTTAATTTTTCAGTTTCGTTCTACACCTTTCCAATATCACAATGTTTTACTTCACAGTAAGTAGAGGAAATATTTTATTCCACCCAAAAATTCGATGTCCACTTTACCGGAAATATGTTTTGAGACCACTTTTTGGAAAAGGTCCGTGTGTGTGTGTGTGTGTGTGTGTGTGTGTGTGTGTGTGTGTGTGTGTGTGTGTGTATGTGTCAGTCTCTGGACAGGATAAATCAAAAACGAAAAGTCGGTTAAAAACCAAAATTGGTATTTAAGTTTAATATCTTTCGAGAATACGACACGAAGATTTTGAAGAAAATTACTCCACCCTAAACTACCCATTATATGGAAAATGTTTCGAAAAATTTGATCTCAAAAATGACTAACGATTTTTGTTAAAATGCCATATGCTTGAGATATTTTGATGACAAATGAAATGTATATTTTGAACTTTCTGGCTAAAGCCTATGTAGTCCTATTTACTTTGGATGGCTTTTCCGTAACTGGTAAACCGCAAGGGATAGACTAAGGCTTGTTATACAAAAAAATCTTGCTAAATTACAAAATCTATGTCTAAATAAATTTTCTTTGTAGAATGAACCTTTTCGGAGATATTCCTTGTTACTAGTGTGGGTTTTGAAGAAGTTATGCTTCTGTCAAATGGAACATCTTTATTCATCTTTTTATGTGTTAACCGTGCAAAGAGAACGGAATTTGAAAGCTTTAAAAGATTTGACTATCGCTCAAAACGTACTGTATTCCCATATTCCTCGTGCACCTACAAGGAAATCATAGGATAGTTTCTGCAAATGTTTATGTCAACTAACACGAAGAAGATATAGGAATAAGAGTTTGTCAGAATGGTCAGTACAAAAGTAGGGAAAGTCATGTGAGTGTAACACATCAGATTTTTAATCTTGGGATGTCATTTGTACAGAAACAAACGTGAAAAAATCTGATGTGTTGCACTCACATGACTTTCTCTACTGTTCTACTAACCATTCTAACAAACTCTCATTCCTATATCTCCATGTTAGTTAAGATAAACCTTCGTACAAATTATCTTATTGCTTATTTCCTTGTAGGTGCAAGGGGAATATTAGAATACAGAAGGCTTTGTGCGACAGTCAAATCTTTTGGACCTTTGAGATTCCGTTCTCTTTGCACAATTAACAATAAGAAATTTTATTGAGACATAAATTGTGTATTTTACCAAGATCTACATTTTTTGTATAGTATAATTTGGTCTATCTCTAACGGTTTACCAGTTATGCAAAGTTCGTCCATAGTAAATACTTCTACAGGGGCTATAGCCAGAAAATTCAAGATATACATTTCATTTGTCATAAAAATATCTCAAACATATGACATTTTAATCAAAATCGTTAGAGCCATTTTCAAGAAAATCAAAATTTTCCATGTAAAGGGTAGTTTAGGGTGGGGATATTTTCTTCAAAAACTTCGTGTCGCATCCTTGAAAGACATTAAACTTAAATACCAACTTTGGTTTTTAACTGACTTTTCGTTTTTGAGTTATGATGTCCACAGACTGACAGACACACAGACAGACACACACATGGACCTTTTTCTAAAAATGCTCTTTTTGGATTCAGGGGACCTCAAAACATATATTTCCGGTGAAATATCGACATCAAATTTTTGGGTGGAATACAATACTTCCCCTACTTACCAGTAGAGAAAGTAAAAGTGGCATCAAGAAGGGAAGCAGAGCAAATTAGAAGGAGAGGAAGAACGTGTGTTATAATATATGTACTGTAGGACGATAAAGGAGAGAGGGATGCTTTACAGAGGGTATTAGTTATGTAACGAGCATTCCAGGATGCAGGACATTAATATTGTGGAAACATAATGGCACGCCTCCCGTGTAAACTCACGCGGACTCACGACGACATGCCAGCTGTTCTGGAAAATTATACAATTTGGCAACGGGCACCGCGTCTGACAGACACTCTGTCATTCTTTCTGCGAATTTCACACGTGCTTCCTAGAAACTCTAGAAACATTACCTAAGCGCTCTAATACAAATGCATCGTTTCATTAATCACATGCATACTTTATTCTAAGGAACTGCTTTACTATTCTCTCATAGCAATATTTGGGACGACACATGGCAATGCCCTCCTGAAATCCATTTAGTTACTAACACATTTTACTTTCTCTACTGGTAAGTAGGGGAAGTATTGTACTCCACCCAAAAATTCGATGTCGAGATTTCACCGGAAATATATATTTTGAGACCCCCTGAATCCAAAAAAAGCATTTTTAGAAAAAGGTCCGTGTGTGTGTGTGTGTGTGTGTGTGTGTGTCAGTTTGTCAGTCTGTGGACAGCATAACTCAAAAACGAAAAGTAGGTTAAAAGCCAAAGTTGGTATTTAAGTTTAATGTCTTTCAAGGATGTGACACGAAGACTTTGAAGAAAATATCCCCGCCCTAAACTATCCTTTACATGGAAAATTTTGATTTTCTTGAAAATGGCTCTAACGATTTTGATTAAAATGTCATATGTTTGAGATATTTTTATGACAAATGAAATGTATATCTTGAATTTTCTGGCTATAGCCCCTGTAATCGTATTTACTCTGGATGACTTTTGCATAACTGGTAAAGCGTTAGAGATAGACCAAATTATACTGTACAAAACATGTAGATCTTGCTAAACTACACAATTTATGTATCAATAAATTTTCTTGTAGGGTGAACCATTTCGGAGATATTCCTTGTTATGTGTGTGAGTTTCGGAAAATTTAGAACTTTCGTGAAATGGATCATCGTTGTTCATTTTTTTATATGTAAGGTGTGCAAAGACAACAGAATCTCAAACATTTGACTATCGCACAAAGCCTACTGTATTCTAACATTCCCCTTGCACCTACAAGGAAATAAGCAATAAGATAATTTGTACAAATGTTTATCTTAACTAACTCGAAGAAGATATAGGAATAAGAGTTTCTAAGAATGGTTAGTACAAGAGTAGAGAAAGTCATGTGAGTGTAACACATCAGATTTTTACATTTTATATTTCACCAAACTACTTGTGTTGAGGCCCATCAAACCCAAAAAGAGACTGTGTGTGTGACTGTGAACATCACAACTCAAAAACGAAATGGGTAGGTACCAAACTTGATACCGAGTTCTCCGTTTGCAATAAAAAGATTTTCAAAAAGAATAACCCCACCTCGAACCGCTGTTTACTTTCTCTGTTACATATAGTAAGTAGAGCAAGTATTGTATTCGACCCAAAATTTCTATGTCGAAATTTCACCAGAAATGTATGTTGTGAGACCCCCTGAATCCATAAAACAGCAGCCTTAGAAAAAGATCCGTGAGTATGTCTGTGTATGTGCCTGTCTGTCTGTGAACAGCATAACTCAAAAACGAAAAGTCGGTTGAAAACCAAAGTTGATATTTAACGTCAATATATTTTAAGAATGCCACACGGATTTTGAGGAAAAGTTCTCCACCATGAGCAACCCTTTACAAGCAATGTGTTTCG
Source organism: Tenodera sinensis (assembly GCA_030765045.1). NCBI lineage: Eukaryota > Metazoa > Arthropoda > Insecta > Mantodea > Mantidae > Tenodera > Tenodera sinensis. The sequence goes on along the minus strand of CM060966.1, from coordinate 19,810,085 downwards.
AAAATTTTGATTTTCTCAAAAGTGGCTCTAACGATTTTGATTAAAATGCCATATATTTAAGATATTTTTATCACAAGGAAAATGTATATTTTCAATTTTCTGGCTATAGTCTATGTAGTTTGTTTACCTTTGATGACTTTTGAATAACTGATAAACCGTAAGAGATAGGCCAAATACAAAAAATGCTGAATTCGGTAAAACACAGTTTGCATCTGATGCATTTCTTTGTGGAAGGAACCATTTCGAAGATATTCCTTGTTATTCGACCAAATTTTTCAATACTTATACTTTTCTCAAATGAAAGATTGCTATTTACTTTTTTATGTCTTGGCCTTCATATAGCAGCCAGTTTTAAAAGATTTGACTGTCGCTCAAAGTCTACTGTATTCCCATATTCCCCTTGCACTTACAAGCAAATGCAATAAGACAATTTCTGCAAATGTTTATCTCGACTAACATGAGGAAGACAGAGGAGTAAGAGATTGTGAGAATAGTTAGTACAAGAGTAGAGAAAGTTATGCGAGTACAACACAGATTTTTTAATACCTCACTTAAGTTTCATGAGGCTTCGCGGACTAACAAGGTTAAGCTGTGTTCACATGGAAGATTTTTGGTATAGCGCAGTGATGCAGCCATTTCGAATCCCATGAATGACGAATTCGTGGTTTATCCAAACTCTGAGGGATGTTTCTCAAGAGATACCCAATAGGATCCTGAGAAGGATCTCAGAAAAAGTTCTCTTGTTTTATTATTGACTGACGCTGTTGATTGCAACCGTTTATAAAGTTTCGAGCAGCTGTAATAGATATGAAAAACCTCGTAAGGATTACTGAAGCAGATGTGAAATATCGGTGGAACGCCTGACTTCCTTAACCTTTCCCAACAGTCTTCCAAGTTCTGGAAATGCTGCATGGCACATAAAGTACCCTTTGGTGGTGGAAGAATTCTTGGTAGCAATATTTGAGTCATTTTTACTCACAGTGTTTTAAATTTTAAGACTTCTTTTTGGTCCCACAGTTATTTAATAACACAAAAAAATAAACATATTCATATAATATAAAAAATAATCTTTTATTACAAAATATCGGTTTTCTGATTGATATGTTACACATTTTCGTATAGAAGTATACAGATGTGCACGCTTCAGCAAAGAAAACCATGCAATGTAAGAGAACATCTATAAATCATTATCTGAGTTGTGTCAGGGATTTGCAGCCGTGTACGTATGCCCAGTGTATGTCAGAGTGCAGGAGATAGAATTGGAAAGGGATGGAGATACGCATCTGAGAGAAACATCGCTGACCAGCGAAAATCTTGCCTGCTATGTAGACTCAGAAAACCACGTCATACTGAAAGAAACACAGCAACTTATTCTTCGACAGCTTTCAAAGTATTAGAACACAGAAACGTTACTTGTAGATAGCGGCAGCTCTTCAGAGGACAGAGTTTTGGAAATACGCTGTCCCATAATAGAACTAGAAACTCTATTTTTGAGACTATCCCCTTTCTCATTCACAGTGTTATCTTCACTAACATCATTATGCGAACTAAGCAGTTTATTTACTAACAGTAATAGATGTCAGCTTGCCAACATAAGATCAATAATGATTCAATAACTCAATGACAACTAACTTCTCGACCGAAAGTCGATGTTTTGTGCCTGTGCCTCTAACAGGGCACTCCCCGAGGGGATGGATGAGGCGAATGGATTCTAAGGGCGGTCGGAACGTTGCCAGCAGTTGAGAGGATCCCTACATTTCCCAGTGGTGGCTGGCTGAGTCCGGTTCCTCTGCCACCCCTTCGGGTTCGTCGTACTCTCCCAAAGGGGCGCGAAGGTCGGCCACGGGAATCAAACCCGCGACCTATCAAATGCGTTCCACAGACGTTACCGCCTGAGCCATCCCGCTAGAGAGATTAATAATTGTACGGGCAATAATTTTATTAAAGCCCTCTCAATTGAAATAAACTAAAACTACAGGTGAATTGAATGCAGAAAGGAGTCTATATGTAATATATCTACGCTGTATTAAGAAACAAATTTGTTATCTGAATTTAAAATAACCAGACGTGGAATGCTTTTGTTTTGCAACTAATCAATTCAATTTTATGCTATGCACAGAAACGCGATGAAGATATAAATCAAGTTTCTCTAGTTCCATTTTCATTGCTTAGATGTGATAAAACCTTAAAGCAGAATTGATGGAATTATTGGATGAGGGTAAGGTGCTGCAGAGTCCGGCGGCGCCTGAAAGTTGCATTTCAATTCATCCCCATGCGATATTATTCTCCGGCTTAACCAGCCGTATCAAAGCCTTGCACTTGCAACAGAAAGCTGAAACAACCACCTGAAAACACTAAATAGAATCTCTGTGCCTGCCAACTGGGCATGTTGGCGAGTTCAAGAGTGTCCTCCTAGCGGGTGGGTTTTTCCTTCGAGTAACACAAGAGGCGTGGAGTGAAGCTATTTCGGAATCCTTGTGGCTTTACCCGGGAACCTGGCCTGTCGTATGTATGTTTATTATTACAGACACTGATGGCGCTGGTGGTGTTCTTCGCGATGGATCAGTCGGTACTCGAGGACCATGTAGGTTAAGTCCGTCCAAGGACTCGAACGCTAGCACGTAGCTTCTAGACAACTAACTCGTTTCAGTAACAAGGTTAAGGACCAAATAAACACATTTCTAACATGTCTTTAGTAAAGCAAAATTGAGAAAAAATTAAAGAATGTAGTTTTGTGACCATGAGGCAACGAGTGGGTGGAAGTTGAAAGCTGAACAGTGTTGGTGAAAAGTGTTTATTTTTCACTTGGTGAAGTATGACAACCCGGGTGGGCTGGGTCCCCTGCATTGGGGCTCCACCCCCGCCTGGAACAGCAACATACCTGCCCAAGAAGCGACGCGTCAACGAAGGTAAGGCGCGGGGGCAAATATTCAATGTCATTGAGCATTTGCAGCAATAAAATTGCAATTTCTACCCAAATTTGATTCCCTCCTAGATACTTCTTGTACCATTGTCATCTGTGTCATATTTGCGGAAATGCATTTTTGAGGTAAATTTTACTTCAGTTCATTAATGGTACTGTTTACATCCAGTTTTGACCACAAATTACCTCAGCATGTTTGTTTCTATTTTCTTTACTACGCATACAAGTAGAGGAAGTATTGTATTCCACCCAAAATTTATGTCGAGATTTCATCGGAAATGTTTTGAGGCACCCTGAATCCAAAACGAAATCATGTTTAGAAAAAGGTCCGTGTGTGTGTGTGTGTGTGTGTGTGTGTGTGTGTGTGTGTGTGTGTGTGTATGTGTGTGTTTGTGTGTGTGTCAGTTTGTGGACAGCATAACTCAAAAACGAAATGCTAGTTAAAAACCAAATTTGGTATTCAATTTTAATGTCTCTCAATGATGCGGCACGAAGATTTTGACGGCTCTAACGATTTTGATTAAAATGCAAGATGTTAAAACATTTTTAAAGCAAATGAAATTTATATTTTGAATTTTCTGACTATAGCGTATGTAGTCCTGTTTACTCCTGGTGACCTTTGCACCTGGTAGACTGTAAGAGATAGACCAAAACTTATTGTACAACAATTGCTAAGACACAATTTGTCTTTGTCTTCTTTTTTTTTTTTTTCTTTTTCTTTTCCAGAGTGAACCATTTCGGAGATATTCCTTACTAAACTTACTTACAATTACTTAAAATTTCGACAAATGGAAGATCGCTATTAATTTTTTATATCTTAGCCGTGCAAAGAGCAATGAATATCAAAGCTTCAAAAGATTTCACTATCGCTCAAAGTCAGTTGGTACCCGTTCCACCTACAATAAAATAACTTCTACAAATGTTTATCTTAATTAACACAAAGAAAGTATAGGAATAAGAGTTTTAATCTGAGTGCAGCATATCAGATTTTTTTAAATATATTTTTGTGAAAAATTCCTATCTATGTCAATGTTTTTAAATTGCTTTATTTATATAGCACCCCTTTAACTTCTATGGCCATATCAGAAGCTCAAACTTGATAAACAACTACTAGTGTTATAACTTTTTGAACTGTACGAGTAGACTTTGGTTCTAATTTCTTTTATTATAAAACAATCTTCGAGACTCTATATAGGATAGGAAATTTTAAAGAAAAATAGCCACATCCCAGCTAGGAATCAAACCCGGCACTTCAGAGTTGAGAAGCCATAACCTAACCTTCCGATTACAGAGATTTCCATTTGAGTATTAGCGTAATAATGAACTTCATAGAAATAATAAGCTAGTTACAATTAGGATTATAAAATCAATTATCTATAAAAAATTTACGACTATTCCACTCATGCCGGATTATCACCTTTTGGTCGTGGTATTATCGCTTTGGTTGTATCACCTCCTCCTTGCGGTTCCGCCACTCTAAAACATTTTCCTACATTTCTGAACATCTGAAGTATCCACGTGCAGTAAAAACAATTAGAGGGTTATTCAAAAATGGCAGACAAAAGTGATGAATATTTTAGTGAGAATATTGATATTTTCATTGTAAAGGTGAAGTCAAAAAATACGGAAAAGGGCAGGTTGTATGTGTGGAATCAGTTCGTCATATGTTAATTCCTCATTTTCCTGGATTAAATACTCAAATTATTGTTGTTCTTACAACCTGCTGGATTAGTGGTAGTGCCAACTGTGAAAATAAATATTAATTAAAATGCATCAATGTTATTATAAGTCACTTTTAAGTCACTATTAATATTAAATAGTATTAAATCAATGAATTATTAATTACTTCGAGGCATACTCTAAGCAAATACCGCTCGAGGTGTTCATATTTGGGATCACTTTGCTCGTGCTTCGTGCTCGCAAAATTATCACCATATTAAACCATCTGGTGGTATTTAATGCAGCAATAGAGTGAGAGCTTCAGTGTTGGTTGCATCCAACAACCACGTGGTGCCACACTATATTTTAAATGCAACACATTCATATGTTGATTTAAGGAGACTCTGCCGGTACTAATCGCTTGCCACGTGTTTAATGATCTGAGCCTGCGCACCTGGCCTGGCTAATAGCAATGTCCTCAAGCTATGCCAGAGATGTAGCATCCTTAAATAAACCTGGTGTTCATGTTTTAAATACGCCAGCCGGTCCACCCGCAACACAATCGCATAACCCGTTATGCTGCTCACGTATGTAGTGTCCTTAAGGGACCCACGTCGATTCCCTCTCTAGGTCGCCACTTTCACCGAGTTATCCTCGTGTTTCATATTCCAGGGCGCCAAGCTGCAATACAACCTTTGGCACCAACACATCACTCTATCTCATTCCGTTACCTCTTTAAATGTACTTCATTTTTATACGTATAGTAAAGTAGAAGTACTGTATTCCGCCCAAAAATTCTATGTCGAGGTTTCACCGGAAATATATGTTTTGAGGCCCCCTGAATCCAGAAAAAAGCATTTTTAGAAAAAGGTCCGCGTGCGTGTGTCTCTGTGTGGCTGTCAGTCTGTGGACAGCATTACTCAAAAACGAGAACTCGGTTAAAAACCGAAGTTGGTATTTAAGTTTAATGTGTTTAAAGAATGAGACACGATGATTTTGAAGAAAATTGCTCCGCCCTAAACTACCCTTTACATGGAAAAATTTTCGTAAATTTGCATTTTCTTGAAAATGGCTCTAACGATTGTGATTAAAATGACATGTTTGAGATATTTTTATGGCAAATCAAGTGTATATCTTGAATTTTCTGGCTATAGCCCGTGTAGTCCTATTTACTCTGGATGACTTTTGCATAACTGGTAAACCGTAAGAGATAGACCAAATCTTACTGTACAAAAATGTAGATCTTACTAAAACACACAATTTATGTCTGAATAATTTTTTTGTACAGTGAACCATTTCGGAGATATTTCTTGTTACTTGTGTGAGTTTTTGAGAACTTACACTTCTGTCAAATGGAACATCGTTATTCACTTTTTACTTTCTCTACTAGTAAGTAGTGGAAGTATTGTATTCCACCCAAAAATTCGATGTCGAGATTTCACCGGAAATATATGTTTTGAGACCCTCTGAATCAAAAAAAAAAGTATTTTTAGAAAAACGATCCGTACGTGCGTGTGTGTGTGTGTGTCTTGTCAGTCTGTAGACAGCATAACTCAAAAACGAAAAATCGGTTAAAAACCTAAGTTGGTATTTAAGATGAATGTCTTTCAAGGATGCGGCACGAAGATTTTGAAGAAAATAGCCCCACCCTAAACTATCCTATACATGGAAAATTTTTCGAAAATTTTGATTTTCTTGAAAATGGGTCTAACGATTGTGATTAAAAAGTCACATGTTTAAGATATTTGTATGTAAATGAAATGTGTATCTTGAATTTTCTGGCTATAGCCTATCTAGACCTGTTTACTGTGAAGGACTTTTGAATAAGTCGTAAACCGTAAGAGATAAACAAAATCTTAATGTACAAAAAGTGTAGATCTCGCTAAAACACACAATTTATGCTTGAACAAATTTTTTGTAGAGTGAACCATTTCGGAAACATTCCTTGCCATTTGTGTCAGTTTCGGAAAACTTAAAACTTTCGTGAAATGGAACATCGTTGTTCATTTTTATATGTTAAGCGTGCAAGGAGAACGGGATCTCAAAGCTTTGAAAGATTTGAGTATTGCTCAAAGCCTACTGTATTCTAATATTCCCCTTGCACCTACAAGGAAATAAGCAATAAGATAACTTGTAGAAAAGTTTATCTCAACTAACACGAAGAAGATATAGGAATAAGAGTTTGTAAGAACGGTTAGTACAAGAGTAGAGAAAGTCATGTGAGTGGAACACATCAGATTTTTTTATATGTTAACCGTGCAACGAGAACGGAATTTGAAATCTTTGAAAGATTTGACTATCGCTAGGAGTCTACTGTATTCCCATATTCTCCTTGTACCTACAAGAAAATAAACAATAACATAATATCTGCAAATGTTTATTTTCACTAACACGAAGAGGATATACGAATAAAAGTTTTTAAGAATGGTTAGCACAAGAGTAGAGAAAGTCATGTGAGTGTAACACATGAACCCACAATTTGTTGCCTTTGGTTGCAATAAATTGTGGGTTTTTCAAATTTAATTTACACAAAAACCATTGAATCTATTGAAATACGCCAAAGGAGAAGGTTGTCGTTTATTCAATTTTCTATGAATATGGCCATAAATCAAGAACCTTCAATGAATAATTCTTCAGCCAGGTGATGATCAATTTTTTTGATAAAAATATTTTTTTCTAAAAAACTATAAACTTTTCAACATTTTGGTATTAGACTTTCTTGTTATTCACAACATGAGAAATTCACTGTTAAAGTCTGGTGGATCATTTCACTTCCATCCTGTATATAAGTGGTGTTATGAGGAAATGTAAGATTTGAGGTAATGTTTTCATACGAGACAACCAGCCATAACCTTACTTTTTCACGTAATTTTCTATGGTCTGGCGCGCCGCGATAAAACATCTGAATTTAATACATGGCTAACGTTAGTTAAATGATTTTTATAGAGCATTAGAGCATTTTATAGTTCATTGATCTGCCGATAGAAGCTGGGTGCCCAAGCAACAGGTTGCACCACGTTGCCACATTCTCTCACCTTCAAACGCGATTATCTAATTAACGGTGCATTTAATTAAAAAACTTATTGGAATTTTTTGTCAGTTTGCATCCACTCTCTCACCTCCTTCAGTTTGGCGGATTGCTTTCGTCATGGAATACCTTAGTTATAAGCTTTAGGCTTCTTTTTACCCTTCACATTCTTGAATTAGGGAAATAGAGACAAAAGGGATGAGAGGAGCTACCGAGTATTTCTCTTTGGAATGATGGTGATATCCTTTCTTGACTTCTTCACTAGAAACTAGCTTTATTTTTAATCACTGTAGCTTCCATTGCCCAAGTTGATAGTAAACTGCTTATGTATTGCTTGTTTCCAACAATGTTTTTTCAATGTTTCAATCAAAAGTTCAATTTTATTATTCATATGTATAAGGACTGCAGATTTAATTTCAATTTATGTATATACTGTGATAATATAACCCAAATGTATGTTCCTTGAGCAAATGCCCTGTCATATCTGCAGATATTCATGAGTACCTCATATTCATGCTGCAACTCTTAACACTCAAATGTGTTCCGCACTGTGTTCGTATAGTTTCCAAAATTAAGACTCCATAGGTAGAGAATATTAATTGCGTGCTCTCATTCGGTAACATGACATTGACACTTTTTATGTACGAGAGCGCGCGCGTGTGTGTGTTGTATGACAGTCAGGACTTTCCTGAAGCTTTGTTAATTAAGAAGATTGTTATCGTTATTCTTTAAGATCAAGAAACACTAAAAAGTCCGCGCATTGGTAGTATAGAATTGCTAGCGCTAACAGTCTCTGCTCTTGGTATCGCTAACCATACTTTTCTTCCTCTCAACAACTTGTCGTTACAATGTTACAGAATACCAAATAGCATGTAGCAACTTGTTAGAGGCTTTAGCAAGTCGTTTAACTTTAATCAGATGTTGTATACCTATCAAGTGTCAGTTTTAACAGACCCTATTTAAGGGAATGTGCACGTCAAACAGGCATTATTTGCTCACATTTGCAAGGCATGCATAAAATCGTATTTCACAGGAACTATAGAAGATAGCAAGTTGTAATTTTGCAGTCATATTAAATATTGCTCAGAAAATTGTTTCTGGGAGTGCTCTTATCTTATTTAAATTAATTTCTATTGATATTCTACCTTCCTAAAATTATTTTTCTCATATTTATGAATATGCTTCTCAACAACGAGTAGACAAAGAACCTTGAAATCCTTCATGAAGTTTAAGGTAATACTTATTTTCAACTAGTAAAAAGTTCATGGGTATAAACAATTTTTTTTATTTGAAGTAAAACTTTTTTGAAGAAAATATCAAAATTTCAGTTGGAACATAATAAGCAAAGTTTCATACAGTATGTTGATGCTGAATTTTTAAATATCATGAGTATGTGCACATGTATCCATTGTATATAAATGTAAACATTGCTCTTGAATAAAATGATGCGTTTGCTTATGTGTCCTTTATAGAATATGAATATATTTACAAAAATTAAATAATTCAAATAGGACAATAAAACTCATAAAACCCGTAACTAAACAGTTTTGGGCATGTCTACCAAATGTCAATTTTATGTTTTTATAGTTCCTGTCAAGTATAATATTATGTACCGCATTGCAAAAGTGATTAAATAATGCCTGCTTGACATACAATATAAACATATCTTAAACATATGACATTTATATACCATTACATGAGTTCTGCTAACCTTGTTTGCATTTTAAAGACACTAAAAACAGTCATCCCTAAAGAGGAATGCAATTCCTGTCCATAGGTTTAATATTATGACACAGAACTTAACTGGAACAAAAGAAATGAAATTTGTTACAAAAATCTGATGTGTAGCACTCATATGACTTTCTTTATTCTTGTACTAACCACTCCTACAAATTCTTATTCCTACATATTATTCGTGTTAGTTGAGGTAAACATTTGCAGAAATTATCTTATTTTTTATCTTCTTGAAGGTACAAAGAGAACATTCAGCGATGGTCAAATCTTCTAAAGCTTTCAAATTCCGTTCTCTTTGCACGGTTAACATACAAAAATGAGAACGATGTTCCATTTAACAGAAGTATAAGTTCTCCAAAACTCACACAAACAACAAGGAATATCGCCGAAATGGTTCACTCTACAAAAAATGTATTTAAACCTAAATTATTAATGTTAGCAAGATCGACGTTTTTTGTATGGTAAGATTTGGTCTACCGCTTACGGTTCACCAGTTATGTAAAAGTCATCCGGAGTAAATAGAACTACAGGGGCTATAGCCAGAAAATTCAAGATATACATTTCCTTTTTCATACAAATATCTCAAACATGTGGCATTTTAATCAAAATAGAGCCATTATCAAGAAAATCAAGATTTTCGAAAAATGTTTAATGTAAAGAGTAGTGTAGGGTAGAGCAATTTTCTTCAAAATCTTCGTGTCGAATCCTTGAAAGATATTAAGCTTAAATACCAACATTGGTTTTTAACCGACTTTTCGTTTTTGAGTTATGCTGTCCACAGACTGACACACAGACATACACACACGCAAGCGCACGCGCGGGCCTTTTTCTAAAAATGCTTTTCTTGGATTCAGGGGGCCTCAAAACACATATTTCCGGTGAAATCTCGACATCGAATTTTTAGGTGGAATACAATACTTCCTCTACTATACGTAGAGAAAACAGAAGCGGTCAACCCTAAAGAGGAATGAAATATCGAATTGATATTAGGACACAGAACCTTAACTGGGAAGTAAGAAATGAAATTCCATACATAACAGAAAGCTGATAAGGCACACTTAACTAAGCCGTTAATTTAGCATTTCTCGAGGAACAAAATTTGGCCTGCCCAAACATTCACTTTGCCAACAAAATATGGAAGTTAATGAGCCATTGTCAGTCACTGTGTATGAATCATGTTAAAGATATTCATATGAATAAGTTTCTTTTGTGCGCCCACAATTCGCAACTGTTTAATATTGTTGCTCTGTCGGAAATTGTTCAGCCTCATCCAGATCTTGGCAGTGGCTTCAGACAAGAGGTTGCGAAAGGTTATGGACTCCAACCGCTAAGCCTAATGTCCTGGTAGCACGGTCTTTGTCGATAGCAATCTTGAAGCGCAGAATAACAAAAGTTATCAAGTAGCCAGAAAAAAAACTTTTATTGCCAAGAGGCAGCCTTTACGCTTTGAGTATTCTCTGTTTTCAAGATAGGAACTTATTTCTTTTCTACGTTCTACATTCCCTACCATAATAGCTAAAAGAAGTATTGTATTCGATCCAAAAACTTGATGCCGAGATTTCATTTTAAATACATGTTTTGAGGTCTCTGAAAGCAGAAAACCATTCCATTAAAAGTCCATGTGTGGGTGTATGTGTGTGTGTCTATGAACAGCACCACTAATAAACAAAATATTGCTTAAATGACTAACTTGGTCTAGTACGTTCCGAGAATGTGGAACGTAGATTTTTTTAGTAAATCCCCCACGCAAAACTTCTCACACATAGAAATATCTTCCCTATTTTTGATTTTTCTCAAAAATGTTTAAAATATCACATGTCTAAGATTTTTACATGACAGCTAAAATTTAAATCTTGAATGTTCTAAGAATCGCCTGTGAAGTCCTCTTAATTTGAAACGCTAAATAGCACACAAAAATCTAGATTACTTCAAAACACACACTTTATTCTAAATAACTTCTAGTGTCATTTCATTTATGATGAAACTAATACGGTATTTTAAAAAAAAATCTTTAGAGCAATTTTTTGGAAAAGAAAAAATAACGAAACTATTTTAGTATAAAGAGTAGTTTGGAGTGGAGAGGATTTTCTCGAAAATCTTTGCATTGCATCCTTAGAAAATGTTGAACTTAAATATCAGTTTTGGTATTCAACTAAGTTTGTTTTTGAGTTCTGCATTTGACACATACATACATGCGCGCGAACCTTTCCTCAATTTTTCTTTTCTTATATCGAATTCTTGGGCATAATGCCTATTTATTTAAAATACTCCCCTCTGATTAATTACGGATATGCAGTAGAGAAATTAAAAATAGTACAACACAGGATATTAGAATAGGCACATCCACTGTCTCTAACGGTCTTTCCCAGGTGAGATTCACTGGAAATGGTCCTATTCCTTCTTATTAGAGATGCCGTATACAAAGAACCTGCTAAAGACCGGTCATAAACGCAATTGCGCTTCGGGAACTGAATTAAAATCCCGTAATTCAAGTATGAGAGCTCAGCCTGAGGCTTAGAATACCCGCATTGCACTGCTGCTGAAGAAATGCTCTATACGGCAAGGCGAACTTCACAGAGTGCCTCACCCACAGTTGATCTGTGGGAAATACATACTGTGTTCTGTTCAAACTAAAAACAGTCGCGTAGCACCGAATTAAAAATCTTATATGTTACACTAACATGAACTTGTCCATTATCATTCAGTTTTATGTCACTTACAGCATCTATTCTTATTCTTATATAACTATTAATACCTATATCTACTGCATGCCAAAGTAAGCAGAGGAAGTAATGCATTCTGCCCACCATTTCGATATCAAGATTTCACAAAAATAAATATTTTGAGACTCACTGAAAATAAGAAAAATAAAAATATTTTAGAAAAAAGTACGTAAGTTTGTATGGGTATATGCATGTATGTGATTCTGAACAGCATAACTCAAAAACCAAAAAACAATTAAATACCAAAGTTCAACCTATTCCAAGGATGCAATAGGAATATTTTATAGGAAACCTATCCATCCAACCGCTTCCTGTCTCATGGTTTCATTTCTGATGTGGTATTTATAAGTACATACATCCAGAAACTATTCTCACAAAGTTTAACTTTTCCATATCTACTTTTCTTCTATCTGACCTGCACATTGGGCTGTTTACTGATCGTAAATGAATTTACGATTACTTTGTAAAATATCAAAGTTTCTTTCCTAGCTTAATCTTTTAATGTTGTTAATATTATCTCACACATTTACTGTAGTTCACGTATGTGATTTAAATCTTCAGTGGATTAAAATGACATTTTACATCCTAAAATAATTAAAATATCCTGTTAAATATTTGTCATAAAAATTTATTTTACATCTAATTTCATGGATGCCACAGAAAGCATACCTTTCGTTTTTGTTCAAGATATATGCAAATTATACTCGTTCACAATTTTATTCATTCGAATATTTTATTTCATAATATCCCCCATAAATGTAATTCTGATTCCCCTAGAGATAAAAACCACAAAAAGTTGACAAATAGAATTTAAGTAAGTGTACAAAATATTTAAGCAAATAAGGTTTTTTGTGTAAAACTGTTTATTGGTATTACAAGATTAATATAGTAAAGTATGGCATCGCAGATAAAGTTAAAGATCCTACATTTTCTGTAATAGTGTTTTAGGAAACACAAAAAGCAAACGTTAGACAAGTTTCTAAAATAAGAACAAATTAGAAACTAAAAACTTCACTTATCTTAGTATGTTGATATCCTTGAAACCCCTGGGTCAGTAAAATAGAAAAAGGATATCAACATACTAAGATAAGTGAAGTTTTTAGTTTCTAATTTGTTCTTATTTTAGAATCTTGTTGCTTCACTGTTAATAGCTTCAATTTTTACTTAAGTTAGACAAGTTATTACTGGAAATGTGCAGCTTTCTTTAATCCGCTGCCACTAAGCAGTATTTCCCGAAGTATTCAGATATTACTTTCTTTGAACTGAAAATCGGTGTAATTATCACAAATATGTTCATTAGTTCATGTTTCTAAGTTGTTTAATAATAACCTCACAAGTCCAGAAAGCTCAACAATGTTTTTTGTTACAGGACTGGCTGATGGTAAAGATGAATTTGATGTACCTGAGAAAATACCCTCTACACCTCAGGTCAGTATCATTGTATAATGTATATTAATAATTTACTCATTTAAATACCTTTATAAATGAACATCTCTAGACATATCAATGAATGGGGACGTAACACTCATAGAAAGCTACAATATCATCTGCTTTACTCGTTTGAGTAAAGATATTTCGAAACGGGCCTTGAAGTTCCTTATTCCATCATAACTTTGCAAGAAGCAACTGAATGGCGACAGGATCTAGAGAAGATTACAAAAGTATTCAACAATTCAAACCAATAATAATGCATATCTCGGAAATTACTGATACCGCAAAAGTCATTTGAAGAAAACGGTGTGCACTAAGGGTATCTACATTTTCTTGCAGTAATATGGTCTTATAGTTTACCAGCTATACAAGATTCCTTAAGCCTTCACAGCTGTTGCTAGAGAATTCAAGATATACATTTTGTGTTGTTAATGTCAAAGTTTTATTTTATTATTATTATTTTTAGTCATTGTAATTATTTCTGTCTGCAGCTATTATTATTATTATTATTATTATTATTATTATTATTATTATTATTACTATTATTAATTATTATTATTATTATCATCATCATCATCATTATCATCATCATCATTATATTATCATTATCATTATCATTGTTATTGTTATTGTTATTATTATTATTATTAATTATTATTATTATTATTAGTATACCTATTTTATTATAATTAATATTGTTATATTTATAATTATTAGTGTTTATCATTACCATCATTCTTATGTTTATTATTATTATTGTTATTATTATTAGTATACCTATTTTATTATAATTAATATTGTTATATTTATAATTATTAGTATTTATCATTACCATCATTCTTATGTTTATTATTATTGGTATTATTATTATTATTATTATTATTATTATTATTATTATTATTATTATTATTATTATTATTATTATTATTATTATTATTATTATTATTATTATTATTATTATTATTATTATTATTATTATTATTATTATTATTATTATTATTATTATTAGCTATTCTTATTACTACAATAATAATGATAAGCAGAATCCTTAAAATATTAATAACAATAATAAATAATAACAAAATACAACTTTAACACTAATGAGAAGCGAACAAATGCCAATTAAACATTATATGCCCTCACGTTTCCCTGGATTTTGTTTACGGCAATTTACAATCTGTAATCCGTAATGTCATTTAGCAGCATATGTACAGGAGTGAGTTTATTCCCTGGAAAATAAACTTCCTACAAATAAAGGGGAAAATATTCTAAAACTGTTCTTGTCCATTATAGCGGGCTTACATCCCTCGTCTTCTCTTATAAGCAGAACAAAGTTCGCTCACACCACCGCCTCCCGCTTCATAGGAATTGCGCCGTTGCGTTCTGCAAACGTTTTAACGTACGAAAGGATATCTACTTACGCTAAAAACGGATGAGATTGGCCACCTTGGTATATTTGCAGGGAAATCTCGGTATCCTGCTTTTTTTCTTTTCTTTTTTTTTATGTGTGGAATGTAATACTGTCTTTCCTACCATGTATCTGGTAGATAATGTAACTAGCTTGCGTAAGAATAATTTGATAAACTATAACCGTAAATGATAATTTTTAACAATGCTACCGCATAAGCTACCGTAAGCAGTGACTTTAGTGATATATGATATCAAATTATAATTGGAGAAGGAAACGTTCCAGCTCTAAGTTTAGGTATCTCCCTGATATTTGCCAGTTATGAAGACGGAGAAAAACCTCGAAAACCCCTCAGTCAGGGAGGTCGGTCCTGCAGGATTTGAACTTCAAACCGTCAATTCACGAATCCGTGCCTTAATGGCCTCGTCGAAGGAAAAGAGAACCTTGTAGTTCAGTAGATGGTTTTCAAAATACTGGAAGAATTAAATACTATAGATTACAATAGGGTTGTAGTTCAAAGTCTTAAGGAGCAGCATTTATTTTACATTACTCATTTCATACACCGTGATGTATGTCTTTGGGATCACTATACAAAGTAAACTTTACAACAAAATCCTAGTATACCTAAGTTCCAGAGTAAAAGCCACTCTGACATTCAACACTTTGGTACTGGTACAATTTTATTTCATTTATAAATACACATAAAATTTCGATTACAACAGTGCAGTAATTTGATTGAATATATGCAACAGCAAGTTTTGTTTAAACAACAGTGAAAACCGTAACAGAAACGGTAGTGGGGGATATAGGAGTGACCCAAAGGGTGACCAGATCCGGGGGACGATGGTGCAAGCCTCGATGGAGTCTCTGTTCATTCCAGATTGAACGTACCGGACGCCGTTCAAGTCAGCTAGGAAGCCTCGAGCCCCAGGGAGTCCCTTAAGAGAAAGTACCACCACCCAGTCGCAACACGCTGAACATCGTGGCCTGGTCCTTCAACCTTGAAACAGATAATGATTCAGGAAATGAAGACAGTAAACAATCATGGTAGACGAGGAATCATCCCAGGAATCGCCCATCAACCAGAGCAAAGCATAAAAAACCCGTGGTCAGAGTAGTCGGTTCCCAGAAATCGATCCCGGGCTCTGCCAAATGCGAGCCTGACATTTTACTGCGGAGCTATCTCTCTCTAGGTTTGTGGCAATGTGACACTGTGACACCGGCCGCGGCGAACATCAAAGCAAGGTCAGGGTTAAGCTCCTCCACACCACTGGCAGGCGGTGCGTGCATCAAAGATGCTCAAGATCAAGCTGCCTCGCGTCACTGTATGTGAACACGTGACAATGAGCGCGGCAGTACAAAGGGTTTTCGAGATAATTCGCGAGGTGTCTGGGTCCAGCGTATTTGTAGAAGTTTCAGAAAAGGTGAAGTTCGAGAAAGGTCCGTGTTACGTCATCCTAGCTGTATACAGGAGGCGAGGCGACGAGAGAAGTAGTACTAGTAGTAGTAGTAGTAGTAGTAGTAGCAGCAGTAGTGGTAGTTACACACATGAGTCATCGCAGCAGGCAGTGTTTTTGGGTATGTACAGTCGTAGTGAGAGATGCGTCAGGTCGAAGTCAAGCCAGTGAAGCAATTTAGTGAGTGTTAAGTGATTGTATCGTCAGAGTTAGTTTTTGAGAGACAGGAAAACTGAAGAAGACAAAGGAGTGAGTTAAGGTTACGAGAAGAAAACAGTTGTGAGTTGTAATATCACGAAGGACTGTGTATTTGTGCAAAAGTTTTGAGGGAGAATAAAATGACAGAAAAGTAACTGGACTGGACATTTTGTATTTGTACACAGTACAAATAGGGGTAGTAAGGGGTAGTGATGCGCCTCCTATAGCCTCTCCTACCCAATTCCCATCCTCATCCTGCCCGTGGTGCACCCTGCTTTTAACAGATGAGGCTCTGGGGACCGAATCACAGCGGTATAACTGTTTCATCTAAAATGGAGGAAATGTCATTTACATATGTGCTGGCCTATCACAGCACAACAGCGTCCCTCAGAGGCACATGAGGGGAAGGTCGGTGGATCTAAATACCACCTATTTAGTCCTCCCGGCTAGGTCCGATGGACCCGTTGACCAACGATAGGTGTGGTCCCCCTTGCAAAATGGGGGTTTAAGTCGGGTGATGTAACTGCCACATTGTAAAACTGGTGCCCGTTAAGAAAACAGTTACATGAAAGCCACAAGTTCAAAAGTATTGGAAGGCACGAATGCTAATGGCTTCATTGCCAGATGCAAGGCGCTAGAAAACAACAACAACAACAACAACAGTACTAATAAAATTAAGTGAACCACAAATGTTCAGAATGTTGGTCTTGCGTTTGAATGCAACTCTACAGTTCCTTCTCATGAAGACCTGCGAAATTCTAGACCATTCTTCATTTGCTGGAAGACATCTGCAATACGTGTTGCAATTCTTCAGGTGTGGCGATACTCGATTTTGAACTATGTTACTTCCATAACCTACAACATTGGGTTTGAGGAGGTCCCTTGACCTAACAGGTCACGGTGCAGGACCTCCACCTAACCACCGTTACTATATCATCTCACACTTTGCCTGGGGCATCATATACGTGCACATTCGGGAGGTCTCGGCTTCGATTCCCGTCGGCCGCTCTCTCTCTCTAATCTTGGGTTTTTCTTACTTCTCCCTGACTGGTAGGCAAATGCTAGGGTGGTTTCTCATCTACCGTGATTTCCTTTCCCTCATTTTCCCTTTCATTCCATTTCTTTATGGTGTTTCAAGTGAATAACTTTCTGGTGTAAGGTGGACAGATGGCGCGGATGCTTGCTCTTTAGGGCTGCGCAGCTCCAGTAGTCAGATGGGTGTTAGAACTAGGGACTGTTAGAGACTACTGGGCGTCTCTTTGACCTGCGCCTGCAGCCTATAGCTTCCCTTCGCTACCTTCTGGGATTGGTAATGGCAGTAGATCGCAACATAAGGCATACTCTTAGTTTCATACCCTCTACTCTACAAAATTAGAGTAATATCCTATTAAATGCAGCTAAATCTGTGATATAAAGTAAAGCGGAGAAGCTAAGTGAAATTAGTACAAACTGGAGTATATTAAGGTTACTGTCGTTTAAGCTCAAACTAATTGTTTATTATTATGTTTATTATGTTTATTATTGGTAAAAACAAGCAAATAACAAGACTGTTGCGATTTTTATACTGTTCGTAAGTTGGTTAGTTGTTGAGTATTGATGTTTCAGTTTGATTAATAACATACCGAATGTTTTCTGCTTGTTACTAAGCAAGAACTCACGATTTACCTGAGAGAAAGGAACATAAACACTAGGAATGATGATTGATGTTACAGGAGAGCAAGTTCCGGGATGAGAACAAGCCCATGCTGAAGTTGGTGATGGACCCCAGAGGCCAAGTCCAGGACCTCAACAGTCTCCGCAAACAAGGCTACACTATCGAGCCCGGCTCTCTCAGCCCTGAGGTCGCATTTGACCTCGTCAGGGATCTCAACGCACCCAAAGGAAAAGGTAAGGGAATCCACCAATATACCTTCCATAGAATATGACATGTCCTTGGCTGGACAGCAGCTAGAAGTTTCTCTATTCTTGTACGAACCATTCTTAATAAACCCTTGTTCCTATATCTTCTTCGTGTTAGTTGAGATGAACATTTGCAGAAATTATCTTATTGTTTATCTTCCTGTAGGTACATGAGAAAATTGGAATACAGTAGACTTTGAGTGAGTCAAATCTTTTAAAGCTTCCCAATTCCGTCCCCTTTGTACCGTTAACATATAAACAATTGAATAACGATGTTCCATTTGACAGAAGTATAAGTTCTGTAAAACTTACACAAATAACAAGGAATATCTCCGAAGTGGTTCACTCTACAAAAAACTTATTTGGACATAAATTATGCATTTTAGCAAGATCTACATTTTTTGTATAGTAAACTTTGGCCTATCTCTAACGGTTTACCAGTTATGCAAAAGTCATGCAGAGTAAATACGACTACAGGGGCTATAGTCAGAAAATTCAAGATATACATTTCATTTGTAATAAAAATATCTCATACATACGGCATTTTAATCAAAATCATCCAAAGGGATGAAAATTTTCGAAAAATTTTCCAAGTAAAGGGTAGTTTAGGGTGGAGATATTTTCTTCAAAATCTTCGTGTTGCATCCTTGAAAGACATTAAAAGTAAATACCAACTTTGGTTTTTAAGCGACTTCTCGTTTTTGAGTTATGCTATCCACAGTTTGACACACAGACACGCGCGCGGACTTTTTCAGGGGGCCTCAAAATATATATTTCCGGTGAAATCTCGACATCGAATTTTCGGACGGAATACAATTGTTCCTCTACTTGCTATACGTAGTAGAGAAAGTAAAAATGGATGTGTATATATGTATAGAAGGCTAATCCCCGAAACCGTTTAGCCAATTACCTCGAAATTCGGCACATATATGTATTTTTAATGGAGAACGTTTGTGTGCTATCCATTTTACTAAGCAGTATATTAGATTCACATGGTTTTCCCCTAATGTCCAAGTTGTCTAGGGGCCCTTAAATACGACGACAATACATGATTTTATTTTACGTAGCACATTTACAAGCCCCCTACTCGACCTTCAGCACACAATTAATGATATTTTCTATATATTTGAAATATAAATGTAACATATTATATTCTACACTGTTTTTGTACTCACTGAAACACAATCACATTTCCTTCTCTATTCCCCCTTCTACAAACAGTTCATACATTTTTCTACATGATTGAAACAAAAATATAACGTATTACATTCACACGGCTTTGTCTACTCGCTTTTCTTCCTGTAGTACTTGTGATTGTTTAACAGTGCGTATGCATAATGCCTTCCCAAGTTGTTATGTGTTTACTTTATTTTTTATTCTTTGCGATATCCTAAGAGTTTAACTATTAAAGCGTATTAAGCATATTTTTGCTAAACAGGGATAAAGCGTTAAACCGATATTTCTGCTAGTGCATATAATCTGTTAATAAAAACGCCAGACTTGTAATGATGTTATAAAGTTTAACGTTTATTATATGTAATGTACTTTTATTAAAACTATATGAAGTGTTTCGGATCATTTTAGAAATAATTTGTTTAGTTAAAAAAATTAAACTGATGACGAATTCAGTAATAATGGACAGGAATTCTGAAAGGGTCCTCAAGAAGAGAGGGTGGGGGCACTGCGACCATATTGTAAAACATTGTAAATAATAGGATAAAAAATCTGATGTGTTGCACTCACATGACTTTCTCTACTCTTGTACTAACCATTCTTACAAGCTCTTATTCTTCTATCTTCTTCGTGTTAGTTGAGATAAACATTTGTACAAACTATCTTATTGCTTATTTCCTTGTAGGTG
The DNA here is from genome assembly GCA_030765045.1 of Tenodera sinensis. Taxonomy (NCBI): domain Eukaryota; kingdom Metazoa; phylum Arthropoda; class Insecta; order Mantodea; family Mantidae; genus Tenodera; species Tenodera sinensis. The sequence goes on along the minus strand of CM060966.1, from coordinate 19,789,764 downwards.
CAAGGGGAATGTTAGAATACAGTAGGCTTTGAGCGATAGTCAAATGTTTGAGATTCCGTTGTCTTTGCACACTTTACATATAAAAAAATGAACAACGATAATCCATTTCACGAAAGTTCCAAGTTTTCCGAAACTCACACACATAACAATGAATATCTCCGAAATGATTCACCCTACAAGAAAATTTATTGAGACATAAATTGTGTATTTTAGCAAGATCTACATTTTTTGTACAGTATGATTTGGTCTATCTCTAACGGTTTACCAGTTATGCAAAAGTCGTCCAGAGTAAATACGACTACAGGGGCTATAGCCAGAAAATTCAAGACATACATTTCATTTGTCATCAAAATATCTCAAACATATGACATTTTAATCAAAATCGTTAATCAAAATTTTCGAAAAAGTTTCCATGTAAAGGGTAGTTTAGGGTGGGACTATTTTCTTCAAAATTTTCGTGTCGCATCCTTGAAAGACATTAAACTTAAATACCAACTTTGGTTTTTAACCGACTTTTCGTTTTTGAGTTATGCTGTCCACAAACTGGCAGACTGACACACAGACTGACAGACACATACACGGACCTTTTTCTAAAAATGCTTTTTGGATTCAGGGGCCTCAAAACGTGTATTTCCGGTAAAATCTCAACATCGAATTTTTGGGTGGAATACAATACTTCCCCTACTTACCAGTAGAGAAAGTAATAATAATTGTTTATTATTACATTTTACAGCAGATAAACCTACTGTATTCTATAAGTGACTAACAAGAAGGACAAAGTAAACACTGAACACTTTTGCAGGCGCTGAGCTTTTCGCGAAGAGGCGAAAGAGGTCCGAGAAGTGGGTGGTGGATGAGACCACAGTGAGGTCATCGTCTTCAAGTACTACCACTACAACAGAGTACAAGTCGAGTACTTCAATGCAACAGCAGCAACTACCACAGACAGGAAAAGCTCCACCCTTGCCAACATACCTTGAGGAATCGACGAAACGAGCGGAGGTGGTGCATAAACTGAACGAGATTCAGGTGAGGACCCAATCACATTGATGTGCATTCAAATATGTAAAATATGCAAGCATTTGTGCTGTCAAAAACTTCAAAATAAGCTCTATGTTGATTGTTGACCCTCCGTTAGGCGCGCGCCCTGGTAGAACACCGTTAATCGCTTGGGGCCTAGTAGGCCCTTGTTATATTTTCGTGCTTATATGTTTGCATTTATATTTTTAATTGATTTTACCTTCAATCCCATGTTTAGCTTCATTTAGCTGAAATATACATGCTCGTTATTAGCATTATCTTACTAGATTGATCAAAGATAAATAAAACGCAGTATGAGTACACTATACATTATAATTTGTACTATACTACATAAAAATCTGATGTGTTGCACTCACATGACTTTCCCTACTCTTGTACGAACCATTCTTACAGACTCTTATTCCTATATCTTCTTTCGTGTTAGCTGAGATAAACATTTGTACAAATTATCTTATTGCTTATTTCCTTGTAGGTACAAGGGGAATGTTAGAATACAGTAGACTTTGTGCGATAGTCAAATCTTTTTAAGCTTTGAGATCCCGTTCTCTTTCCATGCTTAACATATAAAAAATGGACAATGATGTTCCATTTCATGAAAGTTTCAAGTTTTCTGCAACTCGCACACATAACAAGGAATATCTCCGAAATGGTTCACTCTACAAGAAAATTTATTCAGACATAAATTATGTATTTTAGCAAGATCTACATTTTTTGTATAGTATGATTTGGTCTATCTCTAACGGTTTACCAGTTATGCAAAAGTCGTCCAGAGTAAATACGACTACAGGGGCTATAGCCAGAAAATTCAAGATATACATTTCATTTGTCATAAAAATATCTCAAACATATGACATTTTAATCAAAATCGTTAGAGCCATTTTCAAGAAAATCAAAGTTTTCGAAAAATTTTCCATGTAAAGTGTTTTAGGGCGGGGCTATTTTCTTCAAAATCTTCGTGTCGCATCCTTGAAAGACATTAAACTTAAATACTAACTGGTTTTTAACCGACTTTTCGTTTTTGAGTTATGCTGTGCACAGACACACAGACACACACACGCGGACCTTTTTCTAAAGATGCTTTTTTTTGGAGTCAGGGGGTCTCAAAACATATTTCCGGTGAAATCTCGACATCGAATTTTTGGGTAGAATACAATACTTCCCCTACTTGCCAGTAGAGAAAGCAATAAAAAGTAATAAATTGCGATGCTAATAATAATGATAATAGTATTAATAATATATGTATATTATTATTATTATTATTATTATTATTATTATTATTATTATTATTATTATTATTATTATTATTATTATTATTATTATTATTATTATTATTATTATTATTATTATTATTATTATTATTATTATTATTATTATTATTATTATTATTATTATTATTATTATTATTATTATCATCATCTTCGACAGGCATGTGATGATACCTACAAAACATGTTATTGCATAGGTTGCTTTCATCCTTATCTTTATGATCAGTTTCTGGTTCAAAAGATCACATTTTCAGTTTATCTTCAGAATTGCAATCACCTAATTCATGCAACCTGTCATCCCGAATAAGGCATTGTCATCACAAGGTAGATGAAGCACTTCTTCCAGATCCTTGGGATTTTGTAGATCATACCTTTTACTCCTGTTTGTACGAAGTAGTAACATATTACTTGCAGTGGAAAAGCTTATTTGCACAACTAACGAGGAAAAACATGCCAGTAATATGTACTGGTTGACATCTACCACACATAAATGCTGATTAGCCATTCTTGGAGCTAAAGAAATTGACAGATAAGGTTGTCACTCCACTAAACAGTCGAGCAAGGTGTAATATTAGATGTCCTGGTCAGGGGGTTGCATAGGTGCGTTCGTTCGAAAACTAGAACGTATAAATAAACGTAGGGGTCTCCCAGGCCCTTAGTGACCTTGTGGTTAACTTACAAGTTATACTTTTTGATATATTGTACATATTTCCTTAAACATGAGTGGGTCTCACATCAGAGACAATTACCCCAATGGCGACTTACTATCTCGGGACATCAAGTACTTATGAAGCCGTTTTAATGCTACAATTGCGCAAATGTAACAATAGCGAAACTTCAAAGTTAACATGGCCAACTCTAATATTAGCAGTTAAAAAGAAAACCTTTGTTCCTTTGTTCCCTTTTTGTAAATATCACAGAGAGATACTATACTCCATCCAGCCTTAGATCCGCCCCTTGTATCCCTCCGCGATAACCTGCGACTAATACAAAACAAAACACACCACGTGGATTCATGCATCGTGTTTATGTTGCAACAGAACGATATTTATTCAGGAGTTTTATTAATATTGCTGCTATCGCGTTACATTGAAGTACTCTTTACGAGGGTTATCATACATCTTGAAAATTCACACATAATCGCCGATATTTAGGGTACTACATTTTATGGTGTGCTTTGGTTTTCGCGTAACACAAGCCGTTGTTGACGGCTTGTGTTTACACCAAGTGCGGATCTAAGGGTGGAGCAATTATAGTCAAGAATGTTTGTTTTTTTCATCACCATGTAAATAATAGCTATCTACAAAGAAAGTTTCAGAGAAGTTATTATTACTAATTCACCCTCGATAGTGAAAATTACTCACCTTTAGGATCGACAATTTTCCGTACAAATGCATACGTAAAACTTCGTGATTTCCAAATTAGATTATAAGTCATCGTGTTTTCTTCGTTGTTCATTTGAAATATGTGTTTGAAAATGTAAAATAAGTAACAGAAATTTATCCTGGTTTAAGTTATTTAAAACTTCCCCTATACTTTACCGCGCCCTGAAGAGACAGAAGAAAGTCCTTGATCTAAATTCAAGAATCTAAGATTACATCGATGACGTACTATGTGATACAAGAACTTAAACCCGGGACACAGATGAAAAGTTAATTTTCACGCCTATGGTCTTGGTTTACCGAGAGAAATACAAATCGGTTGGAGAATTCAATGTCATTACGGCAGGTTGTCACAGTAGCTTACTGGTTAGAGCGCCCGCCTGGTACGCGGAGGGTCTGTGGTTCAAATCCCAGCAGGGCAATCCCTTTGCAACCCTTACAATCCAGAATTTAAATATTAAGTTTCAATAGTAAAGGATTTGAGATTAGTCAGTTAAGTATTACCAACTGGAATATAGTGCTATCTCTTTCTACTTTCCATGTTTCAACTTGAAACTCACACACAATAGCTGTCGACAGGCCCTTAAACACCACTCATTCACTCACTCACTTATTCACGCCACTAATGTGTATAAATATTAATCTTAATTTTTAAATTTTGACAATACTGCATTGTAATGCTCATGCATGGAAAACTGGTGAAATATGCAATCACGTGCATTATAACACTCTATATACAAGCACAGAAGGACATGAAACATGTAAAACATAGTTGCTAACCTTTTTCCCTAAGGAGGTCAAACTGTGTAGAGATCTAATTCCGTCCAAATAATAGCGTGTGTGCGACATATCAATAGGAAAACGCACTGCTGATCCGAAATCGAAAGAAGCAATAGCAAACAACACCATGATAGTGATCAGGTAGTGAAGAAACACCGTGAAATAAATATCCATGGATATAAATTCATGGTAGTGAAAGCATACACAGAACTTATTAAAGTGGCGCCATTTTGAGCTTCGCATAAGAGACAAATAGAAAAGAAAACCTCGCCATGGCAGTATACCGAATAGTTTTGGACATTAGCTTCAAAACAACATATTTAAAGCCTTAAATTAATTTGAATTTATGTTATCTAATTTAAATAAAGTTAATTTTGGCGGAATTCAGACTTTTTGAAAAGTCACTAGCCCTCACCATATTTATCTGTTACCCGCTAAATAGCACCCCGAAACAGAAATATCATCGCTCCGTTTAATAAAAATCTGATGTGTTGCACTCACATGACTTTCTCTACTCTTGTACTCACCATTCCTAGAAATTTGTATTTCTATATCTTCTTCGTGTTAGTTGAGATAAACATTTGCAGAAATTGTCTCATTGCTTGTTTCCTTGTGGGTGCAAGGGGGATATGAGAATACAGTAGGCATTGAGCGATAGTCAAATGTTTTAAAGCTTTGAGATTTCATTCTCTTTGCACGGTTAACATGCAAAAAATGAACAACGATGTTGCATTTGACGAATGTTTGCTTTCGGAAAGTGACACAAATAACAAGGAATATCTGGGAGGGGAGGGGAGGGAATTGAACTGTGTTGGTGTGGTGCGCAAGGTGTCTCTATTCGTTGTATCACCAATACACAAACTTTACGAAGTGCTGCAAATGCAACATGTCCGAAATGCTTATGTTGACGATATATTTGTTGACGTATTGTTGCAGGAACGGTTCACGCAACCGAGACTGCGTATGGTGAAGACACCATGGGAGGCGGCGCTGGAGACGGGCTCCGTGGATGCGGCGTTCCAGGAGATGCCTCCATTGCTGCCGTCGCGGGGATTTGCAGTATCTGCTCCTCCCCCATTGGACGCGTTCGAGTCCCTGTACAACATGCCCCAAGCCCAGTCTGGACCCACATGGACCTCCACTACCACCCCTGTTACCAGCAACACCTACAACTTCGATGCCCCAGCACCAGCTCCTGTCCAGAAACAGACCCTTACCTTCCAACAGCGTATCTCAGACACGGAAAAAGAAATGATCTACAAGCCAAGAGCGCCAAGGGGCTGGAACACTCAGCAAGGAACCAAAGGTAAGCCTTACTGCTACAAAACAACTGATAGCATGTTCCTATACAGCAAGCAATCGTTTTATAAAATATCAAAATTACATCCATGCTTTCGTCACATACTTATGCGGGATATTACAGTACAATATTTGTTTTAATATGCATCAATATTCACCAAAACAAGAAGTATAGATTGTCTATGAGGTCCGGTAGTTGGCCTGCTAGTCTCTAAATCCACAGCTCTCCGGTTCGATTCGCGGATGGAGGATAAGTTATCTTTAATCAGGATTACTTCTCGTCCTCGTTAAGTACGAATGAAAGTGTAGATAAACATGCGTGTGTCCTAACGCTTAAAGAAAGCCTAAAATAATAGAAACCCCAACTATCACTGTTAATGGACAATTGTTCCCAAGTCAAAGTCGCCTATATAATCTAAGAAGTTAATGGCGACACAAATGAAACGAAAAGAAGAGAGACAGTCTGCATGGTTATGTACATCTCTTCTAAAGACAATGCAAATCACTTATGGTTTGACGCGCTCTATAATGGTAGCTACCCTGAGTTCATATGAGCAGCATTTCACCCATTTCGTTCATTCATCGTCCGATATGATCTACCGTGTTGAAGGGCGTTGAACTAACAAGGAGGAAAGAAAAAACAGTGAGGAGTGGGATATTTGTAAAAGTATAAGCCAATGACATTTGGTTTCTATACGCAAATATTGTTCTAACTTCTATTTCCTCCATTAAACGGAGCTTTTGTTCCTGTCCATCCCATCGTAGGAACTATAACCAGGCGGCAGAATATGAATAGTTAACGCTTATCTGGCGATTCGGGGAATTTTATGCTATAAATGGATAGAACTCATTCATTTGTAAGCCACATAAAGGCACTTATTACATATCCACACAATTCCTGCTAAAGGAAGTCCCGCCTTTACAGCAGTCATTAGTTAGACAAATATGACCATTACTTCACACCCAATAGCGTAAACTAAGTAGGTGAAAAATAGTAGTTCCAAAGAGGATTCTGATCAGCTTTATAACATCCAATTTTGTACATATCTCTAGTTCAGAAATACGAGGGTGATTCAAATATAAAGGGTAATTTTGTTAAAAATATTTATTGATTAAATATATACACAAGTGACTATATCAACATTTCTCTATATAGCTTCCTTCACATTATAAACATTTTTGCCAACGTTTCGGAAGCTTGAACATTCCTTCTTCAAAAAAAGTTTGAGGGCGTGTCGCCAACCAAATGCGCAAATGCTCCTCGACGTTGTCGTTGCTTTCGAAATGTTTCCCTCCAAGCGATTCTTTGATGGGTGCAAACAAAAAATAGTCTGGTGGGGGACAAGTCTGGACTACAGGGAGGGTGTTCAAGGGTTTCCCAGTGCATGTTCGCCATTGTATCCATTATCAAATTGGCGGTGTGAGGCATAGTGTTGTCTTGGAGAAGGATGACATCTCTGATGGGCATACGACGTCTTTTGCTTCAGTAGGCAGCTTTTACAGACCTTAACAATTGGCAATAGTAAGCTGCAGTCACTGTACGTCGATCACGAAGAAAATCAACCAACTTCTGAAGCGATTCCTTCAACAGTGGAGCTCTCAAACGGCACGGATGTTGTCATCTGTGAGATTTGACCTTGGGCGTCGAGCATGACTTTCGTTTTCCACAAATTCTCGGCCACCCTTAAATTGTCTGGCCCAAGTAAACTCTTGATTCTGTGACAGTGTAGTGTCCCCAAACTGCGCCCTTAAACAAGTTAAAATCTCCGAAGGTTTAGCTCCTTCATTGGTTAAAAACTTGATAATAATGCATTGCGCAACAGACGAAGGAACCTCTTGCTCACTCATGGCTATACAGACGCCAGAACCTAGCGAAGCAGCCAACAAAGCTAGTTCCCCCTCCCTAACACACCAACCTTCAACGCCCCCACTCCACTGCCCCGCTCTGTACTGCTTCCCCGTGATATGCAACAATTACCCTTTATTATTATTTATGTATGCCAACAAACTTACTGTTGGTGTTTTTAAACACACAAGCCGTGTGTGGGCAAGCGGAAGGTCTGTGGTTCAAATCCCAGTTGTGGCATTGAATTTTTAAGTTCCAGTTCTACCTCTTAAAAATTACCCTTTATATTTGAATTACCCTCGTAGAATGTAGAATTGATAACTCAAATAACAGCACTGGTTCCTAGGAAGAGATTTTAGACCCATCTGGTTGATTAATAGAAAACCAATGTTTTTATAGAGATAGACAACTTGTACTTGAAGGATGGACGTGCTAGTACTGTTCTGGAAGATTTGTTATACCTTAATTGCTATGGGCCAGGCATCATTATGCTCCATTTTTCCCATTACCAACTTTCTAGCCACCTACAATGGAATTTTTGGTGTTATCGTTAATAAATACGACTGCTGGATAGTTACCTCTTAAATATTCAGGTTGTTAATAATGCTGCTTAATATCAGGTTTAAGATTTTAGAATACACCATCTCTACAATAAACTACCCATAAAAATTAGTTAACCCTTATTTTTCACATCTCTTGTATTATGTAAACCTGTTTAATTTACAGTGCTATAAAGCAAATTTTACCTCAGTGAAGATTACAGTAATACAGCTGTTCTTCCATAGGAAATTGCGATACCTTATGTTAGTTATTATAGCCCTTAACAGCTTTTGTTTTTATAACTTCGCCGTTTTTCGTCCTTTTCTTATCTTTTCTTTATATTTAAATTGAATTTTCTTGCCAAAAATAACGGCAAACAATCGGAGAGAACAAGTGGCACATTTAATGCCACAGAGTAAAGAGTCAACTACTGTAATATGGACAGAAAGTCATTAAATTCAATAAACAGCCTGATATAACTGGGACACTCTTACAATCAGAAGATAAAATGACTGTTAATTTTGAACAAAATATGTTCCTAATTGCGACTGTATAGTTTAAGTTAAAATTACTTAAATTTTAGGCATCATTGTGTATATTTCACGGGAAATCAATACAGAGACTCTAAGATTTCCTTCGTTTACACTTACCTTAAAAACGTAAAATACTTTCACTTACATTCTTTGACGTTTGTGGGTCTATGTAACAGGAATTACATCAATTACTAACAAAGACTTCGATCTTTTAAGGTTATGGACTATGTTCTAGCTGAGTGTACAAACTGTATGAGAACTTTCTATGCTCAGATTGGACACTACATCCATATGTTTTGAATTGAGCTGATTTGAGCTGAAATCCATTTACTATCAATTTCAAGATAGGGTACAAACCTCTTACAGCTTTATATTTTACTACCAACCCCTAACAATAAAGATATGCAGGTACACAGTCGTCATGTAAATATATGAACTGCATGAATTTAAGTATGCATGATTCATTAAAATGTACTATTCGAACTGATTAATGCTTGTGTACTGGTGCCTTAATGAAAATCCAATGATTAAAATTCACAGGCACATTCAAGGAGTTTAACATTTCAACGAGTGCATCCTCTGCAAAGGATAAACTACCACCACCATCCAGTGCTACTGCAATTAACAGCTCTGAAGAGGTTGCTTCTGTCACTAGTGTTACATCCGCTGCCGCTACTTCTACTGTTGTACCCACTCCTACGTTCCGACCTTCAACTCCCTTCTCGGTCTATATTCCTGGAACTCCCACTTCCACTAGCCGTACACACACTCCTGCCCCTTCTCAACAAGAAAGTGTAGTCACTAAGGAAACTCAGAGTGTGGTATCAGGGGAACCACGATCCACAATCTCAAGAGAAAAAATAGAAGCTATTGAGTATCTTGATCAAGTTTTCAGCATGCCCTCCCTAGAGAAATCTAGTGAGAATGCAGCAATCCAAATGTCCCAGCAAAGTAAGATGAGCCAAGAAGTCGTTGAACAGGCAATTCAAAAGAGCTCTGTAACTCAGGAAGTGAGTGAACAAAGCTTTAGTTCCGTACAAATCAGCAAACAACAGAGTTTCTCCAGTCAACAGCAACAGAGCATTTCATCCGAAAAGCAAACAAGCATGGTTGAAGAAAAGAGCTCTTCAAGTCAGGAGCAAAGTAGCCTTGCTCCAGCTCCACTCGCTAGACCAGCATCGCCTGCTGCTAATCAGTCGTATGGTCATGTTACAGCTCCCACCCATGTCTTCAAGCCAGAAACAAGTGCACCTAATCAAGGAAGGTTTCCATTTACAGATGATGACCTCCCAATCTACATGAAGCCACAACAAACTCCTGCAGAAACCAAAACAGTAACACCAAAAGTAACCCAAAGATCACAAATCTCCTCCAAACAGGAGACTGTACAGTACTCAAATGCATACAGGCAGACTGAGACATCTAAACAAGAAGCTGATTATGAGACAAAAACAATCAAGTCACTCATTCAAACCTTCGAAGAAGGTAGCAGGCCACCTATGAACATCAAGCAGATGCAGAAAGAGGGTGCCAATATTGTACAGAAAAATATACCTCAACCTAAACAAGTAGGGCCTGCAAAACCAGCTCCGGGTCCTACGCCAAGTGGTAACATGTATTATGTGGCTAGTGCTCGAGTTGAAACAAGGCAATTTCCTGTTCAACCGCAATCTCAGATAACACAAAAGATGACAACCTATGAAACATCTGAATCGCAACGCTTCTCATCTTTCTCCTCTAGTGAACAACAGCAGATCACTAGCATTTCCCAACAAACCACCCAAAACCTCCAAACTAAAACCTCATCCCTAACATCAGCAGCAGCAACCAGCCAACAGCAGCATCTAACCAAAACAGGCAAGGCTGTGGTGAAACCATTATATTTTGCAGCATTTTTTGAGCTCTTTTCCCTCCATAGTGTGTTTCTTTTTTGTCAAGTTCTTTGTGCAATATTTTCACTAACTTTTGCTGTTTGAGGCAATGCTGGATTAGTTTTTATTTTTCATTTTACACGAATTTACTCATTCCACTAGTGGCTACTGTTTTTTCTCTTTGAAATGGATGAGATGCGATAATTATTTTTACCAAGAGCTAAATAAATATTTTTGTAGTTTTGTATGCATTTTTAATCCAGTATTTGCCTCCTTTGTCTCATGAAGTAGGTGTGTTTTGAAATTTATTTGAATTTTAATGGACAACGGTCCTCTCCTGTTCTCTTTTTCATTCATGCATATAATAATGTTCCACCTGACAAGCCCTGCCCTGCCTGTTACTGCCTCATGCTTGAGTTCCCTTTTTATGATAAGTGTGAACTCAATTTTTGTGGCAAAATAAATGTCGCTTTTGTGTAAGAACATTCAATTTTTATAAGCATGTGTGGTTGCCTGTTTCTCTTTCACATATAACATGTGCTTTGAATATATACATCCCTCGTGAAGGAATGATGTAAAATATTCAACGATCATGCCTTAACTTATATAACCTCGCATTTAACAAAAAGGTAAGTATCAATATAAACAAGTAGCTGCATAACAATACTCTTGTTGTTTCATGTTCTCACTAAACTGGAGTGGAGCTCTAGCACTAACAAGAAGCAGTATGGGTGGAAATATTTAAATGCATCCTTTTCAGTGACTAGAGATAGAACGTTTATGGCAGCTATCCATTTATTCTCTAAGTCAATCAAAATTATGAATACGTTTCTTTACAGGATATATTCTTAAAAATGTGCCTTCCCTTCTTGCGACCAAGTATACCAAGAAAATAGTAATTTACGGTATAAGGGTTTAAAATATTTTAATATTGAATAAAAAATTTGAAACCCAAGACTTGCCCAAGGTGATAATCTTACGAAATTTTAAATATGCTCTAATCCTGTGTGAGACAAAAATTGTATCCACTAGGTACTGAATCGTAAATCAAAATAATTGTTTCAATTGTACACCCGCGAACCAAAAAACGAAAAAAAAAAAAAAAAAAAAAAAATAATAATAATAATAATAATAATAATAAATAATAATAATAATAATAATAATAATAATAATAATAATAATAATAATAATAATAATAATAATAATAAAAAAGGAAAAGAAAGAAAAAAAGGGAGTCATGTCTGGAACGCCAAATTCGTCTACTAAGTCCTACTCGGCGCAGCGCCTTGATTGATCATATGGGTTAGTAATATTAAGATTTGGAGCTGGCGACAACTTGTTGCTGGCGCTACACAACTGTAATGCGGATGGTGTAAACAAGGCTCTGACGCTGTACCGCGTAGGATTAGATGAATTTGGTGCACCAGACATCACTCTTCTTGTTTAATTTTTTTACTATGGTGTACACATGTACATTAGATTTATCTTTGCTGGGAACATAGTGGACCAATGCTGGTTTTTTTACAGCAAATAGATATAAATAAACTTCAGGTTTCACTCCGTGGCGGCACCTACAAAAGTCTCTGGTTAGCACAGTTTTGTAGGTGCCGTCACGGAGTGAAACCTGAAGAAGCCCAACATAGTGGGGCAAAACGTCGACATTTATTATAAGTAAGACGCGGCCTTCCCCGGAAGATTCAGATACCATGTTTAAACATGTCACATTTGTTAATGGTAAGTTTAGATATTTAAGCGCACTAACAAAGTTATTGTCTAAATAATTCCACACTATTGTTGCCAATTTTACGTGGATTCACAGCATTCTTGAAACAAAAACTAAGCAGTATTAACAAATGTACTGATACAATAAATCTAATGGAATTGAAATCAGGTTAAATTTCTAACGTAGTATGATCAATGGGAAACCAAAAGCAAGGAAATGTTTCAGTCCTTACCAGAAAGAATCAAGAAAATCATCTGTTGCAGAAACTTCCAGATGAGAAAAAAGCCTAAACAGCAGTAGAATATATTTAGCCTTTAGTATGTTATACTATGGTAAGGAGCATTTTTCAGCGTCATGAACAACTGCAAGTTAGTCAGGCAGGCATGATCATTATTTTTGTACAAGTATGTTTGAATGTGTGTATGACAAATTTGCGCAAATACTTTGATTATACAAATGACTTGAAGATTGAGTGAATTTGCATCTGCATACCGCCGTAAGCAAAACTAAACCTGTGTACGAACAAACATGCGCATGTCCCGAATGGGATTTCGGTAGTAGTGGAAAATAAGCGCGCGTTTCTTTAGCTAGCCGAATTACTAGGCGATTCTATGAAAAGTTACGGAAGTCAGCCTTGAAGGACGCAGTTACTTGCTTACTTAGAGCACAACGAAGGGGATTCAACACCTTAGCCACTAATTAGGTTATTGTATGTCAGGGGAGGACAGGTAGTGCCGGTGTGACGTCAGCTCACACCGCTGGACTTGCTCGCACTGAAGAAGAGTTCGTCGTGGCTAACGAAAAAGACAGGCTAGGGCGTGAATCGGAGTTACGTAGTAATGGTAGTCCATCCTGATAAAGTTCTACGTTTTATATGAATTCAACGAGCAATTTTTTTTATTGTTTAGGATATGGATGTATTAGGCGATTGTGGTTTTACTTCATTGGGCCAATTTCTGGAAGGAGAATTCCATCGCGCCGTGGCTAACCATTGAGTTTGTCGTGTGGCGTCACCGCGTGCAGTACTACTGCTGCCCCAGGGGAAGAGAGATGCTTTGAGCCATGCGGGGTGGATACACCAATGTATACTCTGTTCATCTAGAGATTAGAGGAGATATAAACAAAGCACCGGTTTGTATCACTCCGTGGCCACGTGCATTCACAATGACGCAACACAGTTACCTACCGCTACGCGTAGGTTCAATATGCATTTTGCACTACTAAAAGGATATATTTACTTGATCCAAATAACATATAGCACATGGAAATTAACTGCTACTTACGTCATCTCTGTCCACAATAGCACTTTTTCATTTCCTGCTCACAATCTCGAAAGCAATCTCCAGAAACAGCTTGTGGAGGGAAGCTTGTTTCAAATCTGGAAGATCGGGATCAGAGTTAACTGCCAACAGCACTTTGTTTATTATGGGGGTTCATTGTTAACAAAGAACTGGTGAACTTTTCGACGGATTGCAGATCTCACACTCACAAATTCGTTGCAAACTACATCCCCCTTTTATCTGGCATGTGGTCACTTTTTACCGGTATCTTCACCAACTGGCGATTTTTCTTTGTGTGTACTGTAAATACTTGCAACTGACACACCGGTAAACTCGGATGTTAATTTCATCACGTCTTCGATAGCAAGTTCGGGATATTTTTTCGCAGAACTTGTTAAATACGTTCAATATTGTTGTCTTTTCACCACTTCACAACGGTTTGCCGTGCTTATGTTTTACAACACTCATTGTTCCGCCATGTTACTTTCATACTGAATAATGCGCGCGCAGAATGAATTAGGCTGGTTACAGATTCACTTAACTGCGTATTCTTACACTTTAACTATGCTTAGTACACTTAGTTCATGCTTTAACAAACATTAAGTGACATTTCAGACCTCAGTAACAGTATTTCTTCAAGGGACTATTTAGACGGCGAAAGTGTCAAGAGGGCGCGCTGTGGTCAAAACGCACGTGGCTTTGTTTACGTCTCCTCTAATCTCTAGACGAAGAGAGTATAGGTTGCACCAAACATCTGCTGTGAATCACACAACTATAAGGCATGTGAAGGCTGGCCAATGCTCAAGCAGAGCGCTGTTGCCAAGTGTAGTGCGTGTACCGGCAGAGGTTCTGTACATAAGACAGCGTGAGATGTATCTACCACATTCGGCAGCGCTGGTAGGAGGAGCAAGCTTAGGATTCGCTGGAGTCTGCAGTACGGCCCGCCCGCCTCCATATGCCTTTAACTTTTGCGAAGATTATAACGTATTGGATGTTTTAATATAATGCTCACAGTTTCAATTACATAATTAGTCACAGATTATAAAGAACTACATTTCGACTGTAGGCTATGAGAAAATATACAACAATTCTAGTTGAACTTCGTTCAAGCATGCCTGTAAATGTTTCCGATACATAGGAATGAAAACATAAAATCATATATAATCTCTTGGTTCAATACCTCATGCAGATTTCTTTAGCTAATTTCAAAATATTAGTTTTGTTCAATTTTAAACTATGTGCTTATTAATCTTATAATTCATATAAAATGCAAACTTTTGACACCGTCTTATTGCTGTATAGTTTTAGTTACAGCTATGCTAATGTTTTTTATGTGCATAGTACCTCATTGGGAGTGGCTTGCCTTGCTTCTTCCTCTCAACATGTCATTGCTTGATTCTGGCCACTGTAAGTAGATCTGCGTCAGATTGTTGCTGATGAAAATTCTCTTCAAACCGGAATTATTGTTCTGGCCCTATAACAATAAATTGGAATAAGCCCTAAAGAGAAATTTTAGTGTCATAAGGTCGTATGATGGGAGACACCATAAAGTCTGAAATTATATGCCTTCAAAGAAAATGTTGACTAGAGTTAAATACTCATGTAACACTTGAGAAATTGTGACATTTTACCATCAATTTGAGTACTGTCTAGTTGCTCAACAAATTAGTAATAATTTCTGTGATTCACCGTGCCGAAATTGTCACCATTCATCTTTCCAAAACTTACACCTAACTCGAGGCTTCTCTGAGTAAAGAGACATTGCGTGAATAACCTATGGATTTTGAAGGATCAAATTTGATATCCTAACGGAACAATGTGCATCAGTGAATCACGTGATGTTTAAGATGTTAGCTGTTCTTTCTGATTCAAAATATACGTACAGTAGCAATATCATTGTTTCTTACCCAATTTCATCATATTTTACGTTGTGGTGTTATTTCAAAGGTAGAAGTTATCGTAATCGGCGAAGAGGTTTTAAAGACTTGGAGAGAAATATAGCCTATAGTAGTTTTCACGTCTTGAAGATACAATGACTCTTATACGAATCCACGCAGCGTTGCCACGTCTGTTCCGCCGCGATTACCGCGCTTTCGTTCACAACCAAGTTTATTATAGTCACTGTGTCCGGGGTTCTTTTCCTTCAAATAATCAAACACTAAGAACTATTTTTCGTTCACCACTTTTAATAATGTAGCCCCTTTTTCTGCAATCCATTGCGCACTGGTCACAATTGCAATGCACACGATTACCAGAGAACTTGAAAAATTCACACACGCCTCAGATTCCCGAAAACTATTGAAAACCTCCACTGAAGTACGACCCTTTCAACTGTCAAAACACATCTGGTTTTTATCATCTCCAAGATAAGAGGGCCAGGCTTGTTGGCGCTGCATGGCTTTGTGCGCTAAAAAATGTGCATTTAAATGGTGATTCGTGGGTGCCTTGGTTCTGGACATATTCTATATGTATATAAAAATAATTTCATTACTTCCTTGACAACCTTGTCGCTGAAAGTTTTAACATGGATTTGTAGAACGAGAATTAGCCAGCGAAGACATTTCCGCTGTATAAACGAAGAAGCCAAACTCTTTGTTTCAAACTTTATTTTATTTAAGAAATGTGTTTAGAGATATTGATGTGATCTAAATACCAACGTGGCCTATGAAAGCAAGTGAATAATCCAGATTTTTTCATTGTAATTAACTGGGTTTAAAACCATTTTTTTAACGTTTGGAGCGTTGTTAAAAATCTGCCTTCAACAACATTTTAGATTTATAATTTTAAAAAATAGTATAAAAGTTTTCTCGTGCATAGCATCTATTGTGAATCTGAGAAACTATGAGAGATACTGCACATGAAGAAATAGTTGAAAGTGTCTTCACATAATTACATAGCCACAATCAAAATAGAACATGAGAAGAGAGAGGTAAAATATTCTAAACTATGTTTGCTATCATTACGGTAACAGGTATTTTTATCCCCTGTAGTACGTAGAATTCACACGTGACAAAAGAATCATAGTTCATAATATTTTTGTGAAATATTTATATTGTGTTACTATTTTCATATTTCTTCATGTTTTGCTATATTTACCAATTTTCGTTTTTAAAATAGTTTCCATTAGCGATTAACCAGGCTTTCTAGATACTCTATTCAGTTAGTTTTCTGTCAAACGCATTTACAAATTTCAAGCCACTCTTTTTAATATGTCAGTATGCAGTATTTCCTTCCTTGCATGCATTCAAAGATAAATTTTTTGTTGTTCTTTAAAATATGAATGTATTTGGTGATTGTAAATTTTCTTCATTGTGCCACGATTTGACTAGGAGAATCAGCTGTTTTCAATTCGCGCCGTAGCCTGTCTAGCTTGTTAGTCATATTTCCTCTATAGGAGGTCAAATGGGAATTAAACGCCCTCTATTTTGAAGAGTATTTATTTTAGAGGATTGGAACCTTTAATGCTATATTTCAATTAGTGTTAGGGAAAGATAAAGGAACTAGTAAACTTATTTTTCTTAGTTTGTTTTAAAGTGAGTAAAATCTATAAACTCCATGTCATTTGTTGTATTTTGTTTGATGTTTTATTATCAAATATTAACAAAAGTGGCCTATTTTTAATGAATGAAGTAAATCTGCTCCAAAATCTTAAAGTATAAGATTCTTTTGCTTTGAAATAACATTTTCATAAGATTTTGGGATATTTTTCTTCATACTTTTCATATTTTGGCAAACAATATCCAGTTTTTTCTTCATGTTTTGCTGCATCCAGTAATCAGAGAGCTTTACTCTCCACCCGTTTTATATAAATCGCTCTACTATATTTTTTCTTCTATTATTACTCTATAGTACTTTT
Source organism: Tenodera sinensis (assembly GCA_030765045.1). Lineage (NCBI taxonomy): Eukaryota > Metazoa > Arthropoda > Insecta > Mantodea > Mantidae > Tenodera > Tenodera sinensis. Next base: position 19,772,348 of record CM060966.1, on the reverse strand, counting down.
TGACAAGTGATAAATAAACGGATACGTTTGAGAGATAGACTCGTAACTGAAAAATTTAGTACCACAGTCGGGATTTGAACCACGGACCTTCCACTTCACGCGTAGTTCAAATCCTGGCTGTGGCATTGAATTTTTCACATTTCCCACACACAGCTTGTGTGCTTAAAACTACAAGCAGTAGTTAGTTGGCATAACAAATGAATATGTGTTTCCAGCGTTGAAGCCAGCAGCACCAGCAGCACCTTTGGCTCCTGCACCCACTCCACAGAAACTGCCACCGCCCCCACCACCAGCAACTGGAGGTCCTGCCCACAAGCTAGCTCCAAGCAAACTTTTGTATGCCAACATCAACAACTACAACACAGCTCCAAGAGGCTGGTCACAATCCTTGGACTTCTACAGACCCGTCACTTTTGACGCTACAAAGATTGCTTATTCAACTTAAGGAGCCAGAGAACCACTAAATTATTCTGTGAATATGTCATGCTTTGAGATAGCTGTTCCACAGTTGTGTAAAAGGAAACCATTGGCTCTAAATGAAGCAACAAACATAGTCTCAACTCTCCTAATTGTTTCCACTTTTAAAGTTTCTTTTTTTAAATATTTGCCGCATAAAGTTCAAATACTATTTGTTTAAATTTACTTCATTAATGCTCCCTTACTAACAACAAAACAACACTCCAGTATTATGTAAAATCTGGATTATATTAAATTCTGTATTGTTCAGAATTTGTGATACTGTGAAGAGAGATATGGAAAAAGAGGTTCTAAACTGTGTAAATAGCTATTAGTGTCTTTACTTGTGAGACTGTAACAAAAATCATGATGTAATAAAACTAAAAATGGGACACCTTTGCCTTATGTTTTCATCATATCAGTTTCAATACAATCCAGTTTCTTTCATAATAAGATGAGTACAAGCCAAGCTTCAGTCCAGATCCTCATCTATCCCTCTACCGCTTAGCAGACTAGCCTTGTGTACCGTATAATACATTAGGTACAGTGCGTTTAAAAGGTCTCATATATTTTCCACTTCAGCAAAATGGAAATGTTTTCCAAAGAACGGTCGGACACGTTTAAAAGACGCATTTTCAGAAAAACAAACTATTCTTAATACATGAGAGGTGGAGCTGGAATTTAAAAATTCAATCCCACAGCTGGGATTTGAACCACAGACCCTCCGTTTACCAGGCGTGTGCTCTAAACATTAAACTACATGAATTCTTAAATCAGTTTGTATTTCTCCCGGTAGACATTGCCCACACACGGCTTGTGTGTTTAAAAACATCAACAGTAAGTTTGTTGGCATAAATAAATAATAATTATTCTTAATACAGTTGTTCAATTTGTGACTCAGACTTTAAATGTTGTTAGCTAATGCTGGATTTCTGACAATGAAGTCATTAATCCTCTTGCTCTCCAATATTTTTCACTGATGGATGGGGCACTAGAAGTGGCCGGGCATATTTGAAGGTGGTCTCGATCCATTTCCTCTTGCAGATCACATAGAGGACAGAGTGGTGAAGAATATATCCCAATTCTGTTTAAATGTTTTCCCAGACAATCATGTCCTGTAATCAACCTGAAGGTTGCAACTGCTGTTTTTCGAGGATACTCAGGAATTACTGTTTGAATGTTTGGTAGTTCCCATCTTTTATTTTTTTGATTTTTCATAGTAATATTTTTCAATTATTTTTTGAATTCAGAGTTGACTAATCTTTTAGCTGCATAAAATGGTAAATTAACTATTGGCTTCTGCACATTGCTGGTATCCTTTTTTGCAAGAAAATCAGCTTTCTCATTACCACTCACTCCACAGTGAGCCGGTATCCATTGGAAGACTAGGTGTTTTTGAAGTGCTGTTAGATGGCTAAGCATCTTCCAACATTCTATAATAGTTTGATTTTTTGGTGACAACTTGGAAGTAATTGCTATAATTGCTGCCCTGGAATCTGAGAGAATAACTGCTTGCTGAAAATGTGAAATTCTGTACAAAAGATTTTGTAGGGCCATTCGAATTGCTTCAATTTCTCCATCAAAGTTAGTAGTTCCATAACTTAAAGATTTGTAATAGGAAAAGAGGTGACATGTGATTCCAGCACCTGCTCCATCTTGGTTTGATATCAATGATCCATCAGTATAAATATGGAGCCACTCATGTTCTGGAAATCCAGTATGGATTGTCTCTAATGCCAATAATTTTAGAACACTAGTTGGAGTATCACTTTTCTTAACTTCTTCTGTCAGGTGTAAATAATATGTGATGTCTAGTGTATGTGTTGGATTGACTTTAGATATGAAGTTTTCCTTTGAATTAGGAAGATATACATTCTTCTTGATGTCTTGAATTTTGGAAAGAAAGCTCTCCTGAGCCTTTAGTGTATGTGTAAAATTTCTCTTGTGCCATGTATTGAATGGGAGTCTGATCAACTTTTAGTGTTGAATAAGAGCCGCTTTTTCTATTTCATATTCAATGGGGTATTGGTTGGTTAGTATTTCCATAGCTGCTATTGGTGTGGTTTTGATAGCACCTGTAATTAATCTCAGACTTTGGTTTTGAAAGATTTGAATTTTTTTTTTTATTTTTTTTTTTATTTTTTTTTTTTTTTTTTTTGTGTTTGCTGTTACAAGAACTTCGCTGCAGTAAGTAAATAATGGTTTTATATATACTTTAAATGTATATACTTTTGTATACCACTTCAAATATTTTTTTTACTGTGCATGACTGAACAAGCTATCAATTGTTCTGTACAACAAAAGTTGCTATAGTATACTCGGCGCCAATCAAGAACGTGATAGACAGTTGATCACCTCGTGGTGGAAAGGTCTAATGAACAAGAGGGGATTGGAACGGCATTGCGATCGTCATAGCAACGAGAAGAGGAACCAGTTAGAGCTAAGACGTTTCCACAGCAACGCTAACTGCTAAACCAGCGTTGTCGGCAGTTGTCAGTATTTAACATGTGATTAGCATGTGCCTGACCTACAATTCAGCAATAACACAAACTGTGGGTCTTATCTCCTTTCTTTGGTTGATAATGAAGGAAAGTCAAGCCTTTGTAAACATGTTCCGGTAAAATATAACTGTTGTGTAGTGTTATTAATCGACACACCTTTCTGGTTTAAATTGTGCGTCTTATCTTCTGTTTTACCTGCAATATATATGTACAATGCCTTCCTGTAGCACCAACTTATATTGCTTGCACCAGTTAGAGGAGATTGCCTGTGTGTTGACACGTTCGTTTGCATAATTATATTTATGTGGTTATTTGCCGTGTATTTACCTGTGTCTGAATCGGTATATCTTTGTGTATGTTTTGAGCATTTACAACTGTCTTACTCTTTTAATGAATATTTAATTATGTCCAAAAATATTGACAAAGACATGAGCCAAACGAAAAACTTCACGTACTCGGGAAGCGAATAAAATTGTGTTTGGTGCATATCTCAGTTAAAAGATTATGAAATCGATGGTATTGCTGAAGAACATGACCGTAAAATTGTTCGGTTTCCCCCTTTTCTTGTGTAATTCGAATTAATTAATTTGGGCCAAAGTAAAGATTTGTTGGGCGAAACAACAAAAATTTCACTTTCTCGTCTGTAATAAAGCTACATCAGTAAAAAGCTGAAAACTTGAAAAAACGGTTATTGATACAAAGGGCGTAAAACAGCAGCATACAAAAATTGAGTTTTAGAAGCAAGGATAAAACAGTGACATTTCCGTGGGTGATTCCAGCAACAACAGCAATGATGCAAGCGAGTCGGATATCAGAAGCATTTTCCCTTTACAATATTTCACAGGTATGTTTCTTTTGTTAACCTAAATGTTTACAGTGATATATACTTGCATATGCTATCCTTTGCATGTAAATTCACTATTTCACTATTGTCTTCAAATTATACCTGCTCTATATTCCAAATGCAATCCAACCATCTTCTTACACCAATCCTAACGCGCTCACCACGTGGTCGCGATAAGCGACAACGTCGCCTCTCTTTCACCGTCAACTGTCAATCTGTTTTTTGTTTGGTGCCGATAATAACCAACCAAACAACCTTCATTTATATACAGAGCGTCTCAAAATTATGTACACGCCCTTTAAAACATATTTTTCAGCAGAAAGTAAACATAAATACAAGTTTTGTTATGTTGTTTCTTAAACGCGTACATGTTCAAAATGTCCCTTTCTGCCAGAGTACACTCCCAACAAAAACCTGCATGATTAAAGCATCATCACTCTCGTTATCTGCTCTTTCTTCCGCACCACCTTCAACACATCTTGCACCGTTCGTTCCATCGACTTCAAACTTGTCTCGGATTCATCTGATTGTTAAGCTTGTTAGTTAGGGTGTGTATCAAATCCAACTGTCCAACCTCGACAACATTTCTTAAATATAACAAATATTTAGATACTAGAAACTTCATTTATCTTAGTATTTGCTGCAAGTTCTTGCTTATAAATCTTTTACTTATAGGTTAATAAATGCACCCCTTAATGAGGAACAATTTAACATACAATATAAATACATTATGCGGTCATTAATAGTTTTGATACAGGTTTTATGCATATATCTACTACATTTCCATGGCGAATTCAAGTCGATTTGAGTTCTCATTCTGGACTGAATACCGCATGGAAACGCGGATTCAAATCAAACTGAAAAACTGGGTCGATTCGCTTATTAACGGATCGAAATCTTGTTGCATAGATGTTGTTTGATCTCATTCCCGGATTGAATTCAACATGGAAACAAGGAAATGGAAATGGACTCAAATCGAGTTCAATTCCGCATGCAAACGTAATAGAAAAATAGAGAAATTTAAATATCAAACGCAATTAAGAAGTTTCTAATCTCAAGAAAATGAGAGATTATTGTAATTTTAAAAAGGATACTTACAATCATTTGGCTAATACAGCATTTACACAAACGTTTAAAGAACATGGAATAACCCTTGTTCCTCAAAATAAGTATAATATAAAAAATTGCTACATTTTTCTTCTCCACTTGTAACAGACAAAAGCGGGCCTTAATTAATCTTCATCGTTCAACATAGACCCTGTGGACCTGCGACCACCATAATTCTATTGCTATACTGGTTTTCTCTAGACAAGTTTCAACACGCTAGACCACCCAATGAGGACACCCGTGGCCATTGCGCAGGAACATGTTTCCCAAGCAATAGGACCTAGCAAGTCTGAACAGGCGCAGCGTCACCCACCACGACCATCTGCGAGCATTGCATGTTTAGGGAACACCTGCTCCCTTGTGTTCCAAAAAAATCCCCCCACTCCGCCACATTCCTCTGTGTCATGGAACACCCTTGCAACATGCTAGAGTTCCCACCAAGTACCTGCAAGCATCCCATATCCTTATTTCACCCGCCAATTGTTTTTAACATCTGGCGCCATCTTCAGTGGTATCATAAACTTCTGTAACTACACCAAATTAAGCAACCAAAAACCAAATTGTAATCATTGGAAGGTCGCCTCTTCGGTAAAAAGTTAGGAAGGAGACCTTTAAGATGAATACACCTTCTGTAACTGTACCAAATTAACGAGTGAAACAGTATAACCATGGAAGCCAGGCTCTTCGATAAAAAGTCACACAAGCCTACTGCATCCCCATATTCCCCTTTCACTACAAGTATATTAGCAGTAAGATAATTTCTGCAAATGTTTATTTCGACTAACATGAAGAAGATATAGGAATATGAGTTTGTAAGAATACTACAAGAGCAGAAAGAAAAATCCAATAGAAAAAATCTGATGTGCTGCACTCTCTACTCTTGTACAAACTATTTGTACAAACTCTTATTCCTATATCTTCTTTGTCTTAGTTGAGGTAAATATTTATACAAATTATCTTATTGCTTGTTTCCTTGTAGGTGCAAGGGCAATATTAGAATACAGTAGACTTTGAGCGATAATCAAATATGTTAAAGCTTTTGAGATCCCGTTCTCTTTGCACGCTTAAAATATAAAAAATGAACAACGATGTTCCATTGCACGAAAGTTCTGTTTTCCGAAACTGACACAAAACAAGGAATATCTCCGAAATGGTTCACTCTACAAAAACATTTATTGAGAATAAATTGTGTATTTTAGCAAGATCTACATTTCTTGTACAGTATGATTTTGTCTATCTCGGTTCACGAGCTATTCAGAACTCATCCAGACTAAACAGGACTACATAGGCTATAGCCAGAAAATTCAAAATTTACATTTAATTTGTCATAAAAATATCTCAAACATATGGCATTTTAATCAAAATCGTTAGAGCCATTTTCAAGAAAATCAAAATTTTTGAAACATGTTCCGTGTAAAGGGTAGTTTAGGGTGGGGTTATTTTCTTCAAAATCTTCGTGTCGAATTCTTGAAAGACATTAAACTTAAATACCAACTTTGGCTTTTAACCGACTTTTCGTTTTTTAATTATGTTGTCCACAGACTGACAGACACAGACTCACAGTCTGATATATACACGGACCTTTTTCCAAAAATGCTTTTTTTTATTCAGGGGGCCTCAAAACATATATTTCCGGTGAAATCTCGACATTGAATTTTTGGGTGGAATACAATACTTCCTTTACTTATAGGTTGCGCGTTCGTTCTTGACGAATGACCTTGAGCAGAAATCCAATGAGTGAGCCTACCCTTAATAAACAGGTCAACAAATGTTTATGCTACGATAACAGACACCTCTGTTTTCCTCTGTCACGTGTGTGTATACAGTCGACTGCAGAAGTTTTGTGCGGTACGGATGTATGTATGCATGCAACGAAAATAGCAATTCAGACGAGGGAGAGATGTCGGGAATAGAATAAATGCAAGAAAGTTAAGTGGAAACAGTTGTAGAGGTATAGTGTATAATACGTGTGGCTGATATTACTGCAAGTGTCATAAATTGATTTGTAGTGTTGTACTACTTCAGCTCAGAAGCATGCGCGTCATCTCACTGCAGACTGTACCTCCTCTCTCTCGTTCCCGCAAAAGCTGAGTAGAGACTCGCATTCAACCGTTCATATAAAATTTTCATTCGTCAAGAAGTAACGCGCGACCTATACCAGTAGAGAAAGTAAAAATGAACGATGATCCATTTCACGAAAGTTTTGTTTTCCGAAACTCACACACATAACAAGGAATATCTCGGAAATGGTTAACCCTACAAGAAAATTCATCGAGGCATAAATTGTGCATTTTAGCAAGATCTGTATTTTTGCATAGTATGATCTGGTCTATCTCTAACGGTTTACCAATTATGCAAAAGTCGTCCAGAGTAAATACGACTATTGGGGCTATAGCCAGAAAATTCAAGATATACATTTCATTTGGCATAAAAATATCTCAAACATATGACATTTTAATCAAAATCGTTAGAGCCATTTTCAAGAAAATCAAAATTTTCGAAAATTTTTCCATGTAAGGGTGGGGCTATTTTCTTTTGACAGACAGACAGACAGACAGACACACATACACACACAGACTGACACACAGACACACACACGGACCTTTTTCTAAAAATGCTTTCTTTTGGATACAGGGGATCTCAAAACATATATTTCCGGTGAAATCCCGACGTCGAATTTTTGGGTGGAATACAATACTTCCCCTACTTACCAGTAGAGAAAGTAAAAAGAACCCCACACTTCGGAAATGTGGAACATGAAAAACTGCTTTTGGCCAACGGAAAGAAAGTCCCTGACCGTAATGTGCTGCCCTTGTCTGAAAACAGTGCGACAAGGACAGTGAATGTGTGTGACGGAGAACGAAAACTACACTAGCAGTATTAAAAAAACGTGCCTCACTGTGAACAGTTTTGCCTTTGTTACACACGTTATAGACATCGCTATTTGGTAGTACTTCTGCAAACACAGGATCGCTCGATGCATACAAGTAGAATTCACTACACTCGAGGCCAACCAAGAAGGTAATTGACAGTTGCTAACCACATGGTGGAAATCCTTAAATGAACGGATAGGTACATCGCAGCTGTCGTCTTAGCAACGAAAACAAGGATAAATGAGGACTAAAACGTTTCCATAGCAACGGAAGACGCAAATGCCTCGCTGCCGATATTGTATCACGTGATTAGCATGTGCTTGACCCAGCAGTATCATCATAATCTGACGTTTCATCTTCTGCTGTCGCAATATTTATAAACAACGCCTCCCAGTCTGCAACTGTGCGTGTGTTGTGAGTATTCGTAATTGTGCTAACATTTTGTATTGGTAAGGGTATCCTTATTAAAGGATTATGCAGTCGATGGGACTGTTACAGAACATTGTCACAAAATAGGCATCCGTCTTATCATTGCTAGTTTAACCAAACTGAATTAATTTGGACCGAAGTAAATGGTTATGTTGGGAGAAACAACGAAGTTTCCACTGTGTCGTCGGTAATTAAGCTGACAGAAGAGGCGCTAACAGCAGCAAAAGCGGAAAACTGCGAAAAGGCGGTTACTCATACAAAGGACTTAATAAGTGAACATGGGAAAATGAAGGAGTTTTGGAAGAAACAACAGAACAGCTTGTCATTTCTGTGGGGATTTCCAGCAACAACAGAAGTCACAGCGGCATTTTCCATTATAATAAGCATCAATACTTCATAGGTATGTCTCTCTACATTGATGGACACTTGCATGTTCTGTTCTTTGCATGTAGATTCATTATTCTTTGTATACGAATAAAACAATAGCCGCTCTACATTCCAGACACAATCCAATGGGCTTCGTACATGAGTGTCGGCAGACTTTTTTCCAGGGGGGCCACATGTTGGAAATTTGCAATCATATAATATTAAATCATTATTTTACTGTCACAATTTATAATATTTGTTGCAGATAACCGTATTAATTTGTGCTAAATAAAAATTGCTCTTTACATCAAAATTAAAATAATAGTTTAATAGTCAGTAACTGGCTGCACATTAAGTTAACCAACTTCCAAGAGGGGGCCGCGGCCCCCCCCCCTTGCCCCCGTTTCGCGACGCCCATGGCTTCGTACGCAAATCCTAATGTGCTCTTCAGTGGTCGTGATAAGCGACAACGTTACCCCCCCCCCCCTCTCACTCTTACTTCCCTTAATTGGCACCGATTTTAGATATACTAAAACCCAGAACGTATTCTACGCAAAAGTAAAAACTCCAAGGGGTTGGCCAAGTGTTTTTGAATGGGCTGTAACTGAGCTGTCCTACGTTAAACAAGGGTTGGCAGGGTATAGGACCCGTATCCAATCGGCAATCCCCCCCTCACTTCATTCCCCAGAGAAACAGTATCTCTATAATAGAAAAAAATCTGATGTGTTACACTCACATGGCTTTCTCCACTCTTGTACTAACCATTCTTACAAACTCTTATCCCTATATCTTCTTCGTGTTAGTTGAGATAAACATTTGCACAAATTATATTATTGTTTATCTTCTTGTAGATACACGGAGAATATGGCAATACAGTAGGATTTGAGTGATAGTCATATCTTTCAAATTTCGTTATCTATGTACGGCTAACATATAAAAGAATAAATAACGATGTTCCATTTGACAGAAGTATAAGTTCTCCAAAACTCACACAAATAACAAGGAATATCTCCGAAATGGTTCACTTCACAAAAAAAAAAAAAAATTAGACACAGATTGTGTATTTTAGCAAGATCTAAAGTTTTTGTGCAATAAGATTTGGTCTATCTCTTATGGTTTGCCAGTTATGCAAAAGTCATCCAGAGTAAATAGGACTACATGGGCTATAGCCAGAAAATTCAAGATATACATTTCATTTGTCATGAAAATAACTCAAACATATGGTATGTTAATCAAAATCAGAACCATTTTCAAGAAAATCAAAATTTTCGAAAAGTTTTCCATATAAAGGGTAGTTTAGGATGGAGTAATTTTCTTCAGAATCTTCTTGTCGGGGGCCCTAATGACCAAGTTGTCGACGGGCCCTTAAACCCAACACACTCACTCACTTCTTGTCGCATTCAAAGACATTAAACTTAAATACCAAGTTTGGTTTTTAACCGACTTTTCGTTTTTGAGTTATGCTGTCCACAAACTGACAGATACACAGACACACACACGGACCTTTTTCTAAAAATGTCTTTTTTTTTTTTTTTTTTATACAGAGAGCCTCAAAACATATATTTCCGGTGAAATCTCACATCGAATTTTTGGGTGGAATACAATACTTCCTCTAATTTACTATACGTAGTAGGGAAAATAAAACTATAACAACCTATATATCTTCACGGGGTGCACTCAGCCTCGTTAGGTCCCGGGGGGACCAATTGAGGAGCTACTTGATGGAGAAGTAGCGGCCCCAGGTCTAGAAGACCGCATAACTGGCCGGGAGGGCTCGGGGCGCTGACCACGTCCCACCCTCCAGTACTGCACCTCACCAATGACGCCTGTAGTGTACAGAGGTGGGGGACGCAGCGGCTGGGCGGTAGGCCTTGGCCCTTCGTGGGCTGTCGCGCCGGGGTTTGGTTTTAGTTTTAGCCTATATATCTTAGTAAGAATGCAGCTGTTTTCAACTCATGGGATTTCGAAACGCTTGTGAGATAATATCTTGACCTTTCACAAAGGATTGCTTTAACACTGTTACCACAATATTCGCCCCCAAAATACAAGACAACTTGCTAAACAAGCTTTTCTTACTGAAGGACATTTTCTAAAAGGTTTTATCCTTTATTTCCAACAATACAGAAAACTTTGAAAAAGTGCACAATAGAATTCAAAGAGGCTATTCATCTTACTATTCAACTGAGTTCCGAAAGACAAGACAGTGATATATTAGCTCCATACAAAGGCTGCTTTGATGTAACTAACCTACATTTTTGCTCTTAAATGTAATGAATATATCATCTCTACCAAATTTCCAGGAGTCAATACGTAATAATTCAAAGTGTCTAAGCTAACAAAGCTATTCAGTCAATATCAAGGCATAAACCATAAAGATTGGTTGACTTTTTAGGCTAACACAAAGAAAAGTTTCACAGAAAATCTTTAGTTTTCCCAGAGAGTAAGAATGTGAAATGTCCACAAAAAATAAAAAGGTCTATACAGGTGTATTCTTCTCAGAACCTGAAATATCAAATAAGCGAAAAATGTAATCTCATTGGCTTAAGCACAAACTCATGGCTCAATGACGTGACAGTTTAGAAACCGGGCATCGCGCGCATGCGCAGAACCTAATTTTGATGGCATAAAACCTGAAGCCCCACTCTCAGTCAGTTCATTCGAATCATCCGTAGTAACACTAGTATTTTCAATTTAAGGAACTCTATGGATTCGCAGAATAGTTTTCATTCAATGCATCAATCTTCAAAGTGCCGCTCTTAACAATGCAAGGTAAGCTACTCTTTTTTTCTCTTAGTTATTTGAAATTAATAATGATTTTAAATAGTTAAGTATAGTACCTGATATCTGATTGACATGCACTGTTAACATGTTTTACCTTAAGAAGAATTATTATTATTATTATTATTATTATTATTATTATTATTATTATTATTATTATTATTATTATTATTATTATTATTATTATTATTATTATTATTATTATTATTATTATTATTATTATTATTATTATTATTATTATTATTATTATTATTATTATTATTATTATTATTATTATTATTATTATTATTATTATTATTATTATTATTATTATTATTATTATTATTGTTGTTGTTGTTGTTGTTGTTGTTAGTATTACTATTATTATTATTATCATTATCATTATCATTATTATTAATATTATTACTATTACTATTACTATTATTATTATTATTATTATTATTATTATTACTATTACTACTACTACTACTACTACTATTATTATTATTATATTCGCTATTGTAACATTTTTGTACCTAAAGTGCTTAAAATCACATTATTTCTATAAGTATTTCCCATAAAACAGCGGTGAGTTATAAGAATACTGAATAACGCGAAGTTTTAAGTACAATTTACAACGTGAATCAACATTGTCACTAAGGTTGGCTCCGTAGCTCAGTCGGCAGAGCGTCTGCCTACTGTGCAACAGGTCCCGGGTTCAATTCTCGGCTGAAAGGGTGGGAATTTTTCTTTAACTCCCAAGAGTTTGGAAATGTTAATGTGTGTGAGAGAGATAGAGAGATAGAAACCCTAAGATCAAAAGCCAACGTTAAGCGAATGAACGCCATTGCTATTGAGGTCAAAAGCCGCCGATATGACCTTCGATGTCAAAGTTGGCATATAAATTGAACATTAAAAAATAAGTAAAAGAATTCTCATTGTTCATCGAGTACTTTTAAGCGTATAAATCAACTCTAAAAACATGTTTTAGTTTTCCAAGGAATTGTTTTGTTTTATGTACATATTTAACGTGCAACTTCTTTCCAAATTAAAAAAAAAAGGAAAAACTAACTTGCGCTAAAAGTTCTCTTTAACTGAGGTTTATTACTTTACTTTCTACCTGCTTTAACAGAAATAACAATAGTGATAACAAATAACTTCATATTTAAAACAATTTTATTTAATTGCATTTTACACAAATAAACAAAGCTTTCTTTACCATCCTAAAGCACTTACAATATTACACGAACTCATGCTATGTTTAATTTAATGTTCTATGTACTAATTGGCAAAGCCATGAGGCGTGTCGGAAATAATGTGAAACTGCCCAGTGTTTACGCGCGCTTATCTCACAAACACGGCAAGACAATGTGTATACACTCTGCTCAGATGCAATCATACTTCGGCAGGCGCGAGACATCATCTATTTGTGTTTTATTAGTGACTATACGCCAAGTTACTATTATTTCGCTGTTGTAATAAACAAGATCAGAAGCGATCGCAGCGCTCGACAGCCAAGGTCAATACGCCTCGTCGCTTTGCCAAGTAGTACTTTAAAAACTTCTTATCTAATCCAACTTCAGTATACACAACGCTAATCACAACACAGCTAACAAAATACTACACATATTCTTCAAAATAAACTTAAGGAACAAAAAAGCTTATCGCTTCTTATAAAACTAAAACATTAGTGCGCGTATTATCTGCAATGTTCGTCATAGTTTTGAGGTTTTCTAAGAATAGGTAACAGACACATAAGTATTTGTTGAAATAGAAATACAAAAAGTACGCGGCTTTCTCTGCACACTCATTTACAAACAATGCAAACAGGGTTCCCACTATTACAAATAAGACATCAGCTCTGAAATTTCAATTTTCTTTACGGTTAACGAGAAAAACAACTGAATGAGAGTAACAGCATTTAGGTTTCATATTCACTACTCGCTTTTGTACAATTCTCACAAAAGCTTATTCTTCAGCGTAATTCTGGTTAGAATTAGATAATCCTTATCTTGCATTAGCGATAACAACAAACACTTGAAAAGTATATTCAAGAACAAGTAATATTTCTTCCTTAAGCGCTTTTCCTACATGTTGGCAATGTTCCTATCATTTCTCGCTTCACAACTACAAAGGTGAGTTGAATTTCTTCTATAAACGAAGAAACAAATGCTTGTGGGAATGTTTCAGATGCAAACCCGCATTTACACCGAAAACCTTATTTTGAGGAAACATATCTATTGCACTTATTTCACTGAAAAATCTTACAATCACAGGAAAATTGTAAAGAAAATAGCGTAGCCGTAAAGTCTTCAAGGTCAATTTGCTCTGAGCGGCCGGAACACCGGGAATATGTTTTGAGGCCTCCTGAATTTAAAAAAGAAACATTTTTAGAAAAATTTGTGCGCGTGTGTGTCTGCCAGCCTGTGGGCAGCATAACTCTAAAAACGATAAGTCGGTTAAAAGCCAAAGTTGTAATTTAATGTGTCTTTCAAGGATGCGACACGAAGATTTTGAAGAAAATCCCTCCAACCTAAATTACCTTTACATTGACAATTTGTAGAAAAGTTTGATTTTCTCAAAAATGCTCTACGATTTTGATTAAAATGTCACATGTTTGAGATATCTTTATGGCAAATGAGATGTATATTTTGAATTTTCTGGCTATGGCCTATGGAATCCCATTTACTCTGGATGACTTTTGCATAACTTAAACTGTAAGACATAGATCAAATCTTACTGTACAAAAAATGTAGACCTTTCTAAGACACAATTTATGTCCAAATAAATTTGTTTATAGGGCGAATCATTTCGGAGATATTCCCTGTTATTTGTGTGAGTTTTGGAAAACTTTCGTCAAATGGAAGATCGTGATTCATTTGTTTACATCTTAGCTGTGCAAAGAGAACGGGATCTCAAAGCTTTAAAAGATTTGACTATTGCTCAAAGTCTACTGTATTCTCATATTCCCGTTGTACGTACAAGAAAACAATTAGATAATTTCTGCAAATGTTTATCTCAACTAATACGAAGTTCTAGGAATAAGAGTTTGTAAGAATCTTTAGTACAAGAGTACAACACATCAGATTTTTGAGTTTACTACTTAAAATTATTATTTGTAGGTAACATGGTGAAGAAAGCAGGATCCAGCAGCAAGAGAACTGGCGTTAATAGAGGTAGACGCTCCCGTCTTGGTGTAATTAGACGTGTGCGCAGAAAGTGCGCAAATGCAAGGAGTAGAGAAAGTCGCAGTGCACCAGAGCCCCCCATGGCAGGACCACCATTGCCAGGATCCAGCGCGAGTTCCCCCTGCATTCCTCAACCTGTTAGTACTGTAACCAGCCTACCATCGCCCCTCATGGCAGGAGTTGATTACATTATCCCGCCGCCGTCAGGTTTCGAGGATGCCATACCGACACTTGCTGGAGATACCTGGATGAACATGCCCACTGAGGGGCTTTCAATACATGAAAACTATGCCCACAAAGTTATACTCTTACATGAATTGGATGGTGAGTCTACCTATTTATTAATCTTTTTTCGAGGCATACAACCATTATACAGGATGATTCAAAAATACGTTTAAAAATTTTGTGCATGATTCCTTGCATGAAAGTCAGAAAAAAGTCTAAAGAACATCTGTCCCATAGTCCTTTGTTTTCTCCTTATTAATAACAGTTTACGTTCAGCGGTCCTCCAGGTCCAATCTCGGAATTTCATTTATGCCCTCCTTCATACAATGCTTTGATCCATTCGACTTTTTATAAAATCTGTTTACCCAACGTGTGTGCAATTGCTGCTACTGGCAACTAATGATTACCATAAATCCATCTCCACGCTTCAGAAAAGGCAAACGCTGTCCTTGAAGACCAATAGCAACCCTTATTTTAAGGGAGTGACAGTTACATATTGACTCTGCGTGGGGTCTCAGTTGCCAAAATTCTGAATTCCAGTTCTTTTATTTTTCATTAGCTACAAAGGTTCATGTTAATATGTTGCAACTCTGCCTACTCAAAAGGAAGGGCCTGTGTTGTAAAATTATTACTAAGGTTTCTCAAAGAGGTGGCCGAACTGCACACGCGTTGACTAAACAGACTCTATCGTATATAGTGGCGAAGTGTTGCCATGGAGACTTGTTTACACTTGTCATAAGTGTGTCTTCAATGTTTCAATTGAGTACAACTCAGTAGCGAATTAACTGAACGTGTTTCAACCGTGACAGCACATTGATTTCGTGAACAGGCAGACATTACAAGAGCTGCTATTTATGCTGTACCTTGATGTACCAGATGCCAGAGCCAAATGTCTTGTAATTATACCTTAAAATTAAAATTATTTTGTTGTTTAACGACGCTGTCAATTGCCAGGATCATATTATCGTCGTCACCGGTGTGCCAGAATTTCGTCTCGCAGTTCTTTTACACGCCAGTAAATCTACTGACATGGAGCTGTCGTTTTTAGGCATACTTCATTACTAGGCTGAGGATTTCTTAAGCGCTAATGCCAAAACGAACGGAAATTATACTTTGTTCAGTCTTTTGATACAGTGGAAGGAGGAGATAAGGACATCGCGTGTCCGGCGCGTGTATAGAAACCAAAGCAACCCAGGCAGAGTTGCAAGGTTTATGCAGTCATTCAGACACGAGAAGTGGCGCACAACAGAAATTGTACAAAACTCGTATAAAACCTCATATTTATAAACCTGTATAAATATACAGCGGCCGTGTGAAACAGGTAATGCACCTGCTACTTATAAAGCAAACCCCTCGCCTATAGGACGTGGAAAACCACTACATAAGCAGACGGCACACATTATCCAAAATGTGTACAGTTACTTTAAAGGAGGGGACGGCAAGTGTGACCCGCCTATTGCATCCAATGTGGCTGCAACTGGTGTTCCCATAAGTACAGTAATAAGAACCATTAAACTAGATATTCAGAATTATGCAACTCCAACAAAGACGAAATGTGATGAAAACAAAACCGTTCGTGAATTTTATAAGACTGATGGCTTCTTCGTCGTTTTCGGAGGATGAGAAAGAACAAGAAAAATAAATTATAAGATGCTAAGATTGAGTAAATGACAATGTACCTATGTCTATGTAAATGTTTCATTTTTCTGCCTGTATTTCCTTCTTTCGTTCTTTTTGTGGGGATCGAATGTAGTACCAAACTGTGTTGATATATATTTATATAGTTAATAAAGCAATAAAAGTAATGTAATTCAAGTAAATAAGATCGTGTACTCTAGTTTACTTATATTAAATGTATTTATTGTCCCAGGGTGAGAATAGGCTGTTGAAGTAATGCTAATTAAGTACGGAAATAAACAAATAAATAAAGGATAAACATGTAAACAAATGCAACAGAAGTATGAAAGGAACGCAAATATTGCAACAGCACATTTTGCTATCGCAGTGTGCCAGCACGCGTCAGTGACCTGCGGCACGAGCAATCTGCTGGCTACCTGCCCCTCCCACTGTCTCATAAGACTGAACAAAGTATAGGTTGCACTGCCACTGGACTTTAGGCAGTGCCCTCAAAGCTTCCACCCCTATCACCACTATCATCACTCGCCAAACGCCATCTGATACAGTCGTTTAGCCTAGCATATGTATTGTTTACCATTCGTGCGGACATACATAAAAATAATGCCTGCCTGCTCACGAAAGGAATATCCTGCCATGGTTGAACGAAGCACGTGCAGTTAGCTCACTACGGAGGTTTACACAATTGAAACGTTGAAGACAGACCAGGGCTGCTCAACCGCAGGCAAGTTAGGGGAGGTTGAAATCACCTCCTTCCATCCGCTGGAACAGAATGATGCACTTATCCGTGGTTACTGAGTTCCAGTGGCGGCACATTCTTACGTATTAGAAATCAAAGGCGTATACATTCATATTCTACTCCTGATTAACCCACGATGTTCCTGAGGATACCTTTTGGCACGATTTACGTTTCAGAAGATTTCAATATTTTGTGCAAAAGATGAAGTGCACAGTCTCAAAAGATAAGCAAGGTGAGTTTCACTTATCTTGCTGCGATACTCTCTTTTAATGTAGTTCATTTTTGAAAATGTTTGTTCGCAGATATAAGTAGAGCCAAAGACTGCCATTAAACTAGATGTAAACGTAATCTCGGATACTCACAGTAAGGCAGACACCTAAATAATTCCCACCCTTCTTTCTCAGAACATTTTACGGTCGTGGAATTCCGCAATACAAGTAGTTTCATATTTTGTTGCTCGTGTGAAGCCTCACTACATGGAAACTTCAAAAGTGCAAAATAATTGAATTTTGGTTTCAAATGTTTTTAGGTCTTCATATTGTGAAGAGAATGTGTGGTACAATTGCTTCAAAAGTTCGTTGTATTTTTCCAGGAGAATAACATTTATCATGAACAAGGGAAATGGTATAAATGTGCAACTACCCCTCTTAAAAATCAAGCACTTAACTTTATCGTCCTCATCCCCAAAACAAAAATATTTGTCCTCCCATTGAATTGTATGTACTACTATATATACTCCGTGCTATCCACCTCTGACTAGCAGGTCTGGTTTTGCTTGCCTTGGTCAGTGGAGGAGGGAAAATAACGTGTAGGGGAAGCGAGCGTGTACTCACTTGTTGAGCACCCCTGACACAGACCAATCACAACTGTAAACAAGTCTTCATGGCAGCTCTTCACCACTACATAGGATAAAATGAGTCGAATGGGTCAAAGCCCTCTATGTACGAGTGTATAAATGAAGTTGTGGAATAGGGTCTGGTTCACCATTGAAAGTAAATTGTCATTAATAACAAGAAAACAAAGAATTATAGGACATGTGTTCACATGAACATTTTTTCTTCTTTTGACGTAAGGAATCCATGCTCGAAGTTTGTAAACGTATTTTTGAATCATTCTATATAACTAAATATCAACGTAGCTTTTTTTTTCTTTTTTCATTTTATGACATTGTAAGTGTAAGTTTTCATCACAACTCTTTTCAATTATTATAAAAATGACTCTTCCAAATATAAAACTTTTGCTTCTGTTATATTTAACTTGCATTCATAACAACTTCTTTCCAGTGTATAAGTTGGATTGTGGCTAATTCTGTTTTCTTGGTATTGTTACAGTTTCTAAAGCAGTGGATGAGGGTAGCTTCTCCGAATCTGTTACAAGTGTAACCAGCCCACCATCACCCATCGTGGAAGGAGTTGGGTACATCATCCCACCACCACCAGGTTTTCAAAATGTAATTCCGAGAGATGCTGAGGGTACCTAGTCAGGTATTTACCGAGGGGCTATGCACATGTGAAAACTGCCTAAAAGACAGTACTCTAACAGTTGCTTCATGCATTGAATGTAGAGTCTAGGTAGTTCTTAATCTTAACCCTTTTTTTTCAGGAATACAACTTTTAGCATTATATAACTCGAAATCAACAAAAGTTTTTCATATATAAGACATTTTCAATTGTTTTTCCTACAACTTTTTTCTATCATTAAAAAAGTAGACAGTTATTCACAACATGGTTTCATCATACCCTTTCAAGAATAAAACTTTATTAGTTATTATTTATTTATGCCAACAAACTTACTGTTGGTGTTTTTAAACACACAAGCCGTGTGTGGGCAAAGTTGTGGCATTGAATTTTTAAGTTCCAGTTCTACCTCTTTATTAGTTATGTTTAATTTGCATTCATCATAATCATGTCCTTTTTCAAGTATATAGTTTGCATTGTAGGTAATTCTATTTTGTTCCTATTGTTACAGTTCCTGAACCAATGTCCATGAACCAGAGCCAGAAGCAAAGGTTAACCGAGTTTTCCTCCGGAAATCCAAGAGACCTCACGAAAGCAGAAGAGGGGCACGACCAAGGAAGGCAGTTCCTCAACCATCCAGACCCTCAAGCGCGGTGCCTTAACCAGGACTATCATCTGCCACTCCCAAGCAGGGCCATCAGATTAGCTCTGCCGAGTAGGACTTGGGGATTTGAAGTTTCAGATATCACTCTTTTTTTCCCCCAAGGGTGTACCTTATAATCTTTTTTTTTTAATTTTGAAAGCTAAGTAGCTATCTCTACTCCCTCCCAAGAATATTATACCATACTTCATTAGATTTTCCACATTTACAAAGTGTAAGGTTCTAATGTCACTTGTTTAAGTCATGTATTATTCTTTTTAGTGAACAGTAGAATTTATTCAGCTTTACTAGTAATTTTACTTTACTACATATAGTAAGTAGAGGAAGTATTGTATTTCAACCAAAAATTCCATGTCGAAATTTCACCAGAAATATATGTTTTGAGGCCCCCTGAATTAAAACTGATAGCATTTTTAGAAAAAGGTTCTTGTGCGTGCACCTGTGTGTGTCTGTCAGTCTGTGGAAGGTATAACTCAAAAACGAAAAAAAAGCCAAATTTGGTACTTAAGTTTAATATCTTTCAAGTACGCGACACAAAGATTGTGAAGAAAACTGCTTCACCATGAACCACCCTATACATGGAAAAAGTTTAGAAAATTTTGATTTTCTCGAAAATGACTAACGGTTTTGAGTAAAATGTAACATGTTTAAGATATTTTTATGACAAATGAAATGTATATCTTGAATTTTTGGGCTCTAACCTATGAAGTCCTGTTTACTCTGGATGACTTTTGAATAACTCGTAAATCGTAAGAGATAGAAAAATCTTACTGTACAAAAAAAGTTGTTGTTAGCTAATGCTGGATTTCTGACAATGAAGTCCTTAATCCTCTTGCTCTCCAATATTTTTCACTGATGGATGGGGCACTAGAAGTGGCCGGGCATATTTGAAGGTGGTCTCGATCCATTTCCTCTTGCAGATCACATAGAGGACAGAGTGGTGAAGAATATATCCCAATTCTGTTTAAATGTTTTGCCAGACAATCATATCCTGTAATCAACCTGAAGGTTGCAACTGCTGTTTTTCGAGGATACTCAGGAATCACTGTTGGAATGTTTGGTAGTTCCCATCTTTTATTCTTTGATTTTTCATAGTAATATTTTGCAATAATTTTTTTGAATTCAGAGTTGACTAATCTTTTAGCTGCATAAAATGGTAAATTAACTATAGATTTCTGCACATTGCCGGTACCCTTTTTTGCAAGAAAATCAGCTTTCTCATTACCACTCAGTCCACAGTGAGCCGGTATCCATTGGAAGACTAGGTGTTTTTGAAGTGCTGTTAGATGGCTAAGCATCTTCCAACATTCTATAATAGTTTGGTTTTTGGTGACAACTTGGAAGTAATTGCTATAATTGCTGCCCTGGAATCTGAGAGAATAACTGCTTGCTGAAAATGTGAAATTCTGTACAAAAGATTTTGTAGGGCCATTCGAATTGCTTCAATTTCTCCATCAAAGTTAGTAGTTCCATAACTTAAAGATTTGTAATAGGAAAAGAGGTGACATGTGACTCCAGCACCTGCTCCATCTTGGTTTGATATCAATGATCCATCAGTATAAATATGGAGCCATTCGTGTTCTGGAAATCTAGTATGGATTGTCTCTAATGCCAATAATTTTAGAACACTAGTTGGAGTATCACTTTTTTTAACTTCTTCTGTCAGGTGCAAATAATATGTGATGTCTAATGTATGTGTCGGATTGACTTTAGATATGAAGTTTTCCTTTGAATTAGGAAGGTGTACATCCTTCTTGATGTCTTGAATTTTGGAAAGAAAGCTCTCCTGAGTCTTTAGTGTATGTGTAAAATTTCTCTTGTGCCATGTATTGAATGGGAGTCTGATCAACTTTTCGTGTTGAATAAAAGCCGCTTTTTCTATTTCATATTCAATGGGGTATTGGTTGGTTAGCATTTCCATAGCTGCTATTGGTGTGGTTTTGATAGCACCTGTAATTAATCTCAGACTTTGGTTTTGAAAGATTTGAATTTTTTTTTGTGTTTGCTGTTACAAGAACTTCGCTGCAGTAAGTAAATAATGGTTTTATATATACATTGTATGTTGTGTTAAGCGTTGCTCTGGAACATCCCCACTTCATTCCTGTTAGACGTTTTAACAGTGAAAGGCGCCTCTCTGCTCTTTGTATTACATTTTCTATTTGTTTGGTCCATGTAAGTTTGGTATCAAATGTAACTCCTAAATACTTTGCTTTCTTTGTTTCTGGTAATTGTTGACCCTCAAAATTTAGTTTTATTTTTAGTGGTTTTTTTCTTAGTGAAAAGATTTGGTAGTTTGATTTTGTTGTATTAACAGTCATTAAATTTATATTCAAGATGCTCTCGGGCTTCGAGCCAGGTGTAATGATGAAAAGACATCAACGTTTCGGGAGTGTACATCTCTCCCATCTTCAGGAAGATGATCCTGAAGATGGGAGAGATGTACACTCCCGAAACGTTGATGTCTTTTCATCATTACACCTGGCTCGAAGCCCGAGAGCATCCTGAATATGTTCGTCACCAGGAAAGCTACAAATCTTATTTTAGTCATTAAATTTTCTTTGGTCCACCTCTGTAAGTTGGTTAGGGATTGTTGCATGGTTTTTTCCAGTTCTATACTTTTGCTTTTTGGTTTTGAAGTCCACATTACTAAGTCATCAGCAAATAGTGCACACTTCACACCTGATTCTTGTATTTGTTGTGGCAGATCGTTAATAAATATATTAAAAAGTGTAGTGCTGAGCACTGCACCTTGTGGTAAGCCACGGTGTACTTGCTTGTATTTAGATATATTTCTTCCATATCTGGTTGCAATAAAGCGTTGTGTTAGGAAATGACATAGCCATGAAAACATTGGACCTTGTATCCCTATTTTTTCTACTTTCTTTACTAGTTTTATTCTGCATATAGAATCATATGCACTTTGAAAATCAATAAAAACTGATAAATTATCTTCTTTTCTATTGAAGGAGTCTTTGATTTCTTGACTGAGAAGTAAGACTTGTTCATTTGTAGAGTGGAACTCTCTGAATCCAGCTTGACATGGGGATATTAAATTTTGTGATTCTAGGAACCAATTTAACCTGTTTGACACCATTCTTTCCATCACTTTTGCTATTATGCTGGTAAGAGCTATTGGTCTATAATTTTTTATTTCTGATACTGTTTTGTCTTTCTTCAAGAGTGGGACAATTATTGCTTTTCGCCATTCAGCAGGTACAGTGGTTTTCTAGGATAGATTGTAGAGTTTCAGTAGTTGTTGTTTTGCTGTTTTTCCAAGGTTTTTTATGAACTCTGGATGTATGTGATCTGATCCAGGAGACTTTTTGTTTTTTAGATTATTTATTGCAATGTTCAATTCTTGCATATTAAAATTTTGAAAAAAGATATTGCACTGAGTGATAGGATTACATTCTCTTTCTTGCTTCAAATCTTTCTTAAATTCTTTATGTTCCTTTTTATTATTTTTTGTTACTTTGTGTGAATTAGCATAATATTTATTGAATGTTTCGGCTATGACTGCATCATTTACTAACATTTTATTGTTGTGTATGATAGGTGTGCTGTTGTTTTCTTTCCTGTCCTTGGCATTTTTTATGAAATATGACTCGAGGGGTAAAATGTTCCGGAGTTAAAATAGTCCCCCATTCGGATCTCCGGGCGGGGACTACTTCTCGAGAACCAAAACATTATACTAATAGAAGATCTAACATCAGACTTCTACATATTAAAAGAGTAGAACTGAATAAAATAGTATTTGACTATAACATTGATATATAGAAATGTACAAAAAAAGTAGATCTTACTAAAATACACAGTTTATGTCCCAATAAATTTTTCGTAGAATGAACCATTTTGGAGGTATTCCTTGTTATTTGTGTGAGTTGTGAAAAACAAACTTCCATGAAATGGAACATCGTTATTCATTTTTTATATGTTAACCGTGCAAAGAGAACGGAATTTGAAAGTTAAAGAAGATTTGACTATCGCTCAAAGCCTACTGTATTCCCATCCCCTTACACCTACAAGGAAATACGCAATAATTTCTGCAAATGTTTATCTCAACTAATACGAAGAAGATATAGGAATAAGAGTTTGTAAGAATGGTTAGTTCAAGAGTAGAAAAAATCATGTGTGCTAGACATCAGATTTTTGTATGTGGGTTCTCCAATCTAAATGCTGATCTAGCCAGATTCCCAGAAATTTTGCTTCAGTCATATAAGAGATTTGAGTGTTATATAGCTTGACATCAAGTTACATATATACTCATACTAAATCTGTAAGTATATATTTATACCTCCGGTGGTTTAGCTTGTCTCTAGGACCATAAAACTGGAAGGTCTCTTCCATCACGCCAGTTAGGTGCAGGGGGTAGAAAATAGGTTTTGCAGGCAGAAATGTCAGATGTCCATTTGTACTTGCCTCATCAGTTCAGCACTGATTGGATAGAAGCAGCCCAGTTTTCTCCCACCTTCCCGATAACAACAGAGGGATGAGTATCTACTGGCATTTCAACATCTCTTTCTCTTTCTTTAGTCCAAAGACGAGATAGACCACACAGGATATAAACAGTTGTGAGTACAGTCTGAGTAAAATTGGCATCATTTTACTCTGGATATGAAACGTAATATAATTTGAACAGAACAATAGTACAAGAGACATAATTTATATACATTTTATTGGCTTTATAAATTACTGCTACAAATGTACACAAATATTACATAACCTATTTCCTGTGGATTATACCATCTTTGGAAATGACGTACGATCGTAAGTTAACCAATTCTTATTGTTGAGAGTTATATCTATTTTTTTAAATGATATTGACTGGGTATACATTGACTTGTTTCTCGCCTGAGGATAAAATATTCCAGTTGTATCCTTTTTCTTTTTCTGGGGCGGAGCAGTATCTGCTACGTGTGTTGGCCATTTATTTAGAGTGCCATCCTTACATCCTCCATCCTGAAATAGGATTAATTTAATATTAAAAGATAATTATAGGACTCCTTTTTTTCTCTACTATGTATAGTATAGTAGAGGAAGTATTGTATTCCATCCAAAAAGTTTATGTCGAGGTTTCACCGGAAATATGCTTTGAGGCCCCCTGAATCCAAAAAAAAAAGTATTTTTAGAAAAAGGTCCGTATGTGTGTGTGTCTGTCAGTCTGTCTATCAGTCTATGGAAAGCATAACTCAAAAACGACAAGTCGATTAAAAACCAAAGTTGGTACTTAGGTTTACTGTCTCTCAAGGATGGAACACGTAGGTTTTGAAGAAAATTGCTCCCCCCTAAGCTACCCTTTACATGGAGAATTTTTCAAGAAATTTTTTATTCTCTGGAAAATGGCTCTAACAATTTTGATTTAAATGCCATATGTTCAAGATATTTTATGACAAATGAAGTGTATATCTTGAATTTTCTAGCTATGCCCCAGTAGTGGCATTTACTCTGGACAACTTTTGCATAGCTGGTAAATCGTTAAAGATATACAAAAAAAATGTAGATCTTGCTAAAATACACAATTTATAATAAATTTTTTATAGAGTGAACCATTTTGGAGATATGCCTTGTAATTTATGTGAGTTTTGGAGAACTTATACAGCTATCAAATGGAACATTGTTATTCATTTTTTTTATGTTAACCGTGCAAAGAGAATGGAATTTGAAAGCTTTAAAACATTTGACTATCGCTCAAAGCTTACTGTATTCCCATATTCCCCTTGCACCTACAAGGAAATAAGCAATAAGATAACTTCTGCAAATGTGTATCTCAACTAAGACGAAGAAGATATACGGATAAGAGTTTTTAGGAACGGTTAGTACAAGAGTAGAGCAAGTCATGTGAGTGCAACACATCAGATTTTTCCTAAAAGATATGCAGTAACTCCCTCCTTCCGAAAAGAATAATCAGCTCAAGTCAATCGGAGCAAGCAGCGGTTTAAAAGCTTTCGACAGTAACTAGTTATCGGGCCTTGGTTTTGTATCACTGGGGCACCAGACTGAAGTTGAGAACCACTGGTTCATCAGTGCCCTTATAAAAAGAATCATAGCAAAAGCCAGAGATAAAGTTAAATATAAAATGAAAACCCTTCTAAAGACACAAAGACTGATTAAATATATCAAACCAATGAGCCAAACGTTAGAATTAAAACAAATTTATCAAAAGGTCCAAAATATATAACATCTCCATGTCTAAAGTTCTACAACCTTAAGTTGATGATTACCATTGATAAACAAAAACCTCACAGCTCTTCTGACTGCTTATGGCCCTCCGCAAGAATGACCGGCAGTTGCTGAGGGTCCCGAAATTGCACCAGACAAACACACTCTAGCAGCACGTGACGGATCGACAGAAGTTTGCCACGCAGCCAGCAAAGAGGAGCAGGGTCCCCCTTGAAAAGCTAACTTTACATAAAACTGAAGTGGTCAAGGCGCAACCTAGCCAAGATCATCCCGGGACCAGATGCACGTGAGCAGGTTGGTCACCTTATCGCAATTTCCTTCACTTCTCTAAGCTTGTTTCCACGGAGAGTTAACCACTAATTCTCACCAGCATGATAGCACCGCTCTCCGCACTTCAAGTCTAAAATCTTCCGAAGTAACACGAGATATGGTAAATGTGGATTCAGAGGCTGCAGCTTTTGCTGTCAAAACCCTCATTATTACACTTTCCAGCAAGCCAGTGTGAGCAGGAACGCACATCATGTGAACGCCAGAAGCATTTAAAACATGGAGGGCATCCTGGATACGCTACGAAATAGGACGGTAGTTGTTCAGCTCACTAAGGTTCTGAAGATCACTAAAGAGATCACTCAAATTGAGGCAATCGTCCAGTCTGTGATGGTGCACATATAAAATGGTTCGACATATGTATACCATACATCTCTGCGCTATAAATGGGAGTGCTACTTTGAAATCCCAATGTATGTGATTTGCTCCATAAAGACAAGCACCTCCAACAGTTGGTGCTCTCAGATCCATCAGTGTGGATGAGACATTGGTCAGTGTATCCGATATGCCGTCATCTCAAGATCTACATGGGACATGGTGCGTAACCAAGGGGTGTACAGCCTCTCCCGCTTTGGAACCATGTTAGGCATATCAATAGTAAGCTTCGTTTCAGAAAACGAAAACCGTCGACCTTGGACTAAAGGTACTTTTTATATGCGGTTCGTTCAGCTTTGCATTGAAAAACGAAAATGAATTTTAAGTATGTAGACCAGGCATGGGGAAGAGGTGTGACAAGAACGCAATCCTTTATTTACCCTCTCCATTTAGCCAGTCACCAAATGAAGGCCAACTCTTTTTTCCGGTTCAGTTTGTTTACGGATACGCACGTCTTTACAAACAAAGTAAGTTTCAAGCCCTGCAGTGGCAGATTAGAGTAGAAATATGATGTATTGATTTTGTGAATATGTGATTGTGATTGTGATTGTGATTACTCTACGTGCATTTTCTTTTGGCATAGCAAACAGAAAGCTTTATTTTTACTAGGAATACAAAAGTACTTATGTTCCCATTTGATGTTGAAGTATATTTTATCTTGTTATGCGACATGATTCCACCACTGACACAATTTGAGGGACTGACCAGTTCTTTGAGGTAGATAGATAGTAGAAGGGGTGTGGCTTGATAGCTAACCGGTTTGTAGCACAGTGGATGGGGTTAAAACTACGATGTGGGGGAAATGACGCATTGTGTCAGTTCTCCCAATATATGAAATACACATATGTTTAAGCCTACACTCATAATTTTCTAACAGTGTCTCACACCAATATTGTAGAGAGAATTCTACCGATTCAGCGTAAAGGCTCACAATTGGGCTTCTTGGAAATGCTCCTAAGGCCAGGCAAATCCTCCGATTAAGGGCTGTGTCTAATTTTCTCAGCACAGATTATCGTGCTGAAGAATAAATGATACACCCATAATTTTGTTTGAATCGGATCAGTGTGTGATTCAGTCCAAGCAAAACTGCCCGATTTGTTCTCCACAATTTTCCACTTAATACCTGCAAGATATTTAGAGACAGGTCACATTGTGCTTTCAGCTGGGATATATGCGATAAGCAGCTAAGCCTCTTGTCGAAGTTAAGCCCGAGGAAATACATCTCATCTATGAATGGAAGTAAATCTGTACCGAAGAGGAACCAAGATGGCAAGCATCCCGACGGGGCCAGAAGCTAACGTAGATTGAGCTCTCTAGTGAGAAACGGAAGCCTTTTTTAGCTGTATTCTTGAAGGTTGTATAAACATGTATACAGATGCCGTTCCAAAAACGGTGTGGGGTAAGAAGTACCAAAGACGGCAGAGTCGTCTACGAATAAGCATGGCAAAACCCCTGGAGGAACAGATTTCCAAATGGAATTAACTATTATAGCAAACAGTGAAACATTTAGTAACGATCCCTGAGGTACTCCCTTCTCTTGAAAAAAGAGAAAAGAAAAGAGCTAACCTTTATACGGAAAATGCCTTGTTCATAAAGTCCTGAATGAACAGTGGTAAGCCTCCACGTATATTCCAGGTGTGCAGGCAACAAAGTGCACCGGATCACCAAAGTGTATCATAAGCCTTCTTGAGGTCGAAAAATATGCCAACGGTTTGACAGTTCTTCATGAATTCGTGTACGATCTGCATCAATATCGACACAAAGTATTCCACAACTGAACGTCGTCTAAAACAACATCAAGGTTTGCCAGTAGGTTGTGAGTTTCCAGCCACCACACCAAACGTCCATTGATGATGCGTTCCATCACTTTGCACATGCAACTGCTGAGGGGAAAAAGATGGTACCTGTAGGGAAGAAGACGGTTCTTTACAATTTTCAGAATGGGGTAGTAAGGGGTAGTGATGCACCTCCTATAGCCTCTCCTACCCAATTCCCACCCTCATCCTGCCCGTGGTGCACCCTGCTTTTAACAGATGAGGCTCTGGGGACCGAATCACAGCGGTATAACTGTTTCATCTAAAATGGAGGAAATGTCATTTACATATGTGCTGGCCTATCACAGCACAACACCGTCCCTCAGAGGCACATGAGGGGAAGGTCGGTGGATCTAAATACCACCTATTTAGTCCTCCCGGCTAGGTCCGATGGACCCGTTGACCAACGATAGGTGTGGTCCCCCTTGCAAAATGGGGGTTTAAGTCGGGTGATGTAACTGCCACATTGTAAAACTGGTGCCCGTTAAGAAAACAGTTACATGAAAGCCACATACATGAATATGAGTCCTAAAGATAAACATTCCGGAGTTAAAACTGTCCCCCAATCGGATCTCCGGGTGGGGACATCTTTAGGCAAATTTCATCACAACAATTCCAATACTTTAAGAATTCTACAATGGAATGCAGGAGGCATGTCCCAGCCTAAAAAACAAGAGCTAATGAAAATATTAAAAGACCAAGATATAGATGTCTTCACAGTACAAGAAGCCAATATATCAGAAGAACAGGAAGTATACTTTGAAATGGATCAGTACACTACACATATACTTCCAAAAGCTCGTCAAATAGCAAGTGGTATTCTTACAGGAATTAAAAGAAATATGAAAGCTACTATCCAAATCCAAAAAACAATGGAAGAACAAGATAAATCAGAAATAGTTAAAATTGAAGTATGGAAAAGTAACTACCACTATAAAATTTACAGTATCTACAATCCTCCAGACAATACACTAGATCTAAATTCTATTCCCATAGAACCCAAAAGTATTTTAATAGGTGATTTTAATGCACACTCCCCTAGGTGGGGCTACAGAGATATAATTTCAGCAGGAAGAGTCATAGAAGACCTATTAAACTCATCAACAATGGAATTAATATTTAATCCAAATGATCCACCCACTTACCTTCATTATAATGGTTCAGGTACAAATCCTGATCTTCTGATGGTGTCATCTGACATAATTGACAATACAAAAAGAGAAATAATAGAAGACCCAGGTTCAGGCCACAGAATCACCATAAACTCCATAAGAGGTCTAATAAATAAAAGTAACAAACCAAAAATTAAAACTTCTTGGAATTTTAAAAAAGCAGATTGGTCCAGTTTCCAAAATGAGATAGAAGGGAAGTGTAATATACTGTTAGAATCAGAGTTCAAGTCAACAGATGAAATGAATAAAAAAATTTGTGAAATATTATTGACAGCAGCCAAAACACATATCCCCAAAGGAAAGTTAAAGAAATATAGCTACTTTTGGTCTCCATCTTTATCTAAGTTAAAACACGAAAGAAATATAGCAAGAGTCAAAGCCGAAAGAACCAAGTGTCCAGAAGATGTACAAAACTGGAGAAGAAAAGCAGCCATTTTAAGAAAGAATTAATTACAGCAAAGAGGGCCAGTTTCACAAATTTTGTAGAACACGTGGACTATAGGAAAGATGGAAATAAAATATACAAATTCCTTAATAAAACAAAATTATCAAAAAATACAAGTGAACCATTAAAACATAATAACAAAAGCTTAACTACAGATAGGGAAATAGCAGAATCCCTTAACAAGTTTTATGCTCAGTCACAAAGAATACCCCAAGCATATAAAAAACAAGATAAGGGTATCCAAAAAACTATCAGAGAAACTAATAAGCCAAAAGGTATACGAAATGATATTTTTATTCAGGATTTTAACGAAACAGAACTGGATTTAGCAATAGAACAATTACAGAACAAAAAATCTCCAGGACCTGACAAGATCCACCCAGAGTTTATTAAACACCTTGGCAGGAAAGGAAAAGAAATCCTACTTAAACTATATAACACGTGTTGGAGAATGACTGTACCTTCCGACTGGAAAAAAGCCATTATCATCCCGATTTTAAAGAAAAACAAACCCTCAAACAATATTAATAGTTTCAGGCCAATATCTTTGACCAGTGCTATTGCAAAAGTGATGGAAAGAATGGTGGCATCTAGACTGAACTGGTTCCTAGAATATTACAACTTAATTAATAGTTCACAGACCGGCTTCAGACAGAATCATAGTATAAGTGAAAATGTACTCCTACTAAGCCAAGACATCAAGGAAGCTTTCAATAGAGAGGAGGATACCTTGGCAGTATTCATTGATTTTAAATCAGCATATGACTCAGTCTGGAGAAACAAATTAATTGAGAAGTTGCAATCAATAGGTGTGAAAAGTAACATGCTTAAATGGATAACTCAGTTTATTTCACAAAGATTTTGTGCCACAAAATATAATACATACATTTCCAAATATAAACAAACACACCGAGGACTTCCACAAGGTGCTGTTCTGAGCACAACACTCTTTAACATATATATAAATGACCTTCCATCAATAATAACAACTTTAGAAACCAAAATTGCTTTATTTGCTGACGATGTAGTCATTTGGACTTCAGGCTCTCCAAAAAAAAACGAATTAATTAAGGACAGAATAGAAACAGCCCTAAACAAAGTACATGAATGGAGCTCCAAAAACCTCATGACTATCAATGAGGAAAAAACAAATTATGAATTATTTACACTAAAATACAAACCAGTTAATATTAATATAAATTATAATGGTAAACCACTCAAAGCAGTTGATGATGCCAAATACTTAGGCATCACTTTCGACAGAAAGCTAAGTTGGAAAAAACATATAACAAACATCTCAGAAAAGGTTGAAAAGAAACTGCAAATCCTGAAAAGGTTAGCTGGTGCTAAATGGGGCTGCTCAAGGAGAGTCCTTAACACAACATATAAAATGTATGTTAAACCAAACCTCTTGTACTGTTCTGAAGCTTTAATAACGGCAGCAAATGCTAACATCAATAAACTTGAACAAATACAAAATCAGGCTCTTCGCCTAATCACTGGAGCAGTTAAATCCACACCCATTGATCCGGGTACTCCGGTTTCCCCCGCCATCTCATTCCACCGGTGCTCCATCTTCATGTATCATCAGTGTCACCGCCTGCGGTGCCATAGTAGTAAAAGCGGGCGTTAAACACTACAACTACAACTACACACCCATTGATGCCATGCTTGCCTTAACACGGACCCCATCAATAACAACAAAAATGGAAGAACAAGCATTGCTCCAACACGAGAAAATGTTACGACTGCCAAACTCTAAATGGACAGAAGAGAACCTCCCCCCTTCAATCCTTAAAACTCATAGAAGTTTCCTAGAAAAGGTAACACAGATTAAATCCAAATTGAACATTCCTAACACCAGAGAAAATCTACTTATAAGAGAAAATCCATTGGAATTATTGCAACCTACCTTCAATTTGGAATTAATAGAGGAAATAAGTAAATCAGACACACCAAAAGAAATACAAAAACTTCTAGCTCTGGAAACAATCAATACTAGGTATCCCACAGAAGAATGGCTGCACATATATACTGATGGATCCTCCAAGGAAAACCTTACTGGAGCTGGAGTTACGTGTTCACATTTTTCCTTTTATCATTCTGTTGGCAGAGACACAACAAATTATGATGGAGAAATAGAGGCTATATACATTGCTCTTTGACAATTATTAAATCTTCCCTTAAATAAATTTAACAAGGCAGTCATTCTTTCGGATTCTAAAGCTGCAATTCAGGGAATATGTTCAAATACTACTGCTGCAGTTTTTAAAATGATTATTAACACATAGCAGCAAGAATAATGTTCTTCTCAGAAAGATGAAATACTGTGATAGCAGACGCGATTCCTATCTACAGGGTCGAGGTAACGAATGGAATGCATACATCAATGTTCATTTATTACAACGTATTTCTTCATTAACACTTCGTTATTTTACACTCTCAGCACCATATTAAATACTCAAAAACCTTCACACTTAAATGATTTGGTAGAATTTACACTGGATAAAAGTTTGGTGAAAGTTCCATGTTCACACGCTATCAAAACACGTCTTATCACGTTGAGCATATAGACGCTACTGCTGGATCATTCCTTGGCGTCGCTTTGGTACAACACACCGCCATTCTGTATTCATCCGCGCAAATAGTTTTTTTATTATTGAACACAACAGACTATCTAGTAACAAGAAAACATTGGCTATCCTGAATATTAAAAATAAGTTCCTGATACACCCAAACAAGAACTAGAAATTTATACACTTTTAACAAACATATATATGAACGATTTTCTATTGGGGTCTAATATTCTGTCTCACTACAAAGAAGTCAACAAAAATTAGAGAATGCTACAAAATGTTAACACAACTCCAAAAAGTTAATAAGACTGTTCAGCTCCAATGGATTCCAGCACACTGTGGAGTCATGGGGAATGAAGCTGCAGACTCACTTGCAAAGAAAGGCACAACAATAAAACAAAAGTCTAAATTCAATTTCTCATATTCCTCAATAAAACGGTTGATCGTTAAAAAATTTTCTCATTCATACCTACAAGAAATAGAAACAAATGCCAAAGATAAAAAATGGATTACACTACTTTCCAACCCAGATATAATCCCCCAGAGACCACGGAAAACAGCGGTTGCAGCCTTCCGACTATTGACAAATCACGACTGCTTAGCAAGTCATCTCTACAGAATAGGTATCTCAGCCTCACCAATATGTGTCCTGTGTAACGATCCAGCAGAAATGAATGAAGACCACTTGAAGACCTGTGAAGCATTAAGATCAGAAGAAACTACAGTTCAAAAGTATTGGAAAGCACGAATGCTAATGGCTTCATTGCCAGATGCAAGGCACTAGAAAACAACAACAACAACAATTTTCAGAATGGGTATGATAATGGCCTCCCGCCATTTTTGTAGAATAGTAGTGCCAACCCAACTGTTGTAACAATTTTATGTGAATATCATCTAGTTCTGGTCCTGACAGTCGTTAACATGCAAGACCATATTCTAACTCTGCCAGAGGCGAAACAGGGATTCTAAGCTTCTAGCTTCTATAAAGAAATGCTAAGTCTTGAGATTCCGCCTAATTCTTTATTGGAAAGAGCTCAAGAGAGTAGTACCTGAGCCAGACACTTTAGTCGGAACACTGCCAAAGGTGTTAACCACATTAAAATGTATCAACAGTAGCTCCAAGAGCTGCTTTAGGAGTGACCATTGGCAGGTGAGTCGATTTTTAGGAAGTCCACCGGAGAGTA
Source organism: Tenodera sinensis (assembly GCA_030765045.1). Taxonomy (NCBI): domain Eukaryota; kingdom Metazoa; phylum Arthropoda; class Insecta; order Mantodea; family Mantidae; genus Tenodera; species Tenodera sinensis. The sequence continues at coordinate 19,739,037 of CM060966.1, read as the reverse complement.
GATAGCTCAGCAGTAGAAAGAACTGTCCACCTTAAATGTTGAGCTAAAACCTTCAGAGTCATGCTCGTTGTAAGTAAACACAGTCAACTGGGGTTAAAGTTTCCATTGGCATGATTCAAGCGCCATCTAGGCATAAGTGTGGAACACGTATCTTGCATTAAGAAACTAATAAGATATGGAAAGTGGTGGCGGTGATGGTGGTTGTGGTGCTGGTGAAGGTGGCGGTACTGGTGATTAAAAAATGATTTTGTTGTTTAACGATGCTATCAATTGTTGGGATCAAATCAGCGTCGCTGGTGTGCCGGAATTTTGTCCCACAGGAGTTCTTTTACATGCCAGTAAATGGTGCTGCTGCTGGTGGCGGTGGCGGTGGCGGCGGCGGTGGCGGTGGTGGTGGTGTTGGTGTTGGTTGTGATGGTAGCGGTGGCAGTGGTGGTGTCTTTCTCCCTGCCAGAATTAGAAGACCACGGTATCCAGAATTCCTGCAAGGTGAGCTTCAGCTTTTTCTTGATGAGGTTTCTGTACCATGGCGGAACAATTCTGCACTGCTTCAAATGAGATGGTGCACCGACTTACCGTTATGAACCTGTAAAGCTCTATTTCAATTAGTTGTATCCTGGACACTGGATGGGCTTAGGTGGTCCAATACCTTGGCCAGCAAGATCTTCTGATCTAATCCCATTAGACTATTTCTTTTGGAGACATTCAAGAATACTGCTTCTTTACAAATCCCCTCAAAGGATGGTTAAAACATATGAATCTGTGACACCCGCAGTTCTCAGAAATGTCCATATAGATACTAGGAGACGGTTGAAACATTGTATCAATCAACAAGGAATCATTTAAGAGGTAGAACTGGAACTTAAAAATTCAATGCCACAACTGGGATTTGAACCACAGACCTTCTGCTTGCCAGGCGGACGCTCTAACCACTGAGCTATTGTGACAAACTGCCAGAATGGCATTAAATTCTCAAGCCAGTTCGTATTTCTCTTGGTAAAACCACAAAGGCAAATTACCCCAATGGTGACTTACTATTGCAAGTACTTTATATCCCAGGATTAAATAACCTTCACATGGTAATTATTATTTATTTATGCCAACAAACTTACTGTTGGTGTTTTTAAACACACAAGCCGTGTGTGGGCAAAGTTTAGGAGGTAGAACTGGAACTTAAAAATTCAATGCCACAACTGGGATTTGAACCACAGACCTTCTGCTTGCCGGGCGGACGCTCTAATCACTGAGCTATTGTGACAAACTGCCAGAATGGCATTAAATTCTCAAGCCAGTTCGTATTTCTCCAGAGTACTTTATTTTCCAGGGAATGAACTCATTCCTGTTTATGCTTCTATTGTCTAACATTACAGATTATAAATTGTAAGTTGCCGTAAGTTCCAGAGAAATACGAACTGGCTTGAGAATTTAATGCCATTCTGGCAGTTTGTCACAATAGCTCAGTGGTTAGAGCGTCTGCCCGGCAAGCGGAAGGTCTGTGGTTCAAATCCCAGTTGTGGCATTGAATTTTTAAGTTCCAGTTCTACCTCTTAAACTTTGCCCACACACGGCTTGTGTGTTTAAGAACACCAACAGTAAGTTTGTTGGCATAAATAAATAATAAGTAATCATTTTTTGCACCTGTTCTGTGAACGAAGTCACCATAACAGTAGTCTTTGATGACAATAATAACAATGAGAATAATGAATAATAATAAACAATAACAAAAATTTAAATATTAATGTAATAGTGAAAATGTTAATACTAAAGCTTATTAAAATAAAACTAATAATTATGATACAAATAATAGTGATTCTGATGGTGGTAATGATGATGATGATGATGATGATGGTGGTGGTGATGATGATGATGATGATGATGGTGATGATGATGATAATGATGATGATGATGGTGATGATGATAAGATAACGACAACGACAATAATAATAATAATAATAATAATAATAATAATAATAATAATAATAATAATAATAATAATAATAATAATAATAATAATAATAATAATAATAATAATAATAATAATAATAATAATAAAAAAAGCAATAACAATATGATAATACCAATAGAAATAATTACAATAACTAAAAATAATCAAATACAACAATAACATTAATAAAAAGCAAAGAAATGCCAATCAAACATTACGCACCCTTATGTTTGCATGGACTGTTACGGCAACTTAAAATTTATAATCTGTAATGTTAGACAATAGAAGCATAAACAGGAATGAGTTCATTCCCTGGAAAATAAAGTCCTGTAAGTGAAGTGGAAAATATTCTAAGGCTGTTCATCTCTGGGCCACCTGGTGTATATATATATATATATAAATATATAATGTCTTTGGAAGAAAAACTGTTAGCAAAATTCGAGCTTTAGTTAAATATACTACATATAAAGGGTGTTGAAAATAAGATTCATTGGCCTAAGTACATATGCCATGTTCAAATGAAAAACTAGTATCGAACCTTTGAAGCTATACAATTACAATCGTAATTGGGGATTTCAATCCCCATTCCAAAAGATGGGGTTATGAAAAAGTGGATTCTACAGGGAAGATAGTGGAAGAATTTTAGAATACCACAACTTTTAAACTGATTTATAGTAAAGAAGATCCCACAACCTTCATACATTACTCTCGAGCAGGCAGTAACCCAGACCTCTTGTTAGCTACAACAGATATTGTTTCAAAAATTAAAAAACAAGTTATAGAAGACCCAAGTTCTGGTCACAGAGCAGTAATTGCTGATATAAAACTAGAGAATACAAATAACAGTCAAGGTCTCACGAATCTGTATTGGGACTTCAAAAAAGCAGATTCGAACAAATATAAAACTGAACTGGAACATAAATTTAAAGAACAAACAAACTCACAGCTGCATGACCAACCAGATCATATGAACAAAAATTTCTGTAAAGTCATCCTAGAAACCACAAAAAAACATATTCCTCGTGGAAGAATTAAAAATTTCAAACCCTTTTGGAACCCCCAGTTAGAAGAACTGAAAAAGCAAAGGGATATAGCTAGAAATACAGCTGAACAAACAAAAAATATATCGGATACACAAACATGGCGGAAGAAATGTGCCTCACTAAAAAAATTAATTAATACTGCTAAAAAGAATCACTTTAATAGTTTCTTAGAAAAAATGGATTATAGGACAGATGGTAACAAAGCCCATAAGTTCATAAAAAATGTCAAGGACAGGAAAGAAAACAACAGTACACCTATCATACACAACAATAAAATATTAGTAAATGATGCAGTCATAGCCGAAACATTCAATAAATATTATGCTAATTCACATAAAGTAACAAGAAATAATAAAAAGGAACGTAAAGAATATAAGAAAGATTTGAAACAAGAAAGAGAATGTGATCCTAACACTCAGTGCAATATCTTTTTTCAAAATTTTAATATGCAAGAACTGAACATTACAATAAATAATCCGAAAAACAAAAAGTCTCCTGGACCAGATCACATACATCCAGAGTTCATAAAAAACCTTAGAAAAATAGCAAAACAACAACTACTGAAACTCTACAATCTATCCTGGAAAACCACTGTACCTGCTGAATGGCGAAAAGCAATAATTGTTCCACTCTTGAAGAAAGATAAAACAGCATCAGAAATAAAAAATTATAGACCAATAGCTCTTACTAGCATAATAGCAAAAGTGACGGAAAGAATGATGTCAAACAGGTTAAATTGGTTTCTAGAATCACAAAATTTAATATCCCCATGTCAAGCTGGTTTCAGAGAGTTCCACTCTACAAATGAACAAGTCTTACTTCTCAGTCAAGAAATCAAAGACTCCTTCAATAGAAAAGAAGATAATTTATCAGTTTTTATTGATTTCCAAAGTGCATATGATTCTATATGCAGAAAAAAACTACTAAAGAAAGTAAAAAAAAAATAGGGATATAAGGTCCAATGTTTTCATGGCTATGTCACTTCCTAACACAACGCTTTATTGCAACCAGATATGGAAGAAATATATCTAAATACAAACAGGTACACCGTGGCTTACCACAAGGCGCAGTGCTCAGCACTACACTTTTTAATATATTTATTAACGATCTGCGACAACAAATACAAGAATCAGGTGTGAAGTGTGCACTATTTGCTGATGACTTAGTAATGTGGACTTCAAAACCAAAAAGCAAAAGTACAGAACTAGAAAAAACCATGCAACAATCCTTAACCAACCTACAAAGGTGGACCAAAGAAAATTTAATGACTGCTAATACAACAAAATCAAACTACCAAATCTTTTCACTAAGAAAAAAACCACTAAAAATAAAATTAAATTTTGAGGGTCAACAATTACCAGAAACAAAGCAAGCAAAGTATTTAGGAGTTACATTTGATACCAAACTTACATGGACCAAACAAATAGTAAATGTAATACAAAGAGCAGAGAGGCGCCTTTCACTGTTAAAACGTCTAACAGGAATGAAGTGGGGATGTTCCAGAGCAACGCTTAACACAACATACAATGTATATATAAAGCTACTATTTACTTACTGCAGCGAAGTTCTTGTAACAGCAAACACAAAAAAAATTCAAATCTTTCAAAACCAAAGTCTGAGACTTATTACAGGTGCTATCAAAACCACACCAATAGCAGCTATGGAAATACTAACCAACCAATACCCCATTGAATATGAAATAGAAAAAGCGGCTCTTATTCAACATGAAAAGTTGATCAGACTCCCATTCAATACATGGCACAAGAGAAATTTTACACATACACTAAAGACTCAGGAGAGCTTTCTTTCCAAAATTCAAGACATCAAGAAGAATGTATACCTTCCTAATTCAAAGGAAAACTTCATATCTAAAGTCAATCCGACACAAACATTAGACATCACATATTATTTACACCTGACAGAAGAAGTTAAGAAAAGTGATACTCCAACTAGTGTTCTAAAATTATTGGCATTAGAGACAATCCATACTAGATTTCCAGAACACGAATGGCTCCATATTTATACTGATGGATCATTAATATCAAACCAAGATGGAGCAGGTGGTGGAGTCACATGTCACCTCTTTTCCTATTACAAATCTTTAAGTTATGGAACTACTAACTTTGATGGAGAAATTGAAGCAATTCAAATGGCCCTACAAAATCTTTTGTATAGAATTTCATATTTTCAGCAAGCAGTTATTCTCTCAGATTCCAGGGCAGCAATTATAGCAATTACTCCCAAGTTGTCACCAAAAAACCAAGCAATTATAGAATGTTGGAAAATCCTTACCCATCTAACAGCACTTCAAAAACACCTAGTCTTCCAATGGATACCAGCTCACTGTGGACTAAGTGGTAATGAGAAAGCTGATTTTCTTGCAAAAAAGGGTACCAGCGGTGTACAAAAATCTATAGTTAATCTACCATTTTACCCCTCCGAAGGAGTGTCGCCTTGCCGTGGCGGAGGGGCTCAGTACCCGATTCATACGGCCTACTAGGTGTGTCTTTGTGACCACTGGTAGGCAAGAGGTGAGGGGAAGCTAAGAATATTCCAAACGGGTAGATGAAGCTCGGTAGTCTTGGTCGACAACTCATCTAGGAGAAGAGGACTCCGATATCAAACTCCTCCAGGGGAACCTACCACGGTAGGTCCGGATTTGGCTCACCCGGGGCCCTGAGCTGCTCACCATCATTTCACCGCTTCACATTCATTAACTGTGCCACGTGCAGCGTTTTATGTTGCTTTTTATATCACCCTCTTCCTCTTCTAGGTTTATTAAGATTATTAGTTAGTAAGGCCTTAGTTTTATAACTCCTGTCTCACCAGCAGGGATCTTTCCTATCTCCGTGGTCCTGTCCCTCGGTTTTCGGCGCGGCCCCCGACTTGTGTGCTCTTCGGAGGTCTCAGGCGCGAAGGTTAGGCGGACCCTTCACACTGCCCCCATGTGTAGCCTTAGGTGCGGAGCCCGTCCACACGTCATGTACACCCATGTAGCTCCTTGAGGGCACGGCAGGTGTTAATCTCCCGACGGCCGCGTGCCGTCGGGTTAGTATCACCGGCCGGACGTGTTACCGCTGACGGAACCCCGGTGTAATCAACTCGAAGTCCCCTGAATCCACGCTGACTCCGTTGAGGCAGCGTGGCCTAAAGCGGGGAGCCACAGGCGGTTATTCCTGTGGTGGGGGCATAAAACCGGGGTGTCATGTGGTGACGGTTTACCCATGCGGACAAGCAGTGGAGATCGAAGGGTAGCCCCTCTGAAGTACGCTTTGAGATCAGTCATGGAGGGGTCTCCATGGCGGCACAGACCGTGGAGGTTTTGGTGTCTTTCTTTTCTTTGACCCACGGATGGCAGGCTGACGCCGACGGTTCCGGATGGGGGTCCGATTTCAACATGCATCCGCGCAAACCCTCCCATTTCGACAGTTTTCTAGTCATGAGCTTGGCCAGTGAAAGGAAAACGATGAAGGATCTGAGCCCCTTTTACATCAAGAAAGAACTCGACAGGATTTGTGGCCTGGTTAAAAACGCCACCCGAGTACGAGACGGTACGCTTTTGGTAGAAGTGACCACCGCAGACCAGTGCCAGAAATTGTTGAAAGTCACTTTGTTGGGCTCCTACCCCATCCGGGTAGCCCCACATAAATCTCTAAACTCATGCAGAGGAGTTGTCACCACATCCAGTCTGGACGGTCTGTCAAACGAGGAGATTGTTACTTGCCTCTCCGACCAGCGTGTGTGTCAAGCGTACCGTCTGACAAGAAAGCAGGATGGTAAAGTGATTGATTTACCTACGGTTTTCCTCACTTTTAAGGGCACACAGTTGCCCGAATACATCTTCTGCGGGTACGAGCGTGCCGCCGTACGTCAATATGTCCCGAACCCTATGCGCTGTTTTGAGTTTCAGAAGTTCGGACATACTAAGACCGCGTGCAACCATCCTGCCGTTTGTGAGCGTTGTGGCCTATTACCCCATGAGTGCACGGCTTGTACCCGTGACCCTCATTGTATTAACTGTGGAGCCGGTCATCCATCTAGCTCGCGTCAGTGTGCGAAGTTTCTGGATGAAAAATGTATACAGGAGCTACGCGTAAAAGAACATCTTACATTTCCAGAGGCGCGTCGTCGTTTTGAGCAGCTGCAACCTGCGACCACCACAGGTTATGCCTTGGCTGCCCGACGCGCTCCTGTCAACACCGTAGCGATACAGCATGTCCCTGTATCAGATGCTTGCACACAGACAGACCTACCAGTGAGTATCGTTCCACTGTCTCGTGCCACACCTGCACAAGCTACAACATCTACAGCCGTGCAGACACCAGCTCACAAGGCGTCCACAAGTCGTAGCCAGCCTGTTGATAGCCATTCCTCTAGGCCTGCTGTTCGCGCCAGCAGCCACACGTCATCAATGAAGTCCCGCTCCCGCTCCCGTTCCGCGAGCCGCAGGGGATCTTCAGACTCCCGTACATCCGAGGAGTCACTAGGGGATGACGAAATTAACCTACCCCGTCCAAAGTCGGTTAAGGTAAAGATGAAAAGGAAAAAGATGAAGACGAATCCCTCATTCTTCTTTACCATGGAAATAATCCAGTGGAATATTAATGGGTTCCGGGCACGTGTTCCGGACGTACAGCATCTCGTTTCGCAACGCTCTCCATCAATCGTCTGACTACAAGAAACACATTTGCACCCTAATCACGCATTACATCTTCGTGGTTTTTCGGCATTTAGGCATGACTCTGCAGCTGATCGACGAGCAAGCGGTGGTGTTGCTACTCTGGTGGCGCATACCATCTCTGCCACAAGCATTCCGCTAAACACGCCGCTGCAAGCTGTAGCTGTGCGTGTCCAGTTGCAGGGCCTGAGTCTGTCAATTTGCAATGTTTATCTGTCACCGGTAAGTGTCGTACACGAGAACGACCTTCGAGCTCTTTTGGCTTAGATTCCGCCACCCTTTGTCTTCCTTGGTGATCTGAATGCCAAACACTCTTCATGGGGCTCCGACACTGACAATGCTCGTGGGTGCCTTGTAGGAGACGTTTGCGATATGTCCGGCCTCCTTTTGTTGAGCACTGGTGCCCCTACCTTTTTATCATCTGCCTATGGTACGTACTCCGCCTTAGACGTTAGCTTCTGTAGCCCGTCATTGGTACCACTCATTGATTGGTCGGTGCTCTCCGACCTCTTTGGCAGTGATCATTTTCCCATTAACATTCACATATCTGGTTTCCATCCTATTCCAACACGATACCCTCACTGGATTATTTCCAAGGCTGACTGGGGAAAATTTCGTTCCTTCATTCACCTTACCGACGACGGTTTTACCACCATTGACAACATGGTGGAGTATTTTACATGTTCTGTCCTGCTTGCAGCAAATTCCAGCATTCCTCGCGGTTCTACTACACCTCGTCATGTTCCTGAGCCTTGGTGGTCCGAGGAATGTCGTTTGGCTGTTAAAGCCCGCAAACGGCCTTGCGAGTTTTCAATGCACATCCTACGGAAGAGAACTTTATTGCCTTTAAGCGAGTGTGCGCCCGGGCGCGTTTTGTACTTCGCAGTGCAAAACGCACATCCTGGGTAACTTACGTCTCTTACATCTCTCGACGCACTTCAATACAAAGGGTGTGGACTGCGGTTCGGCGTATGTACGGCAAGTGTCGCCGGACGATTATTCCCGGCCTTGCCGTACAGGGCTCTTATTACACCAGCGAGCAGGCTATCGCCGATGCCCTTGCCGATTCCTTCTCGGCTACCAGCCAAACCCAAAGTTACGATAGGTCGTTTTTAGCTATCAAGGAATCTGCGGAGCGGATAGTTCTTAATTTTAACAGCGACGGTAGTGAGCCATACAACACGCCTTTTAGCACAGCAGAGCTGATGCACTCCTTGTCTCTCGCGCACGATTCTTCTCCCGGTCCTGATGACATCCACCGACAAATGTTGCTTCATCTTCCACCTCAGGCTCTTTCCTTCCTGCTGAGCATCTATAACCGAATCTGGCTCCAGCGGGTTTACCCGTCTTCCTGGCGCAAGGGTATTGTCATCCCTATACCTCGGCCCGGGAAAGACCGGGTACCTGCCTCTAGCTACCGCCCTATTTACCTAACGAGTGTCGTTTGCAAGACCCTCGAACGTATGATCAACACTCGTTTAGTGTGGTGGCTAGAGACGAATAAACTGCTGAGTAATGTCCAGTGCGGTTTTCGTCGCCATCGCTCCAGTGTCGACAATCTGACAAGCATGGAGACCTACATACAGAATGCATTTCTCTTGAAGCAGCATGTCGTGGGTGTCTTCTTTGATCTGGAGAAGGCCTACGACACTACATGGCGCTACGGCATCCTGCGTGCTTTGCACGGTTATGGTTTACGCGGTAACTTGTCGCTTTTTATTTTTAACTTTTTACTAATTCGCCGTTTTCGTGTCCGCATAGGCAACACGCTCTCCCAAGAGAAGGTTCAGGAGAATGGTGTACCCCAGGGGTCGATTCTCAGCGTTACGCTTTTCGCCGTTACCATTAATGGCATCACCAGCGCTGTTCGTAGCGGAATCCCGATGTCGCTGTATGTTGACGACTTTGCGATATACTATCGCTCTTATAGTTTGGAGCACATCGAGCGTCAACTGCAGATGACCATAACATCCATCGCCGAGTGGGCGTCTCGCACCGGCTTTCGGTTTTCCCCTACGAAAACGTAGTGTCTCCACTTTCACCCGCTCCTGATCTTCATTTGCGTGGCACACGTCTTCCATTTGTTCCGCACCTGAAGTTCTTGGGCTTACACCTCGACAGCAAACTCACATGGGAGCACCATATACGTCACCTTCGTGCTTCCTGCGGTCGTTCGCTTCGGGTACTCAGGGTCCTGTCTGGGGCATCTTGGGGAGGCGATCGCACGGTAATGTTGAGGTTGTATCGCTCACTACGGCTGTTTTATCTATTGCTCTGCATCAGCCTCTAAACTCCGCCTTTTAGACACAATTCATCACACTGGTATCCGTCTCGCTACTGGGGCTTTCAGCACAAGTAGAGTGGATTGTCTGTATGCTGATTCTGGCGAACCTCCACTGTCTGTTCGACGCTCGTTGTTACTTTGTTCTTACGTGGCAAGGTTGGCCGCTCATCCAGGTCATCCTTCGTTTCCACCTGTATTGCGTCCAGACCTCGCGCACCGTTATATGCGGAATAAAACAATCTCCCGTCCAAGTGGCATCAGGTTTCGAGAACTGCTTGTCGCAAACGCCCTCCCACTGCCAGTTCTAGAGCGGCATTCACTTGGCCACTGTCCTCCCTGGCAACTCCAGCGTGCACGTTTTGACCTGGAGCTGTCGGGCTGTGCAAAAACTGCTACCCCTCCTTCGGTGTTCCGTCAACTCTTCACCGCAGTTCTGGGCCGATATCGGACTTACACTCCGGTATTCACCGATGGCTCCCAGTTGGGTGGTACGACGGGTTCCGCATTTGTATACAACGGTGACGTTCACACATACCGCCTTCCAGACGCCAGTTCAGTTTTTTACCGCCGAGCTGTTTGCCATCTTTTATTTCTTACTTTTTATCTCCCGTTCAGTTCCTGAACATTTTATTGTGTGTTGCGACTCGCTAAGCGCCCTTCAGGCGCTGCAACAATTTGTTGGCAACTCGGTATTAATTATTAAAATACAGACACTTGTATCTCAGTTTTTATCTCGCGGATACCAGTTCGTTTTTACGTGGATCCCAGGTCATGTGGGTATTCCGGGCAACGAGGCGGTGGATGCGGCTGCGAAGTCTGCATGTCGCCTTCCGGAATATTCCACCCGTACGCTACCCTATATAGATGTGCAGAAGTACTTTCGTCGCCACCTATTTACTCTCTGGCAGCAATCTTGGGAAGCGTTAGTTGGCACTCAGTTACGGACAATCAAGGACACGGTACAACCCTGGCAAACATCTTGCAGGGATTCCAGGCGTGAGGAGGTGATTTTAACCCGCCTGAGGATAGGCCACACTCGAGCCACGCAAGCACACCTTTTGCGCGGTGATCCGGAGCCTGTCTGTGCGACGTGCAATGTCCCACTCTCCGTTGCACATGTCCTTACTGATCGTCCGCGGTATGCTCGTGAGCGCCAGTCCTTTGGCCTGGGTCTTACACTGTGCACCGTGTTAAGCAACGATCCAGTAGCTGTAAATACAGTACTGCGGTTTGTTGCCAGTATCGATTTTGGTAAACAAGTGTAAGGTTTCTTTTATCTTGGCGGAAATATACTTTTAGTATGTTTTACTCGTGTTTTTACCCTTTTTAACAGTAACCAGTTTTATGTTTTTCGTAATGTAAGTTTTTATCGGTTTTTAATTTTCCTTTTTTAGCTGTTTTAGCTCTCTTTTTAGTAATTTTAATGTTCATTTTTAGGTATTTTAACTTTCACTTTTTAGCTTTAAAGGGGTGAGGTTTTATTTCTTTGTTTTTTATTTTGGACTTCAGGCCCTAATGACCTAGTTGTCGACGGGCCCGTAAACCCCACTACTTACTCACTCACTCTACCATTTTATGCAGCTAAAAGATCAGTCAACTCTGAATTCAAAAAAATTATTGCAAAGTATCACTATGAAAAATCAAAGAATAAAAGATGGGAACTACCAAACATTCAAACAGTAATTCCTGAGTATCCTCGAAAAACAGCAGTTGCAACCTTCAGGTTGATTACAGGACATGATTGTCTGGCAAAACATTTAAACAGAATTGGGATATATTCTTCACCACTCTGTCCTCTATGTGATCTGCAAGAGGAAATGGATCGAGACCACCTTCAAATATGCCCGGCCACTTCTAGTACCCCATCCATCAGTGAAAAATATTGGAGAGCAAGAGGATTAATGACTTCATTGTCAGAAATCCAGCATTAGCTAACAACAACATAATGGAAAACAGCAGCCCCTGGTAATTTCGATCTATAAAGATGATGGCCATTAATGTTAAATTAACTTCATGGTGTAACTAGTACAACAGTATATTGTGTATATTTTATTGTTTTATTTCTTCTTCATGTTTACAGATTACTGCACGTCCCTGATATCTTCTCTGGCCTATAGATTCAAGTTTCTTATTTACTACCACGTTAAAGTAATTTTCAGCCAAATAGATACTGTAAACAAAGTTCTTGATCATTTGGCATAATAAGGACGATATTGCAATGCCCATATTTCAGCTGGTCTCGTCTGGCACACCACGTGTGTGACCTACCACGTGGTGGTAGAACCAGGGTAGCCTAACCCCTTCCCCCTTCCTGAAAAGAATACAAATGGACTGTAGATTTCTCCCCCTTTGCCGTCCAGGAGACTGAATTCTCATGTACGTACAGTCTATTGCTCCTAGAACACCCATAAATTGGTACATTTCATGCTTCTAAATACAACTCAGTGTATACTGCTTGATTTCGCAGAGCTGTTTCTTTAACTTTGAACAAGTGTTAAATGCTTTAACTCAGAGGCACCAGGGAATTAGTTTAACACAAATTTTAACACTAAGTTAAAGCTGACACTAGGATTTAACAGAATGTTTATTAACTTTGGTGTTAAATCACTTCAACTTCGAGTGAAACCCGCCTTTGATGTAATGTAAGTAATGAATTTTTTAACTAATCTGATTATCTTGTATACGGCGTACGATTTTAGAAGGCACATGAGCTGAACCAATGCGTGCACGCGGTGGTTGCACTGCTGCCAAGTGATGCGCCAGAGAGCAGAAGTTACAGTGAGGGAACGAGGAAAGTAACATTTGTCGTGTCCATGAACGTCGGCAGACTTTTTTCCAGGGGGGGGGGGGTCAAATGTTAGAATTTTGCAATCAGATAATATTAATTCATTATTTTGTTGTCAAAAGTTACAGTATTTGTTGCGGATAACCGTATAAATTTGCGCTAAATAGAAATAGTTCTTTACATAAAAATTAAAATAATAGTTTAATAGTCCGCACATTAAGTTCATTAATTTCCAAGGGGGGGCCGCGGCCCTCCCTTGCCTCCCCTTCGCGACGCCCATGGTCGTGTCACAAATTGTCAGAACATAAACTTACGCAGAAGGATAATAATGATAACATTATAAACTGTAACACTCAATATTAACATACTTATTTACACGCATTTCTTCAGATGGCAATTCCTTAAAAAAACTATACAGTTTAAAAGTAATATTTCTGGCCTGAGAGTGGAGTACTTTACCCTTAGTACCTGTGCCACTGGTACCAGGCTTTGAAAGTGACATTAACACTTCACTAAACACAATGTAAACATGCAAATTTTCTTCTTATTGTCACAGTTACACAAAGCACAATTTGCATTACGGATTAGTCTTGAACTGAATTGAACTAAAGAATTCATGAATTCATGCACGAATGTAGTGATCCGTGGTCAGTAAATTTAAGAACAAAATAAACGCAGTTCCTAACGACACTTCGTAATGTCTTACTCCGTAACTGCATAATGAAAAGGAATAAAGCACAAGGCAAGATTCGAAGTTACATATTTAGGCATAAACATGGGAGTCAGTTGTTTATTCTCAAAGTAATAACTCGAGAACCATACGTCGTAGAAAAATGGCCTTTGTACAGGCTGCCTCAAAAATTCTTGCTGCATACACCAAGGCACATTAGAATGTCGATTTTCCAGTAATAATGAAAAGAAAAAGAGAAATCTCTGTTGCTTACGCTTGTGCTGTGCGTTCCGAACTAGGCAACGCTGCACGACTATGATAGGACAGTCGCTCTAGGCGAGCCTCCTCGAGCTCCGCCTCATGTGCCTTCTGATACCATACGCCTTATAATTTAATAGAAGTGTATTGACTTGTATTATTTATACTAATGAAGTAATATGTACTCATACTAATCTTTAAAATAAATACCTTCTTGGCAGGACTATTTGGGATCCATATGCCAGTGCCAGTCACTTTAACTTTTTCCTTCTTTGGTTTGACGTAATATGCATCGCTATCACTGAGTCTATGATTTGGATCTTTCTCAAAGTATGTAGGATAGCATATGCCTATAAATGGACCAGCCAACATCTTGGCCTCTTGCCTTAGTGCCTTAACTTTGGCTGGGTCACCACCAAATGTATCAGTTCTAGAAAACAATAAACATGTTACACCCTGTGTTAATACCACAAATACAAAACACGCACATAGGTTTATTACTATAAAATGTTCCTTAGGAAAGCACAAGTACATTTACTACAAAACTTGGCTGGCAGTCGCACGGCCCTCTCCCCGTCACACATGCTTGAAAGTAAAATCAAATCTCAAACTAACAATTATCAGAATAAACAAAAAACATGGCTATCATAAAAGATGTTGTGAATGCCATCCATGTGCATCACTACATCCAACATCTCATACATTAGTTCAGTTTCCGAAAAAGCGTTACTATCTCTTGTCACTTATTGTTTTAATTTTGTCTTGTGCAAGGCACCTAAGAGATTTTCGAAGTGGCCGTTCTCAACTTACTGCAATTTCATCTAATTCTTGATCCGTAGGTGCATGACGTTTTACCTATGTTTTCCTATCACGAATTGATCCCGCCTCCCTGAATTTATTTACAAGCAGACGAATGGTCTCTACTCTGCACTCGCACACCAGGAAATTTAGTTTCAAATTGCCTTAGAACTACCCTACAGGATGTAAGCACACACGTATCGTACACACTCTTTGCTGTACTGTATACTGCAGTTGATTCATTTTGAAAACACTTCAGGCAAAACTAAACACTTTTAAACACCCCTAATGTTATTCACATGTGAACTGGACCAGAATGGCACAGAGCATCTACCTAATGGAAGTAAGACTGGCGCACGAGTGAAGATTAGCGCAGGGAAGTATAGTGATGGTCACACGGGCCGTGCATCTGCCGGTCAAGTTTGGTAGTACCTAAATGTAGTGGATTATAACAATTAAAAGAATAACTGTGCTGGGAAACCTTCGTATTGTACTTAGTTAGATTGGCGTGAAATGATGAATCAGCGTGCGTGTGTGTGTACATGTGTCAGTGGCGGCTCGCAGTCAAAATTTTAGGGTAGGCAAAGTGTAACATTAACAACAAACAACAACAACAACAACAACAACAACAACAACAACAACAATAATAATAATAATAATAATAATAATAATAATAATAATAATAATAATAATAATAATAATAATAATAATAATAATAATAATAATAATAATAATAATAATAATAATAATAAACCCCGTTTATCCGAAATATAGAGGGCGAAGTCATTGCGGATAACGCAAACAATATATTGTTTGGTTGTTTAATAAGAGCAGAGTGAATGAGTGTGACTTATGGACGAATTACTGCCAAAACTAAAATCACGAGTGTCGGTAGACTTTTTTCCAGGGGGGGGGGCACATGTTGGAAATTTGTAATCATATAATATTAAATCATTATTTTACTGTCAAAATTTATAGTATTTGTTGCAGATAACCGTATTAATTTGTGCTAAACAAAAATTGTTCTTTACATCAAAATTAAAATAATAGTTTAAAAGTCAGTAACTGACTGCACATTAAGTTCACCAACTTCCAGGGGGGGGCCGTGGCCCCCCTTGCCCCCGTTTCGCGACACCCATGACTAATATAGATTAAGAAATTGAAAAATTGTCTGACTGCCGCTTTGTGTTAAATAGCTAAAACACTCCTCTTTTCATTGTCAGTGCGCCGCGAAAGCAAAATTTGTAATAGTTCACTAATTAAGTCGGTCATACTGGTATTACACAGAGAAACGACAGATTCAGACCTCTGAGATCTTCGTTCGTGGAGTATGGCTGTTCGGAAAATGTCGCATAAATTCGGATTTGGGCAGGCAAGTGTTCGGACTGCTGGCAGACGCGTCTACGCATGCTCGGAGTGCGTATACAGACGGAATGTTTCCTTATCTCTGTTCAAGGGCCTCGTACTGAGGATATGGGGCCGGGCAGGCAGAGGTTAAGCTAGCCTGCTCTCCACTACCCAGGTTCCATGCGTATCATTTCTGCCGCGCGTTTCAAACACGCAGCGCAGTTTTGATGAATTGGAATTGAGATTATAGGATTTGACCTGCGCTGGTCATTATAACCGAGAAAACTTTTCTTGAACTGCAATTTAGGGGAAAATGACGGTTCAAATGATAAAATGCAGAATCATAGTTAAACATTATTTGTTGATGTATTACGATAGGGTAGGCAATGCCTACCCTGCCTACCCTGAGGAGCCGCGCCTGACATGTGTGTGTGTTTGTGTGTGTGCGTTGGACATTATTGAGTGAGCTAGTTTGTGATGACGGTCCTGAAAGTTCAAAGTGGGAAGAAAAATGCTATTTCAGATTAGGGTAACAATTTTATTGCCACAAGAATAAGAGCCTTCCTAAATGACTTGACAGGAAATTCAAGTAGCCTCATATCTAGCAGTAGGGACTTAAGTCCATGTTTCTGAATTAATTAAAGATGAGCAAAATGTCCTTTAAATGGTAATATTCCTTTTGGTGCTAAAAATATTTAACACAGAATAAGTGTGCAGGTGTGCTAAACAAGATATAAATTGAAATGATTTAGACTTACAGATGTTCTGGATATTTTTCAAAGCATATGTCTGGATAACCAGATCCTCCTTTCTTTCCTGGATTAGTTAAAAAGTTTGCTGGTTCTTTTTTACGTTTTGGTTCCTTCCTTTTAAGAGGACTGAATTCTGCAAATGAAAATTAATGAACATATATCAGTAAAAGTTAACATCTGAAGAACATTTTTTCAAACTGTATTCTGTCAAATAAAATGATTATTCCTAACCTGAGAAAATTTTCACATATTGTAAAAAGTGAAGTTATTGTGTTTGTGGTTTAGTTAAAGAAACATGAAAAAGTGAAATAAATTTGCAATCGTGTTCTTCAAACTTAAGGAAAAGTGTTGGACTTAATTTTTTTATCCCATAATGGGTCAAATATATAAATAAAAAACTATTTATAAGGTAAATAACTAACCAATTTTTATTATTCTTATCATTATTGTTGTTATTGTTATCATCACCACCGCCACCACTGCAAGTGCAACCGCTGCCACTGCCACCACCACCGCCATCATCATCATCATCATCATCATCATCATCATCATCATCATCATCATCATCATCATCATCATCGATCACCATTATCATCATCATAATCATCATTATCATCATCGTCATCATCATCACCACCATCACCACTACCACCATGATCATCATCATCATCATCATCAAAATCATCCCCATCACCATCATCATTATTATAGAATATTAACTGTTAATATAAAATTAAATTTTTCACAACAAATAGTCTCATGTATTTACTCATAACAAGTTATTATTGGAAACCATTTTATTACATAATTAAAATATTCAAATTAACCATTTTGATACATAATTCACAATATCTTTCTGCTATTCTTCCTTAGAGATATGCTATATTTTTGAGTTTTTTATTTTGAGTCACTTATTTACACACACCTTCACTAATAACTGCTTTTTTAAGCGGAAACGTTTTCAGGACCATTCGATCCCATCTTCAGCCGTTGGATGACTGACGTTATCCTCTTGTTCCTTTTCTCTGTTGTCTCTATTCTGCTGCCATCTGGTGTTAGGGTTGCAGAGTTTTAACACTTCATTCAATGCTGGTATTTCAAAATTAATAACTTTATTACTGTTTTTGATGATGTATATTTTTTCCCAAATATTCAGTTCTATTGGTGAATTAATAGATTTTAACAGTTTTATATTAAGGCCGATGTTGTGGTTTTCAGTCCAAAAATGATGTGCCACAGCAGATTTTTCAATTTGTTTTAATTTTATGTTTCTTTGGTGTTCCTTAAGTCTTATATCCAAATTTCTCTTTGTTTTCCCTATGTAGCTTTTGTCACAACTATTACAGTTGATCTGGTAAATCCCCGATTTTTTATTGTATGGGATGGTATTGTTTAGTGGCTTATTAAGCAGGTTTTTTAAACTGTATTGGTTTTGCGGTGCTAGTTTTATGTTTAGTTTCTTGAAGATTTTTTCAAATTTTCTGAAGGCCCAGGGATGGTACGTGAATTTCTTAAATTTCCAGTTGTTTGTGAGTGGTGTTAATGTAGTGGTTTGCGAAATTATCTTGAGCTTTTTTGCATTTTTTGACATGTTCCTAACGGTGGCTGGGTTGAATCCATTTAATATTGCAATTTCTTCAATGTGTTGTTGTTCTTTCAGAAATTCCTCTTTACTTAACGGGACATTATATAAACGATGTATCAAGCTTCGAAATGCTGCCAGTTGGTGTGAAATTGGGTTGCAATTGTTTTTCTTGATGTAATTGTCTACATGTGTGGGCTTTCTATGTATACCAAATTTTACACCATCTATATTTCTAGTAATTTTGAGGTCCAGGAAGGGTAATGTGTTGTCGTCTTCTATTTCAATTGTAAATTTTATATGGCTGTCCTGTAGATTCAGTAATTTTAGACAGTCGTCTTTTTGTTTCTGGGGGATTATAGCGAAAATGTCATCCACATATCTTCTCCAAAATTTGAATATATGTGGAAAGGCTTTAACTAAGTGAGATTCAAAAAAGCTCATGTACATATTTGCTAAAAACGGTGATAGTGGGCTCCCCATTGCTAGTCCTTTTGTTTGTCTGTAGAATTTGTTGTTAAATGAGAAGTAATTATTTTTTGTGCAAATTTCTGTAAGGTTAATGATGTCCTTTATTTCAATGGGGTCAACTGTAGTCGGAGTCAACCATTTTTTAATAAGTAAGGGTATTTTTTCCACCGGGATGCTGGTAAACAGAGCTTTAACGTCGAAAGACACCATAATGTGGCCTTCAGGGATAGAGTAATTTTGCAGGTTTTTTATGAGTTCCAAAGAGTTCTCAATTCCTAAGCTTTCGAATTTTTTGTAAGTATTCAGTTTTTTTACTAGCCACTTAGCAATATGGTAGGTAGGTGAATTGATGCCGTTAATGATGGGTCTCATGCTATTGTCCTGTTTGTGTACTTTTGGTAGGCAATATAACCTTGGCAAAATGGGGTTAGAGGGATCAACTGTAATAGTTGTGACAAAAGCTACATAGGGAAAACAAAGAGAAATTTGGATATAAGACTTA
The DNA here is from genome assembly GCA_030765045.1 of Tenodera sinensis. Taxonomy (NCBI): domain Eukaryota; kingdom Metazoa; phylum Arthropoda; class Insecta; order Mantodea; family Mantidae; genus Tenodera; species Tenodera sinensis. Next base: position 19,719,922 of record CM060966.1, on the reverse strand, counting down.
AGGAACACCAAAGAAACATAAAATTAAAACAAATTGAAAAATCTGCTGTGGCACATCATTTTTGGACTGAAAACCACAACATCGGCCTTAATATAAAACTGTTAAAATCTATTAATTCACCAATAGAACTGAATATTTGGGAAAAAATATACATCATCAAAAACAGTAATAAAGTTATTAATTTTGAAATACCAGCATTGAATGAAGTGTTAAAACTCTGCAACCCTAACACCAGATGGCAGCAGAATAGAGACAACAGAGAAAAGGAACAAGAGGATAACGTCAGTCATCCAACGGCTGAAGATGGGATCGAATGGTCCTGAAAACGTTTCCGCTTAAAAAAGCAGTTATTAGTGAAGGTGTGTGTAAATAAGTGACTCAAAATAAAAAACTCAAACTTGAAGAATACTTCACTGTCAATAGTGCTTCTATTTTTAATATTCAATATGCTATATTATTCAAATACTTGTTTGTGTTATTATCAAACGAAACTGTTTACTGCAAAATCTAGATCCTCTGGTTCGCCATTATTTTATAGAATGCTCAGAATGCTAATATCAGTTCAAATTTAGTTCATTTTTCCATCTTCTAAGCAACCACAAGCTGATATACTCAGATTAAGTGTTGGGCATGTTTGGTTTTCTTTTACCTTTTGCAGCTTCTTCCACAGATAATAGCTTCTTCTTGAATTATCTCCCATAAGAATTCCTTCCTCCATAATCAAAATATGAGCTGTTCCTTCACACATGATTCACAAAAGATAACCATCATTGTTGAACACATAGCATTGTCGAGAAAAGTGCACTGTTGTCAGCATAACTAACTGAATGACATAACTAATCAGTTTCATGTAGTATTAATGTTGGACAGAATGCATTCGTCTGTCCGTTCATCCATTCATTCATTTTATTTTCATACTTTTAATTATATGTAAAAGGACATGTCAAATCAAGTGTTTATGGAATACATCCTTTCAGTATTTCAATTCATTACATTTAAAGGGGCACATCATTATTTAACCTATTTAGGCACTTATTTACTTATTTACATGATACACAAGTAAATTATGTATATATATAAAGACTGCCTCCATAGAGCATTTCAGATTATAATTCTGGGAGTTCAATGATGGTGGATAACAGTGCAACCAAATCGAAAAAAGTGAACTGCCCGGCTTAGTTAATTTCTTGTAGGTTATGTAGGTTATATAAGTTCAGCCCGAGAGTTCCCCTAAACTTTTGTTTAGAAAAAGACCACTGTATATATATTTTCCATATTTGAATTCCTCTATACTATAGAATACATTTTAAATTAAATATGTTTAATGGTTTTCATCATTTCTTTTGTTTGGGTTATGGTTTTTATTTCATTTGTTAGCATATTAAATAATTCCCTTCCTATCTTGCAGTGTATGAATGTTTAGTGTTCCCCTTAGTGTTTCTCTGCAGTATACATCACTGTTTCCCAAGCTATAGCTATGTATATTACTATTCCTTTGATGCCTTTTGTGTACAATAGTTTTTATACTTTCATATCATAAATATATAAATGAATGAATAAATAAGTAAATATATATATATATATAAATATTTAATGCTAGTATATATAAATAGCATTTAAATTATAAATTTACATTATTTTTGAATTAACTGACAATGAACTACACTTTTCCTACATTTTTTTCCATTGTATCCTACATTTCCATAAAATGATCTGGTAACCCTAAGTATAGATAAACAATAAACATACCTGATACAACACCACCAAAAGTTCCATAATAGTCACCAGATCCTGAGCGCTTTTTAGGAGCAGCTGGTGGAATAAAATCACCACCAGCTCTCTTTTTCAGATCGGCTAATCTGAAATAAGATTATTATAATAAAATTTTGAAATTAAATATGCTAATATCTCTGGTTATATATATTTTCAGCTAAAAATAATGTTAAACACAACCCTTATTCTATTTAAACAAATTATAGTACTGAATTATATCAAGTGCATAATCAAGCTTTTGAGTTAAAATTCATTATATATGTTTCATTACATGTATTTTATTTGCCATCAAAATATCTTAAATATGTGATATTTTAACCAATAGCATTAGAGCATTGTTGATAAAATCAAAGAAACATTTTCCATGCAAAGAGTAATTTAATGTGGGGAAGACTTTCTTCAAAATGTTTGTGTCACTTCCTTGAAAGGTGCTGGACTTAATACCATGTTGGGTGAAAGGTGAATTTTCTGGAATTTATTGTACAACTTTGGGTGGAAGGTGAATTTGCTGTAGTTGCAAAATAAATTCCAGAAACTGTTCCAAGATTGCAACATTAAGCTTGCCCCTTACAATAGATTCAACCTGAGAAACCTGCTAAACCACCCACTAAAGGGCACAATAGCAACAAATTCAAAATCCGGTATTTATCAGATAAAATGCAAAGATTGCCCAGAAATATACACTGGGCAAAATAAAAGAAATCTTAAAACACGACTGAAGGAGCACATTAGAAACATAACATTCAAATAGATCGACAAATCAGCCATAGCCCATCACTTCTGGTCAACTCAGCACACCATAGAAAAGAATATTAAATTACTAAAACAACAAAAACAACAGCAATGGTTTCTCGAGTGGCAGTTGAAGAGGAAACATTTTCCGTCAGTCAACATTTCCATCAACTGCCAGTGAAGAAACCATTGAGAATGAAGATGCTGGTCTTCAAAACATGTCTGGACATAAATAAGTGCAAGTGAAACTATAAATGTCTATAGGTCGACTCATTTACTTCTAAAACATTGGAAAAGTTATTATTGTTGGCACTACCGCAAAGGAGCCAAAAGGAAGAGACAGAGAATGGCCGCATTGTTGGGGCGCTTGCCGAAAGAGAGAAAGGGATAGAGACTTCTGGAATGTTCTGCTTTGTATTTCACCGCAATAATAACTGAACTTTCCAGAATAGGTCTGGGAGGTATAAATAGCGGTAAAGTGTGAGAAGGGACAGTATTTGTGTTACAAATTCGGAGCCGTGCTGTTGGTGAATCGGAAAAGACTTTCTTGCTGTTGCAACGAGTGTACAAAGTTACTGTTTACGGAAATAAAAGTGTTTCTTTATCTCGACTACATCTGTCTTCTTTACTTTACACCCACCAAAGTCACACTGGTGTCAGAAGCGGGACACGACGATGGAGGCTACATTGGTGAGTTTTTTACAAGAGCTGAAAGCAGAGATGAAGACGGCAAACGACAACCTCGCTGCCGAGCTGAAAGAGATGAAGACGGAGCTATCGGCGAAAATTGACGAGCAACTGGCTGGCGTAAGGAAGGATGTGAAAGAGCTCGGTGGAAAGGTGGAAGAGCTCGGTGGAAAGATGGAGGACCTCGGCCAACGCGTTGACGCCCTGGAGAATGTCGGGGAACGGCTTAGCGTTCTCGAAGACAGGGTCGACGGTAGCGCCAAGGAGCTAAATGCAATGGTGGAAGGGATGCTTAGTGAAAAGCTCAAGAACTACAAGGCCGAGGCTCCAGCACGCGACACAACATCAACGCGCATCAAACCACCGAAGTACGATGGCACGTCAACGTTTGAGGTCTTCCACCGTCAATTTGACACAGTGGCCAAGCACAACAAATGGTCGCCAGAAGAAGAGGCCGCGCAGCTGATAGCCAGCCTCCAGGGACGAGCCGCAGAGGTGCTGAACGCAGTCCAGACAGCGGCGGCGCCCAAGGACATCTGGGAGGCCCTAGAGAACCGGTTCGGAAACCACCGCTTAGCCACAGCCTACCGCAGCCAACTGAAATCTAGGATGCAACTGCCAGTGGAGACGCTGCAGGAGTTCGCCCTGGCAATCGAACAGCTGGCCAGCAAAGCCTTGGTCGACCTTCCCTCCGAATTTGTATCCCGAGAAGCCGCCTATACCTTCGTCGACGGGGTACGCGATGCCGAGATACGTCAACGCCTGATGCTCGGCGACTACAAGACCAGCCACGAGGCACTAACGGCCGCATTAAGGATGGAAGCGGCCAAAGTGACGGCTACCCCGACCTCGAAGACAAGGAGTGTACGCTACGATGAAGACCACAGACCAGTCCAGGGACGCCGACGAAGACCAGGGGGCGTGTGTTGGGGGTGTGGCCAGCCGGGACACCTGATGAGAGACTGCCGGCACCAAGAAGAGCAGCCGGAAAACGAGTAATGGCCGGCGTGGCGAGGGGCACGTCGGCGCCATCACCATCATCCCCTCGAGTGACACTGAGCGCCGTCAGCCGACGGATGGATGACAGCCTCATCGCGGACGGTTGGGTGAGAGGGAAGCCATGCCGCGTGCTTGTTGACACTGGAGCAGCCGTGACTGTCATCAGAGCTGACGTAGCCAGGGGCTTGCCGTCGAGAAAACCGAGCCGACCGTACCAACTAGTGATGGCATCGGGTGACACCTTGCCTGTGGAGAGGGAGGCCCTGCTGCAGTTGACCCTGGGGCGAAGTGTCTTGCGTTTGTGGGTGTTCGTCGCGGAGGTGGCTGAGGAGGTGATACTGGGACTGGATGCCCTCAGGAGCCACGAGGCGACGGTCGACATCGTCAAGAAGGTTCTGCGGCTTAAGGGAGAGGAAGTAATGCTCCGGCACCCCGAAGAACGCCTTGGAATCTGCAGGGTCATTCTCAGGGAAGACGTAGTTGTCCCCGCGAGAAGCGAGATGGTAGTGACGGCGCGACTGGAAGGCCAGCGCAAGAAGAACATGCTGCTGGACCGGAAGACGCATGTGCACGGGCTCTGTGTAGCCGGGACATTGTTGCCGTGCCGAGAGGAGGTGCCGGTGAGACTCAACCCAACAGACACCGATCACGACGTCCAGGCCGGGACGGAGTTGGGGGCGTGCGAGCCCGTGGTCAGCGTAACACCAATAGACAAGATCCAGGAGCCGGTGCCGACGCAACACCTGGGGCCCCGGCTGGAAGGCTTACTGGAGAGGGCGGCCGACCACCTGACCGCTGAACAGAGAGAGAAGGTCCAACAACTGCTGAGACGATATCAGGGCGTCTTCAGCCAAGGCAGCAGCGATTACGGCCGCACGGACCGAGTGCTTCACCACATCGACACCGGAGACGCCCGGCCTATTCGGCAACCACCTAGACGCGTTCCGTTGGCTAAACAAGCGGCGGTACGAGACATGCTGGAGGACATGAGAACCAAGGGAGTGATCGAAGAGTCTGACAGTCCTTGGTGTTCCCCTGTAGTTCTGGTGAAGAAGAAGAATGGCGAGCTACGCTTCTGCGTAGATTACAGGAAGCTGAACGCTGTCACCAGGAAGGACTGCTTCCCCTTACCCCGGATTGACGACACCCTGGACACGCTTGCTGGTGCGCAGTGGTTCTCAACCCTGGACCTGAAATCGGGTTACTGGCAGGTGGCTCTAGACCCGAGAGACAAGGAGAAGACCGCATTCTCGACAGGTCAAGGGCTTTGGCAGTTCACAGTTATGCCCTTTGCTCTCTGCAACGCACCAGCTACCTTCCAACGCCTTATGGAGTCAGTAATGAGAGGATTGACTTATGACGCCTGCCTGTTATACCTGGACGACATCATCATCGTCGGCAAGACATTCGAAGACCATCTTGACAAACTGAGCAAGGTGCTACAGAGACTGCAGGCGACCGGCTTGAAGCTGAACGCCAAGAAGTGCCAGCTCTTCCGCAGGGAAGTCAACTACTTGAGCCACATAGTCTCACCTACCGGAGTGGCCACGGATCCGGAGAAGACACAGGCCGTGAGAAATTGGCCTCGCCCAAAGGATAAGCGAGAACTGCACAGTTTCCTTGGATTGTGCAGTTATTACCGCCGCTTCATAAAGGGCTTCTCCAGCATCGCCAAACCCCTCACTCGCCTGACGGAAGAACATCGACCTTATGTGTGGACGGAGGACGCCGAAAGCACTTTCCGGCAGCTGAAGAGGACGCTCTGCAGTGCTCCTATTTTGGGATTCCCACAACCAGGCGACGCCTTCATTGTGGACACCGACGCCAGCGACCATTACATTGGAGGCGTCCTATCCCAAGTCCAGAACGGCCACGAGCGGGTGATAGCCTACTACAGCGAGACGTTGTCCAAGGCAGAGAAGAACTACTGTGTCACCCGACGAGAGCTACTGGCGGTAGTGAAGACCTTGGAGCACTTCCACAAGTACATGTACGGTCAGCCATTCCACCTGAGGACAGACCACTCAGCCCTAACCTGGCTACTTAGCTTTAGAAACCTGGAGGGTCAGACAGCCCGTTGGGTCCAGAGGTTGCAGGAGTACGACTTCACCTCCGAACATCGCAGAGGGAAGAGCCACGGCAACGCAGACGCCATGTCCCGAAGACCCTGCCCAGAAGAGTGCGGCCAATGCGCAAGAGTGGAAGAGAAGGAGCGTACCGCAGCTGTCAGAGTGGTTACGGCAGTGCCTGCGGATGGATGGGATAGCGTGGGCCTGAGGAGGGAGCAGCTGGCGGACGCCGACTTGGGGCCACTCTTGAGAGAAGTGCAGGCAGGGACGAGACCAACCTGGGAGGACATCGCACCCAGAAGCACTACATACAAGTCCTACTGGGCCCAATGGGACTCGTTGAAGACCAACGAGGACTTGCTGTTCCGGGTATGGGAATCACCTGATGGGAAGACCCAGAAAGAGCAGTTGGTACTTCCCCGAAGTAAGGTCCCGGAAGTCTTGGAGGAAGTGCACGCCGGTACCTCGGGTGGACACCTAGGAGCAAACCGGGCGATCGACAAACTCCGACAGCGCTACTACTGGCTGAGGCTCCGAGCAGACGCTGAGAACTGGTGCCGTCAATGTCACGTGTGCGCGGCGAGTCGCGGCCCCCAGACTAGGAGCCGGGGTCGCATGCAGCAGTACAACGTCGGAGCGCCCTTCGAACGCATCGCCGTCGACATAGCTGGACCATTCCCAGTGTCCGATCGAGGCAACAAGTACCTGATGGTAGCTGTGGACTACTTCACCAAGTGGCCGGAGGTGTATGCCATCCCGAACCAAGAGGCGAAGACGATTACAGACTGCCTCGTGGAACAGCTGTTCTGCCGTTTTGGGGTCCCGTTAGAGCTCCACAGCGACCAGGGCACCAATTTTGAGTCGCACCTAATGAAGGAGGCATTGGAAAGACTTGGGGTGAACAAGACCCGCACAACACCCCTACATCCCCAGTCGGACGGCATGGTCGAGAGATACATCAAGACCCTAGAGGAGCACCTGAGGAAGGTCGTGGCCAGCCATCAGCGAGACTGGGACCTCAAGGTACCACTGTTCTTGCTGGCCTACCGTTCGTCGACACACGACACCACCGGGATGACACCAGCAAGCCTAATGTTCGGCCGAGAGCTACGCCTCCCTTGTGACCTGGCTTTTGAGAGCCCCACGGAAGCGAAACAGCCGGCAACCGAGTATGTGGAGAATCTAGTAGACCATCTCCACGACATGCACGAGATGGCTCGTCAGAACATCCAGATGGCGAGCGACCGCATGAAGACCCGGTACGACAGGCAAGCCAACAGCCGAGGATTCCAGCAAGGTGACATGGTCTGGTTGTACCGCCCTACCCGGACCAAGGGACGCTGCCCAAAACTTCAACAACCATGGCAAGGACCGTACCGAGTGGTAAGGAGGATTAACGACGTAGTCTACCGCATCCAGAAGGTGCCCCGAGGAAAGATGTTAGTGGTACACCTGGATCGTCTGGCCCATTACGATGGTGCTGTTCGGGACGACCAGCCTTGAGGAGGGAGCAGTGTCGCCCATCGCATTATTGTCGGCACTACCGCAAAGGAGCCGAAGGGAAGAGACAGAGAATGGCCACATTGTTGGGGCGCTTGCCAAAAGAGAGTAAGGGATAGAGACTTCTGGAATTTTCTGCTTTGTATTTCACTGCAATAATAACTGAACTTTCCTGAAGTTTCCAGAATAGGCCTGGGAGGTATAAATAGCGGTAAAGTGTGAGAAGGGACAGTTTTTGTGTTACGAATTCGGAGCCGTGCTGTTGGTGAATCGGAAAAGACTTTCTTGCTGTTGCAACAAGTGTACAAAGTTACTGTTTACGGAAATAAAAGTGTTTCTTTATCTCGACTACATCTGTCTTGTTTACTTTACACCCACCAAAGTCACAGTATCTATATCACTTTGTATAGATTAATTTCCTTCCAGTGTTTTTTGGGATATCCATGTGATCTTTTGCTTTGAGAGTGGTAACAAAGGATAGCTTTTGGAATTCTATGAGATGATGTCCATTGATGATGAACCATCCAGTTGTCATGGTATTCTGTTTATGACAGAGATAGGGCCTAGAACCAGCTCCTCTATGGTTTCTTCACTTCTTTTGTAATCCCATTTCGTGCAGCCTGCAGTATGATGCATAAATTGCATATTTAAACTTTTACCCTATTTTGGCATGATAAGCATACGACTGTATAATTTTATAAACTCATAAACTCTGATACGAATGCATACCTTTCAGCACGATGGACAGTTGTTGGATTTATCCATGCTTCTTTTATAAACAGTCTATGAAACTCGTGATCAAAGTAGCAATCCTGAAGTCCAGTTTTTACTTTTGGGACTCCAGTCAACATTTGTCCTATTCCCTTAGTTAGTGGGTCCCTTTTCTCTGTAAGAAATATATCTTACATGTTAAAACCAAACACAAAACAATAAAATAGGGATTTCACTAAACTAATTAAATAATTGGAGTTGTAAGGTGCATTATAACTCTAAAACACTTTTAATTATCAACATTAGATTAATTAGTCTGACACTCTTAGACAAGTAATTACTCGTGCTCAGAGCATTAATTGCTAGATTGATTACCAGATTAAAACAATAACAGAGGTGGGTTGCACACAACTGTGTCCATGCATGCATGTGTACATGCATAAATGTATGCATGCATTTGTGTGTGCATATGGTCATACTACTATAAACATACACTTAAATTAAACATTGAATACGCTGGCTATATAAGTAATTTTGAGGCTTATTTTAGTGTTGAATATTTTAACAATTTATATCTTGTTTATGTACGAGGACCATCTGAAAATGATTTACAATAATAGTTTTTAGACCATATCTATATATATAAAAATGAATGTATGTTTGTCCTCCATGCGCTCCTAAACCACTTTGAAATTCAGCATGTATATGTATTTTTTCATTGAAAAGTTTTGTATGCTATCCATTTTACTATACAACATAGCTTCCATTGGTTTTCCAAACTCACTTTTCTTTTACAAAATACATTCACATATACTTCACTACTCACCGTTCAACATATAAACCATACAACTTTCTATGACTGAAATAGGAATGCATTCACGCAGTTTTCTCTACTCACTTTTGTTTTACGAAACACATTTACATTTCTTTCTCTATTCAGCCTTCAACATACAATTCATACAATTTTCTATGATTGAAATAGAAATGCAACACATTACATTCACACAATTTTGTCTACACCTGTTTCTTTTATGAAACACAATCACATTTCTTTCTTTGCTCTCTCTTCCACTAACAATTCATACAATTTTCCATACCTTTGAATTTGAAATGTAATGCATTACATTCACATGGTTATCTTTAATGCATTTTTTTATGAAACACTATCACATTGCTTTCCTGCTCCCTCTTCTATAAAAATTCATACAATTTTGTATATGATTGACATAGAAATGCAATGTCTTACATGCACACAGTTTTCTCTGCTTACTTTTCTTCCTGTGGTATTTGGGGTTGTTGAATAGTGTATTGGCATAGTGTTTTCCCATTGTTTGTATTTATTTATTTATTTTGGGTTCTTTATAGTATCCAAGTCTAAAAGTTGTAGGGATAAAATTACCAAAATACAGGTAACACTGGGAATTTCATCTAGTTTATTAATGAAAATGATTCCATGCATACGGGATGTCTGAATACACTCCCCACCTAAGTCAAGACACTGCTGCCAACTTCCTGAGAATTTCATTATTGCATCATGCAACCATTATTTTGGGGTACTATGCACCCTGCTATTCCTTATTGTTGCTGAAATTTTACTTTGCAGTGCATCCTTCATGTTATCGGACAAAGACTTTTTTCTAGGTGTATGGTAGTGCCTCATCACCAGTTTCTCCAAAAAATCTGGATCTTCACTCTCCATTTCCAATGGTAGACAACAGACTTCAACTTTGCTCTCCTTCTGGAGCTGTGTCAAGTCCTGTGGAATGCAATGTGCACACTCCTCTTTTTCACACCTTTTTTGACTCCTTCCTTCCACAAGAAACATGCAGCCCATCTTTACCCATGGTAATCACCTTCCATCTTGTCCATGTCATTCTCTACTTAACAACAAACAAGTGCTGTTCTTTCACTATACACTCTCTCCACAACTACAATCTAGTGTCTGTGTGCTGTACTAGCAACAGTTCATTGTCCTATGAGAGGATGTGCTCATAGATGGAACAATTTACACACATGGTTTTCAGAGTATTACTAAGAGGATTGGGAAGTGTAAAGACAAAGTTTACCATTTTCTGGTTTTATTTTTAAAAAAATCTGTGATTCTTCTAGATTTAAAATATATATGCTTTATTGGCCAATTAAAGTACCTAATCAACCAATTTAAAAAAAACAGAATTAAGTGTACTACTGTGTGTTCCTTTAAACTTTGGGGTTTTATGCCCCTTTTTCTACACCTTAAAGTATATAGATGTGTGTTATCTGCAGAAAGGACATTACAGGCTTCATCCAAGGCAGGCGTGTCAAACAGCGCTCGCCAGGTGTGAAAATATTCCCCTATTTTCCCTCCCTTCAAATCGGAGAACGAGAAAAACAAAGCGAAAACCGGTTCTACTAGCGCGTGCTACTGCAGTTAAGGAGGGGTGGACTCCTCTCTTCACACCCTTGGAGTGATGTTTGACATGCCTGATCCAAGGGGTAGCAGGTTAAAAGACAAGATTTTAAATGAGAAAGCAGCACAAGATCCAATTAATGCTGACTACTTCCCTAGAATGTACTTGTGTTATTCATACCTTAGAACTTAAGCTTCAATTGAGATTATTTAAAAAAATTTTCCTCAAAAACTGTAAATACTCCAATGATGAAATTTTGTATGCTTCAGTGAGATAATCTATTATATGCACTGAACTAGAAATATCCTGGGTATCCCAAAAATCATCAACAATGCTTAGCATGTTGTGTGGGATGGCAAACTGATCCGGACCCCTGTCCGGAAATACACGGTTTAGACACTGGAGAGCATTTAAGTTTGAGAACAAACAGTTGTGACAGTTGTTAACATCCATTTTGGTATCATGATACAGATGGTAAGCAAACCCTTTACAGTACATCTGTGCACTGTGTACTGTATTATTAAAATCTGAACATAATAGCATGCCTGCACATGGGATAAATTCCTCCATAGAGTCCTTGGTTGCATCCTACTGCATTACTTGTGTAGTTTCCAGTACAGTAAAGTTTTAACAGCACTGCAGTACGTACCAGTACACAGCTACTGAAATGGCTGACACGAGCTCCAGCACACTTTCATGTAAATGTGTGAAATTCACCTCAATGTCGCATATCCAAATTGATGGATTGGAAGAGGTAAACCAGTTCCATGGCCAGCATGGTCACCAGACCCCTGACTCTTGACTATTTCCTGTAGAGTTGTATGAAGAGTATGGTGTATGGCACTATTGCATGAGTCTGAAGAGCGACTGAAAATCTTCAAAGACAACCGCAAGTATTGGGTCATGTTCAAGAGGCTCACCACCGCCGATATAGGCTCTGCAATGACATAGGAGGTACACAGTTTGATGCCCATTTGTAATGCTGACAGCTCAATGTTTGGTTTATTGACAAAATGTTAATGTACACCCATCTCATACTTCGATGCACTACAGTGTCCAAACACTGCATTTCCGGACAAGGGTTTCTATATGAAAACCAATCAGTTTGCCATCCTGCACAACATACTGAGTTTCTTCAATATTTTTTTGGGGACACCCTGTATACTTCAATATAACAATTTGTAAAAATGGAGGATACCAATTATTATTTATTTATTTATGCCAACAAACTTACTGTTGGTGTTTTTAAACACACAAACCGTGTGTGGGCAAAGTTTGAGAGGTAGAACTGGAACTTAAAAATTCCCAGTTGTGGCATTGAATTTTTAAGTTCCAGTTCTACCTCTCAAATGGAGGATATCGTTTAAAGATGATACAAATTTTAATTCATTTTCATCATAGAGGAAAAAACATACTTATAAAAGAATAACTGTTAGTAGCTTAATTTCTTAAGTTCAGTTTTGTGAGGCAGAATCATATATTTAATAAACATTTCAGCTGTCTGCTTCAATTGGTTCCTAGTAAACGGGAAGAAAAGATACCAAATGTTTGCCATCCATTTAAGAGCAAACCTTTTTTAGAAGTTAATCTTTTTTTCAGGCAACAAAACATGATAATTGAAGAAATTTAAAGAGAGGTATAAGCAACAAACTGTAACTGTGTTATATTTATCTGTGTTTCTTGAGTAAACTTTGTGTTCATATACCACTTACACTTCTCAATGATCTTAAATGATTGCTTTTGCCCATCCTAAAATCACATTTATGCAACAATCTATACAAACATAAATTATTTATTCAGCACAATAGATTCCAACTGATATTAAATGCTTTTTGTATCAACTTTCAGTCATGTGTTTAAATTTTTTTCACGCAGATAGACATTCAGACATCTCTCATTAGGATACGCTCTATAGTGTGACTTTTCCAAACCTTAATATATCAAATCCTTGTACTTATTAACTTGTTTTGTAGGTATATTTGAAGCAACCTATTGACACTTTTAGTTTCATTTAACTTACTTTTTATCTGGATACGTTTTAAAGATTATTAATTTTGTTACTTCACTTTCATTTGTACACAGCTCATGCCTCATTTTAAGTTTTGATCTTTGTTATTCTGAAAAAACACACACACACGCACTCACACACAAGCATAGTGTGTGTGAGAGAGAGAGAGAGAGAGAGTAAAACCTTGTTTATCCAGTCCTCATTTGTCTTGGATCACATTTGTAGCTATTTTTTTTTTTAAACTTAATGTTCACATTAGATAGTAAATTTAACTATGATAACCAGAACATAACTATAAGTATGTATGCCAAATATTCGTTTTTTTAGTTTGATTCAATGTATGGTTCCTGTATAAATTGTACAATAAATTATGGTAATACATACTATACTGTACTGTAAAATGCTTCCTGTTGAGTTTAAGACAGATTTAGTAGTATGTCACACAGTGCTGACACAGTATGTCTCACCAGTGACAAATAGCACCATTAAAAATGACCTTGATCCCTACCTTCTTCAATCACCTCAGTTTTCCTACTGTTTTCAAACGGCACGTGTCATTATGTTTATAGTGTGTGTTTTAACTGGATTGTTTTTGTGTCTTATCAAACTGTTTGGGAGTGTAATTCAGTGTACAGGTTTAAAATGATATCAAAGTGAATGAAGGTCATGGTTTCAATGGATAAAAACTTGGATGCTATTAATCAAATTGATAAAGGAGAAACATTGAAGAAAATAGCTGCTGAATTGGGAGTTGCTGCACACCACAGACATTATGGTGTACTTGGAGTGTCAGCCTGACACCGCTCCAGTTAAAAAATTAATGATAAAGCATTTGCGTGACCGTACTTCGTTCAAATGCTACACATGTTTAAAACAGAAGACTGTGATTCTATTCTTTGTTAAGAAACGATGTGCTTTTATGTGATTAAGACTTTTATATATTTTAATATCTTGTAAACAACACATGCTATGTACTGTAACTAATTTTGTTACAAGACATATTTTTTATCATCTTAAATGGCAAGTCTGCTTATTTAAGTATTTCAGAGTTTTGTGTTGCTTATTACCTATATAACCTGGATTATCCAGATTTTTGATGTTCTGGGTTTCCTTTTGTCCCAGTTAGTCTGAATAAACAAGGTTTTGCTGTATAGTATAATAATTCCTAGACAAAGCAATAGCCTATCTTCTCTTTTACCTTCCAAATTTAGTCCTGTATTTTATTTATACCTCCTCCCAACGTGATTCTATATTAAACTCTACCACCTTGGACAGAAAGGAGAGGGTTCTGCTGCATTTTCCACAGAGTTGTAAGGAATTTAAATAACTTGCAAAAAGTTGATGCAAGGCAACTTCCAGCATTTACAGCCTCCATGGAACAAAATTTCTGTTAGTCAAAGCATACAGACACAATGGTTTATGAAATAATTTTATAGTCTAGCACTTAGGAATTAAATTAAATGAAACTACCTCTAAAATAACAGAAAGCAAAGCTTAAGGAATGAATTCTGAAAATCCAGGGAGTGGCTGTTGTGAAACAAACCTCAAAGGAACTTTCATTGTTTACTCCAGACCAAAGAGTCTTTTTACCTGTGACCATAAATCATTGCTCTACACTTTTAATCCTTTCAGATCCAATTAATCCACATGGAGTCATATACGTATTATGTACCTTTCAAAATATTTTAATGCTCTTTTACGCTCGACCATGCCCAAATTTATTAATTATAAGTCTGCTAGCGATCCTTTAACGGACCTCCTTAAGTTCAAAATTTCATTAAAGCACTGGTCTTCATCCAATCAGAGAATTCAATTTTCATTAAAGGACAAGTGCTCCACCAATCAGAGAATTCCCATGCAGCAACGGCAAAGCGCAATATCGATTAATTCTCTAAACGCAACTAGCGCGAGTTTAGAAAATGCTAAAATGTCACACACTACTGACAGTGAGATGCAACTTACTCCACCTGCCTAAGTAAGATGCAACTTACACGAAACACACAAATTAACCTTAATACAGCAACAACTTCTGAGAATATTGCACTAGTACAGTCCCGCAAATTAATTTCACTAATTGTGAATCCAATAAATAACTTATACGTGAAATAAAGTTTCATCTGAAAACCAATACACTCAATTTTCCTTCTATTTTTCAATGTTACATAGTATGCCAAGGTTATCATTTTCATCATGAAGCTGTGACATGCTGGAAACAAATCGATCGTTTAGCACCTGCGCAGAACTTCAAATATCAGCTGATGCAATATGTAGGTCATTATCCCTGGTGAGTGTACAACATTTTACAGTATTTCAACTCTAAAATTAGGTGTATGGTCAAGCATATATTGTCGTATGAAACTTAACTATAATGGTAATTAAGGCACTTGCTTCGCTCGTTTCCTAACATATACTTGTGTCTTAATTACTACCATGATAGTCTCACATAATACACTATTCTGTGTATTCTTGTTATACTTGATTTAACCGTTAAAATGTATGCATTTTAGATCCTTTCAAATTTAAAATATCCTATTTTTACAATTTTCATTGTAGTGTTCTTTTAAATAGAAATAAGAAAAATCCATTCAACTGCAGTGAAATGATACCCCATGATTACACATGCCATTGCACTGGTGCAGGTTTTTACGATTAAGTGTCACTATGTAGTTATAGCTATGATGACTCTTATACTATCTCTGTGCATGGTACAGGTAAGGCATATTACTGGACTCCCATTTTTACGTTTGCTGAAATATTATTTGCACCATCATAAATTAACACAATTATTGAGTCTTAATACAATATCAATACTTTTCTTTCTACCTTGTACATTTTGGCACACCCAAAATCATATACCATATGTTTTAGTGGAATCTTGCTAAACACGGCATCTAACATCTTATATCATGCCGATTAAAGAGTATTATACTGTATAATACAATATATTTAAATTTCTTGAAGTATTGATAAGAAATAATGCCATTCTCATACAGACACTTCAGTCCGAGAAGATAAAATTGCTTAATATATGATTTCTAAGAGCCTTGCTAAGAAAAACATGTCTCCTTCGGAATTGTCAATCCAAGAAGGAATTGAAAGTTACCACATCACTATGGTAACGTATTCGTATATTGTCTCGCTCAGATATAATTTTTTGTGATGCCTTATGATGTCATATTTCATGTTTTAATAATCTCAGGCATGCCAAGGAAACAAAGCTATTTTACATTTTTAATATTTTTTAACTTGACATTTATATAAAACAACTGAAATATAAAAGTTAATAATAATTATTTTATCAATAAATTGACAATATTCCAGATGATAAAAGAATGATGCTGGTCAAACAAAGCCAAGTACATGTATGAACAAGATCAAGTTCATGTTTGGTTTGATCATCTCATATGATCTCAACACCAATTACACTGTTCTGCATTTCAAAACTTATTTTGTGTGTTTTTTAATCTGATAGATGATCCTAAATGGATTTTTTGTGTTGAATCCAAAAATAATCTTCATTTTCTCCTACCATGTCAGGTTTTCAAAATATTCATAAATAACAGAAATGAAATTAAAAGTTTGTGAAATGTAATAAAAATTACTTTCAACAAGAATTTTATATGTAAAACTAGACCATAATTATAATTTGTTATTTTCAACTAATTAATCACCAATTAATAATAATTATAAACACATTCATAACCTTGTCTCAATATTGTACTTCAAACTTCCTCCTGTTTGACCTTCTTGGATGTTGTTCAGAGCAGTCCCTTTTTAACGTCCAACAATAGTCTGCCATCATGTGAACACTCCACTTCCCTTGATACCTCATTTTCATGTTTTATATCCTGGTGAAATCTTTCACCCTATTCCTCACTAAAATCTCCTAAATTATCATGGAAATAATTTAGATGGGAATGAAGAAAATGTACCTTGACACTCATGTTGCAACTAATCTGTCTGAAATTGTGTAGCATCACTTTCACTATGTTAACATAATTTGGGTCTTTTTTATTTCCAAGGAAATTAAAAACAACATTTTTGAAAGCATTCCAGGAATCCTTCACTTCTCGACTCACAGTATTCTCGAACTGTCCATCAGTTTTTGAATTTGTGGGCCAATGAATACCTACACCAACTTCAATTTTTTTCACTGGATAATGAAGGAAATGTAACGTAAAGGTATTTAAAGTACTCACTTTCCTTATCTAGAGGTTTAAAAAATTGTTTCATTAAACGCAATTTCACATGTAGAGGTAGCAACAATACTTTTGAGGGATCAATAAGAGGTTAACTTTTTAAAATTCTAAAGTAAGAACAAATTGGTTGACTTTTTTTTTTTTTTTTTTTTTTTTTTTTTTTTGACCCGGCATTAAATTAGTCCTACATAGCCACTGTTCCCTTTCCTAGTGTACTGACTTAGCTCTACTATCCCTTTTGAATAAGAAACTAGGATACTTTGTGAAATCAGCCTACTGACCAAGTAATAGTCCAACAATCTTGAAATCTCCACAGGCTAGCCATTGATGGTATTTGTACTGTAGTTTTTGTAACAAAATTTAACGTTTTCATGTGTCTCCTTTAAAAGAGAAAAGTGGGCTACAGGAATGGAAGGATGAATGTTTCCATTATGAAGACTATTTGAGAAGAATCTATGATGAACCTCTACTCTTTGGAATTATAACTTATGTTATAACATTTGAAGACAGTAGCGTCATCTTGGCATACACCAAATTTTCTTCTTCAGAAAAAAAAGGGACAAGTTCCCTTTCACAATGCCTGTACCATGAAAAATATTTACCCTCAGCCAATACTTCCTTTTCTTTTAACCTAGAGCCTAAAAGTTCTGCTGATTCTTTAGGCAAATATAAATTCCTCACTAAACCATTAAGCTCACTTTGATTAAAAGATCTATCCTCATCAGAATTGTCTGCTTCATAAGTATTATCCACTGGAGATTCAGTTTCAGTGCTACTGGATGCAGATGGCAATGTATCTGATACTGTAGATAAAAATACCCAAGAATAAATATTGCATGTCTTATCGCTGAGACAGGATATTGTAAGACCCCCAAAAGAAAATTGTTTATGTGAATATTTGTTAAGAGTTTAATTTGTTTTTGATGGTATGAGTTGGTTAAATGACGAAAACGTGTTACTAATGTTCATTGTTACAAACGATTAAGTTTGTTTAAAGACATCATAAATATTTCCATATTTAATTTTAATATATATGTATAAATTAAAGAATTATATGTGTTCAATATTAAAAGCGAAAGGAGGATAGCTAAGGATCGCTTCCCTAACAATGCGGGAACTATTTGATGAACGCATACGCGGATGTACACAAAAAGAAGTGTGGTGCGGCGCCAATTGTCTAGTTATTAGCGTCCGGGTCTTTGATATAGATGGACGCATTTTTATGTATGTGTGTCATAAAATAGTGAAAGTAAATTTACTAAGTGTGTTTAAAGACTGTTAATTTGAGTAGAATAAGTGAAACATTCACTAACTTTAACAAGTTAGTTAATACGAAGTGTGCAATTAAATGAAAGGACGTAAAATAGACGAAATATAAAGTGATAGAAAACACATTTAGTGAAATGTCGCTGAATTTTCAGACATTAAATCTCGGCGATGCTAGGGAAGTTGATCCACTGAAATAAAAGACTTACTACTGTAATACGATTTAAATACTGTGAACAAGAAGGTGCGAATAAAATATTTCACTAAAGTTAACCCCGAGTGTATGTTCATTCCATCCAGTGCCACGACCCGAGATAAAGAAAGAGTAAAAAGCTCATCACCATCACCTTCCATAATTATAAAAACAGCACCATCGCCATGACAAATTTTTGCACATTCCCTAGGGCAGATATAGTTAGTAGATTTTAATAAATATAAAAAATATATAAATATAAAAATGTAAAATATAAATATAGTAATAGTTATATTATTTCACATTTTAAGTAATAAAGTTGAAATTATTAGCTGTTGAGGCTTTCTAACAAACGATAAGCATGCGGTAATATTACTACAGTACGTGCATTACAAAAAATATTCAAAACATACAATTTTGAATTGCAAGAAATTCTGACCTGGTACACAAGAACAGATTTCAGTTTGTAATCAGTGTGAAAATTTGATTCAGAAATGCTGATTCACTCCAAAATGAAATCCATGCACAACAGTGTTATTTTACGTGGGCACTCCCACCTCCTTTAACACAGGCGCATTTGACTGCATTGGCTGAGACTCAAACCTGTGACCTACAGTTTTCATGGATGGCCAGTCCATTTGTATCACCATAACATTCTTGGCTATTCAAGTCAGTTGCATGAGGAATCCCATGTGTGCATTTGAAAACTGGTTTATGCATTAGAGAAACATCGACATAAGTAGGAAAACAATTTGGGCTGGAAAGGGTTAAGGAGTGAATAGTTCTTTGGAACTATTCACTGTAAAGCTCTATTCTATGGTCAACATTTTTTACTTCAGTGCTTACAATTAAAAATTATTTTCTTCACTAAAAATTATTATTTACCTCGTGCAAATGGTGAAACATATCCTTTTCCTTGCATGTATGACATTTCCCCAAATATTCCAATTCTTTCAATGTCAAATTTGCCAAAATGGCGTCCATAACCTTCGTCAAATGCTGCCTCAGCCATGGTTGGTTAATTTTAAAGGTCAGTCTGAAAACATATAAATAAAATTAAAACTTCATTAAGTTAAAATACAAATTAAAGTTTTTAAACTCGCTTGCTTTCTAATGTTTGCTAGTTTGTTAAAATTGATTAATTTCTTGAGAAACTTGATGTGTTGCACTCACATGACTTTCTCTACTCTTTTACTATTACAAAACTTATTCTTCTATCTTCTTCATGTTAGTTGAGATAAACATTTGTAGAAATTATTGCTTATTTCCTTGTAGGTGCAAGGTAAATATGGGAATACAGTAAGCTTTGAGCAATAGTCAAATCTTTTAAAGCTGGTCGGTACATGAAGACTTTGAAATTCCATTCTCTTTGACAGCCAAGACATAAAAGAGTGAATAATGACCTTTTATTTGAGAAAAGTATAAGTATTGTAAAACCCACACAAATAACAAGGAATATCTCCAAAATGGTTCAATAAACAAAAAAAAACAAAACAAAAATGCATTTGGGCATTTATTGAATGTTTCAAGGAGATTTACATTTTTTTGTATAGTAAGATTTGGTCTATCTCTTACGGTTTACCAGTTATAGAAAAGTCATCAAGAGTATACAGGACTACAAGGCATATAGCCAGAAAATTCAAAATATATGTTTAATTTGCTATAAAAACTTTCTTCAACATACATTTTAATAAAAATTGTTACAGTCACTTTTGAGAAAATCAAAGATTTTGAAAAATTTTCCATGTAAAAAGTAGTTTAGGGTGGAGGAATTTTCTTCAAAATCTAACTGACTTTTGCTTTTGAGTTATGCTGTTCACACACACACACACACACACACACACACACACACACACACACACACACACACACACACACACACACACACACACACACACACACACACATGGATTTTTTTTAAAAAAATTCTTCTTTTGGATTCAGGGGGTCTCAAAACATATATTTCCGATGAAATCTTGACATTGAATTTCTCCCTCCAGGACGAACTAGACAAACTCTAGCTTAAGAAAGGAGGATGTTTATATTTTTACCAACTGAAGGGATACTATAGCTACATAAATGGTAAAAGGGTAAAGGGTACAGAACCAGAGGGGGACACCTCGCTCACTTTGACCTACATAGATCTATTGTGGCTACCACCCCCCAGGAGGCAGAGATGAAACGAGGGAACCGAAGGTGCAACACAGGGTCGCAGCTAGACAGGCCACAGAGAGGCGCGGAAGTCCCTAACAAGTGCTGAGATATCTTCATCTCGGCGCCAGGCCCCACCAAGCAGCCAGCACACCGCGGTTCCGGTGTCGCACTGGGCGTCTCCCACCCAGACGGAGGACAAGGGCCTGGCAAACGCCGAGAACAGCAGTTACCATGCGCAATCATCCACGCCATCTGCCCGGCACTGCCAACACTACACGCCTGAAAGTACACCTGAAAGATGATAAGGAAATGGTGGAAGGGAAACCGTGGTATGAAATAATGCACCTAAGTGACATGGGGAAACCACAGAAAAACTCATGTAATAGTTCGCGGCCACGGGGATCGAGCCCGCGACCTCCCGAATGCGGGCCACAGACGTTACCGCCTGAGTCATCCCGCTCGGTAGCTACATATCAGTTCTTCTAATAATTATTAATTATAATTAATAACAAATTGCAACATCTGGGCTGTGTGATTGGGCATTAAGCAAATGGATGATGACTTGTTAAAAATAATTCTGCTGCTGCTTTTTTGTGATTTCATGTAAACATATGAAAATTACTTTAAAAGGGTTTCTTTTATGCGACATTTGTGTAACTTATGTGAATATCCAAAAATATTTATTTACATAAAAACTTAGAAAATAAGCATTTTTATGTGCAATAAAACTTGAAATATTTGGGCTGGTGTAAATATCCAGAATTTTAAACTCAGTTTCAAGTTCATGTTAGGACGCAAACAAAATATGTATTTACCTAAAAATCCGAGCCCTATTAATTAGGGTTCACTGTGTATTTTTCATAGTACTGACGTCAAGGGCAATATTTGTCACAAGTAAGAAAAACAAAATGGCTTAGTTAAATTGCTCAATTTTAAAAATCTACCCGTGTAACATAGGATAAGCCAGATAGTATATGTCGCAAAACATTTACTTAGATAACTAGCATAACATATAAGGATGCATGTGAATTTGTAATCAGTGGAGAAAGTCAAGCGTGTGATACACATAGGATATATTCTATTGAAAGTGTGACATTTGTGCCGGCTAAGGTAGTTCGAGTTTTTCACTAAACTTGGAAAACTAAATATAATACCTTGCACAAAACTATATACTTGCCTTAATATTGAAAAGTTGATAAAGGTGACACAAAAAATTTGCATCGCAAGTTACATTAGGTAAAATAAATAAAAAAAGGCAATACGCGCTAGTTTTGAACGCGATTTACATGATTTGAAATAGACGTAATCTGTAAAACAGAAAACATTAACGAAGCGTATTTGACTGGCAGTGTAGCCAACAACCAAGGGAACTCTATACAAGAAGGAAGAACAAGAAGAAGGGAAAAATTACAAAATAATGTGTCACACCAAAAGGTTTGTGAAATGAGTGTTAAATATTGAGTTTCATAATGTGGGAACTCAGGAATTATAGACAAGTCATTGCCACACTTTTATTCCTCAGTGCTACCAAGTACCAACATAAGCACAGTCTTGTGTTGTGGCAGCCGGTTATTTTACTGAAGTAGGAGGTTGCAAATTGAGTTTAATTTAAGGTTTTATTTTATGTAGACGCATGATATAAGTTGTATTTGGCGCAGCTCTTTATGTTAGGTCAAAACACAATGATGAACAAGTCGATCCAGTGTTCATATACAAGATGAGTCAGCGGCCCCTTATTTTCCTGTTTTATGCAGTCCACATTTTATACTTTAACTTGAAAACATCGGTCCCTGTGCTAGGTTCCACCAAGTATCTATACCGCTCACAAAAGTTAAAGGCATGTGAGCGCTGGCCAATGCTCAAGCGGAGCATTATCATAACTAAATAATAACAAGAACAGTAATTTTCCAATTCTTATTTTTGGAGCATACTGTATATACCATATACAGGTGTCCCAAAAACACCGATAACGCTTAATATGTAGTGCGGGACGCCAAACTGATTGGTCTTCAAATAGGAACCTTTGTCCGGAAATGCACAGTTTGGACGCTGTAGCACATCGAAGTGTTAGATAGGTGTGCGTTCACATTTTGCCTATAAGCTCAACATCGAGCTGTCTACATTACAAACGGGCTTCGAACTGTGTACCTCCTACGTCATTGCAGAGCCTATATCGGTGGTGGTAAGTCTCATGCATATGGCCCAATACGTGGGGTTGTCTTTGAAGATTTTCAGTAGCTCCGTGGACACGAGCCATAAGGTCCTCTGCTGACGTTACAGGGGTGTCATACCTCACACTCTTCATAGAACTCCACAGAAAATAGTCGAGGGGAGTCAGATCTGCCGACCATGCAGGCCATGGAACTGGGCCACCTCCATCAATCCATCAACTTGGACATTCAATGTTGAAGTGATTCCGCACATTTACATCAAGGTGTACTGGAGCTCATGTCGACCATTACAGCAGCTGTGTACTGGTACGTGTTGCACTGCTGTTAAAAAGTTACTGTACTGGAAGCTACACAAGTAGCGCAGTAGGATGCGCACCAAGGACTTTATGGAGGAATTTAGCGCATGCGCAGGAATGTTATTATGTTCAGGTTGTTCATCCCAGTACACAGAAGGCTAAATGGTTGGATACTTTCCGTATTAAGATACCAAAACGAATGTTAACAAATTGTCACAAGAGTTCGTTTCTCAAACTTAGACGCTGTCCGGCGTCCAAACCGTGCATTCCCAGACAGGGGTTCCTGTTTGAAAACCGATGTTTGTCATCCCGTACAACATACTGAGCGTTTTTTTTGGGACACCCAGTATATATCGAAGTTGCTGCTGTACACAAGGTCATGTGCAGTTGACTGTTTTTCTCAGCTGTGGAAGTGCGGTATTTTGTAGACGTGTGGTTTATTACTTTGTCCTGTACATAGTCACAAACTGTATTATAGCTCAGCATTGTTTTCTACTGCACAGCGTGTATTTATTTATGATTCGTATATGTTAACTCAGTCAGCTAGCGAAGTGAAAGTGCGATTTGCAGAAAGATTTCCAGGTGTAAACGTTCCAGGCCGTATGACACTCCATGAACATTACAATAAATTTCAGGCCACAGGAAGTGTTCAGGCTCAGGAATCTACGGCGAGTGATGGATAGTTTCATAAAGAGGTGCCAAAGAGTATGGACTATGACAGTGGCCAGTTTCAGCATCCCCTTTAATAACATTGGTAAGTAAAACCTTTAAAAGTAGTTTTCAAAATGCTGTATGGTTTCACAAAACATGGTGCAGCCGTTTTGGAATCTTTTGAATCACCCGTTATATATATATATATATTTTTTTTTTTTTTTTTTTTTTTTTTTTGAGGAACTCAAAATTTTCTAAAACTGCTCCATATAAAGGATAGTCTGGGGTGTGGAGATTTTACTGAAAACCTTAGTGTCCCATTCTTGAAGTATACTGAACTCTAGTACCAAGTTTGGTATTTAACATATTTTTCATTTTTGAGTTACGGTGTTCGCAGACAGAGACACAGGAAGTCTCGCGATTGAATTGATGGGTAGAGTAAGGTATTTCCTCTACTTAGTGTAAATACGTAGTAGCGAAAATATAAACGTAACTTTTATCTTACCTTTTATCAAAGCATGCGCTAAAAATTGTATACATCTTTCTGGATGCAAACATCGTAACGGCCTAGGAAATTCTGAAATACCTTCTGCAACCATAATTTCACTGAGCTCTCGATTGATTTCATTCTCAACTTCTTGAAATAAATAGATAGACAGACAGACAGACACAGTCAGCCAGTAAATATTTTGTTTCTTAAGGACGCTGTCAATTGCCAGGATCATATCAGCACTGCCAGTGTGCCGGAATTTTATCCCGCAGAAATTGTTTTACATGTCAGGAAATTTACTCACAAGGGGTGTCGCTTTTAAACACACCTAGAAGCCATCAGTCTGGTCCGGGTTTGCACCCGCGGCCTTGCAATTAGTAGGCCAGCGTCTAATGAACTGAACAACTTCTCGAAGGGTGTGTAGACCATTTAAACCGTTTTCCTTTTTAAATCCCTGCAAAATAAAGATCTCATTACCTATTCTTAACTCGACAATATACCGCACCATTGTAGACAACGGATTTGCAGTAACTCGCCTATTTTCGACAAGGCGTTAGAATGACATTGAAAGTTGTGTGGCCGGCCCGTACGGGGCATTTGATTTTCTTCCCATGAAGGAGCAGTCGGCTTTCCCCAGTGAACGCGTGCAATACGACCTGATAGAATGCCGTTAGTTTTGAAGTGGTCCACACTGTATACAATTCGCCACAGCATTCGTATACCGAACTGGGAAAACGAAGAAAACTCAATGTCAGACTGTCCGCCCAGCGGAAGTCAAACTCGGTACCGCCAACATGAGCCTCGCACGCTACCCCTGAGTATTCCATACTTCAACTTCTCTCGCTTCAATTTCATTGTCTGAATAGTGTTTGTGTTTGCCGCAACTAAAGCTTGCCAACGAGAGCTGCGCGAAACTTCGGTACTTTCGGATAAAGGCGGGTTACCTCGCTCGATTGAAGGCCATATTCCATTTCCATTCCCCGCATTGTACTTGCCGTCCCACTGTCTACAGTCTGATTTTTAGAGCTGGCAGCTCGCTGCGCAGTATAGGTCGCGCGTTAGTTCTTGACGAATGAAAGTTTTATATGAGAGGCTAGACGCGAGTCACTACTCACCACAGTCACCTTAGCCAAGAACACTGTCATCGAGAGACAGGTACAGTCTGCAGTCAGATGTTGTGCACGTGTTAATGAGCTGAAGTAGTAAAACACTACAAAGCAAGTTGTCACACATCCAGTAGTATCAGCCACACTATCAAGCTCGATAACTGATTGCACTTAATTTTCTGGCATTTCTTATATTCCTGCAATACCTTCTTCCTTGTCTGAATTGGTACATACATCTGCGCCGCACAAAACCTTTGCAATCAACTGTACACACAAACGCACCAGAGTTAAGTGGATTATCATAACATAAACTGTTTTGCCGACATGTTATCGAGGATAGGCTAGCTCACTGTATCTTCGCTGAAGGTCATTCGTCTCGGAACAGCTAACGGACTATTAATTTACTGCGCATCTTTTCTCAGCTGCTACCTCATGTTAATCGTGCTATACTCGCTGTCCATTCATTCACTGCGATATGCACTCCTCGAGACGTTGTTAGATACTGTAGCCCGTAATAGGGATACTGCCGTCCTGCAACAGGCGTAACGGTACGGTACGGCACGGTACGGTACTTCTACGAAAATACTTTTCTGCACATCCTGCGGATTGATAAGATTTAATTTCGCCAGCTCTACCTTTTCCTTATGTTTCCCGAACAAGCCACTAGATCCGTAGGTTTATATCTAAACGTTTTTGGACCGAGACCACCTTCAAATATGCCCAGCCACTTCTAGTGCCCCATCCATCAGTGAAAAATATTGGAGAGCAAGAGGATTAATGACTTCATTGTCAGAAATCCAGCATTAGCTAATAAAAAAAATATCTAAACGTTTGTAAGTATAGCAGGATTAAAATAGTTACCATTTTACTACTGAAATATAGTAATATTTGTGTAATGATAGTGCTGTCCAAAGAAACGCTGGACAAAGAAAATTCAAATGTAAGCTCTTAACAGGCCTTATGGCCTTATACTTGGAAGTAAGAAGAAATGTAATGATAGTACACGAGACATGATTTAGATAACTTTTATTGTCTTTGAAGGTCACTGATACAAATTGATACAAATGTACGTATGCAATTACGTATACTATTTCCTGTGGATTACATAATAGATGGAAATGATGTCCGATTAAAGGTTCTCCAATTCATATTGTTGCAAGACCTATCAACTGATTTATACGATATTGACGAGGTATACATTGACTTGTTCCTCGCCTGAGGATAAAATATTCCAGTTGTATCCTTTTTCCTTTCTTGAGGTCTAGCAGCATCTGCCATGTGTGTTGGCCATTTATTTAGAGCGCCAGCCTTACATCCCCCATCCTGGAATAGCATTAATTCAATATTAAAATATAATTCTATGACTGTTCTTTCTTAAATATATGTAGTACAGGCGCACACATTTGCGTCAAAATTGTAGGGTTTTGCGCCGCTGTGAAGCTTATAAGTAAGATGTAGTATTTTTTCCGGCGCAATTTTTTCTTGTTTACTCGTTTACTCGTTTCCTAATTGTAGTAAGTGTATAGGTTGACAATATATTACTTCCTCTACTACGCATAGTAAAGTAGAGGAAGTAATGTATTCCACCCAAAAATTCCATTTGAAATTTCACCGGAAATATATTTTGAGCTCCCCTGAATCCAAAAAAGAAAGGCATTTTTAGAAAAAGGTTCGTGTGTGTATCTGTCTTTATGTCTGTCTGTCTGTCTGTCTGTATGTCAGTCTGTGGACAGCATAACTTAAAACAGAAAAGTGGGTTAAAACCAAAGTTGGTATTTAAGTTTAATGTCTTTCAACGACGCGACATGAAGATTTTGAAGAAAATTGCTCTACCTTAAACTACCCTTTACATGGAAAATTTTTCGAAAATTCTTGTTTTCTTGAAAATGAATCTAACGATTTTTATTAAAATGATATATGTTTGAGATATTTTTATGACAAATGAAATGTATACGTTGAATTTTCTGGCTATAGTCCATGAAGTCCTATTTACTCTGGATGACTTTTGCATAACTGCTGGACTATAAGAGATAGACCATATCTTACCATACAAAAATGTAGATCTTGCTAAAACACATAATTTATGTTCAGATAAATGTTTTTGTAGAGTGAACCATTTCGGAGATATTCTTCGTTATTTATGTAAGTTTTGGAGAACGTATGCTTCTGTTAAATGGGACATCGCTATTCATGTTTTTATATGTTAACCGTGCAAAGAGTACGGAGTTTGAAAGCTTTAAAAATCTAACTATCGCTCAAAGCCTACTGTATTCTCATATTACCGTTGCACATGCAAGAAGACGAGCAATGAGATAATTTCTGTGAAGCATTGATCAAGATAATTTGTGCAAATGTTTATCTCAACTAACAGAAAGAAGACAGAAGAATAAAAGTTTGTAAGAATGGTTAATACAAGAGTAGAGAAAGTCATGTGCATGCAAGACATCAAATTTTTTCCTAGAGGATCCCACAGATGTCACTGATTGATGATCTGAGCGAACTGACTGGTAGATCTTGCCCGGCTTGCCCGGCAGACTGAACATGGAGCTACTTACAACGAACCTATCAATATGCTGACATCGCAAACAGTTCGAAACTTTTACTGTGTCATCTTTGTTTACATCTTGAAGCACCCGAATTCGAACCTGGAATATGTCGGATCGGTACCCATGGTTTGTTACCATTCCGTTAACTGCTAACTGATGGTTAAGCTCGGTGCCTCGTATTACGAACTCAATTTGACTGCAGGTTTGTTACCCTGAGGATTATGATGCCATGCGAGCAGTTGGTAATATTTTTCACTAGGCTTTCGCTGTGTTTGCAGCGCTATCTCGTGGGTGAAGTAATGATTTAGGTTAAGCACGTCACAGCAGTTGACAGTCAAGTGCTTGCTGCGACCAACAGAGGTTGTGACGTGTGAAGGCTCTCTCTGGTGCACGTGTTCGTAGTGCAGTACTCGTGACTAACTAGTGTGCTTGTGTTTCAAGTCACAGGATTGTGGTGCCATACAAAGTGCATTTTATTTACAGTGCACGTACTTTTGATCTTGTCGTTTCATCTTGTCTTCTTTAATAATTTAAATATATTGATACGGTCAGGTGCCGACATTTAAGTGTTCCTCGGTGACGGGAGGGATCCCGTACTACTCGCCGGCCGATGGCCGAGCTATCGTTCCCGGACTCGGACAAAGAAATGGCTGAAGCCGAAGCTCCGGTTTTGCCGGTTTCGGAAACTACTGCTAGCCTCCCGACTCCCGTTAAGGAAAAACTCTTATATTCATTTAATGATTTGGCTCCATTTTTAGTAGTCCTTACAAGTAGTAAGGGTGACGTAGTTTCTCTACACCCATTGAAACTCGGTAAACTTCTCTTTGAAAAATATGCGAAATATCATATCTCTAAATTACAAAAAGCTGGAACAAATCGTTTTGAAATTTATTTTGAAAAGTATTCCGAGGCGAATGCATTTTTGCTATCCGGTTTCGACTCTGAGAATAATATGCGTTCTTTCATTCCTCAACATTACATTGAGACGAAGGGCATTATAAGAAATGTAGACACTGACATTACTGAACAGGAGATTATGGACTTTGGAAATACCGAATCTAATACCCCCATTCAACATGTTTACCGATTCAAGCGCAAAGAAGTAACCCCGCAGGGTGAAACTGTATACCACCCTACACAGACTTGTGTCATTACTTTCCGCAGTCAAATCCTTCCACGTTCTTTCCGACTATACCACAGCTCTTTTAAAATTACCCCTTAAATCAGCCGCGTGATGCAGTGTTACAACTGTGCCAAATATGGACATTCGGCTAAAGCTTGTCGCAGCAATACAGTATGCTTTAAGTGTGCCGAATCACATACCACCTCATCTTGCACATCAAACAACCTACGTTGTGTACACTGCAAGCTTGCACATCCGGCAAATGCAAAAACTTGCCTTGTCCGCCTTAGGGAGGAAGCAGTCCTGAAACGTGTCGCCGAGCTCCGGGTCACGCGCTACGAAGCTCTGGCGATGCTTAGGGGGTCTTCCTCGTTTGCCGATAAAGTGCGAGAAAATGCTCCACATACAGAACGACCCGGGGAGACATCGCCGACACCCCAGACTCTAACTTTGACTAAACAGAAACGTCTGGCTGGAGGAGGGCCCGGTGCCCCCCCCCCCCCCGCCCCCTGTCGCCGAAAAAACCTCGCCATATTTTAGCACTTCCAAACGTGTTCGCCTGGCTCAAGGGCCACCTCCGAAGCGCGCATTCCCCCACTCCTCAAAAATACCTTCTGGTCGCCTACCTCAGGCAGGCCCCTCTCAGCCTGTATATGCTTCTCAAACTCCGGGTGCTCCTTTGAGCTCATTCACATCCCAAGCGGAGGCTCCCGCCAACAAACCTCACGTTGTAACACAACTGGTAGACAGTTTCGCATTTCGCCGACAACTCGAAGATGGAAACTGAAGCGTCGAACTGGGTCGAACAGGCAGGGCGTATTCTCGCGGGCCTGATCCAGGCACAGACGCTTTAGTATGCCTCCTAATTGCCCCATGGACAAGCCACTATCCATACTCCAGTGGAACGCGCGTAGCATCCGCTCTAAACGGGCGGAACTCCAACAGTACCTGGCTAATAAATATGTTGATATGGTACTTATTTCAGAATCCTGGCTAGCGCCACACCACACATTTCGCTGGACTTCTCACCGGATTATTAGGCACGATCGTAACCGGGAGGGGGGAGGTCTACTCCTCCTACTTCATCCCTCCCTTACTATTCTTTCCGTCCGGAAAATATCTAGTTTTGATGAACAATTTCAAGCAGTGCTGTTACAACTTCCTCAACTGCAGATCCTCACGGTTTACAATGCTCCGGCACACCATATATCGCAAACCTTTTGAAACTCCCACGTTTTGCTTAAACCCCATCTACCAACCCTCATATGTGGCGACTTTAACCTCGGACTCACACCACAGCAGATACGGGACGGTGCACACACGCACCGGATGCTACACTTCTTGGCTTCTTCCCGTCTCCTGCTTTTGAATACCGATGACCCTACGCGCTATGGGCCACCTCCCCAACGTCCGACTTCTCCCGATCTTACGTTTATCTCTGACTCACTCTGGCCGCAACCTACCTGGAGGGTGGATCTTGACAGCTTCGGCAGTGACCACAGGCCCATACTACTGCAAATTTCTCCGCTTGGTCCGGCTCAACGCCTTTGCCATATCCCGATACGCCCGCAAATACAAGACTGGAACCAATTCACGCAGGACCTGGATGGTGCCTTTCTTCAAATCACTTCCACAGAACTAGCCGCTAATCCCCTCGACCTATTGGATGCCACGCTAAACGTACTACCCCAAATCTCGTCAGTATGCCTTGACACGAACTGCGAAGCCACCGTGGTGGACACCGGAGTGCTCTGCGGCAGTAGCTAAACGTCGCCAGGCCCTGCGACAGTACAAAGAATCCCCTACCAGATCCCTCTACTTGACCACGCAACGACAATATGCCCAAACTCGACGGATTCTACAACAGGCGAAGCGCCTCGGATGGAGGAATTACTGTTCTAACCTCGCACCCCACGTCTCGTCCTGTGAGATATGGCGTAAACTTCGATGGTTCACGTCGCGTGTTCGGGGACCAATGTCTCCCATAGAATATAACCCTGGGCTACAACAGGAATTTTTATGTTCCGTAACCCCAGATTACGCAGCCGAGAAACCGGAGGTGGAGGACACAACTGACAGTTGTGTGGAGTGTATTCCTGGGAGACGAGAGTCCAACGACACAACCACTCTTCCACGCCGGGTCCAGACGGTATTTCCTATGACATGATTCGTCATTTTCCGACCAATCTTCTCCACCTACTTACAGAATGCTATTCGCACATCCTTACCACAGGAACGATTCCCGGAGGTTGGAACACTTTTTATGTGATCCCTATCCTCAAACCGGGCAAGTCGGGCGAAGAAGCAGCACACTATAGACCGATAGTGCTCGCCTCCGTACTGCGCAAGCTGTTAGAGCAAATATTGGTCTCGCGGCTATCCTTCTACCTTGAACGCGTTGGTCTCTGGCCGAAGGGACAGTATGACTTTCGTAAGAGTTTCTCTACTACGCATAATCTGGTACAACTTACACACGACGTTCGAGTCTCGTGGCATCAGAACCAAGGGGTTTTAGCCCACTTTTTAGACATATTACATGCCTATGATTCTGTGTCTGTTGGCCCATTAATCCAAGGATTACGCCACTTTACCTTCCCATCTTCCCTACTTACACTTTTTATCAACCTCCTGTCAAATCGCCGCATTTACCTTCATCCTCGCTATACGTTACAATCCCCACGTTTTTGTTCCCAAGGTCTCCCCCAGGGCACGTCCCTCAGTCCTCTCCTTTTTATCCTATACATTCACACATTAAGTACATTACCATTTAAGCATAGCCAACTACTTTTATATGCCGACGACTTAGTCTTATACTCCCAAACCCCTTTACATACTGTGCGTCACTCTCCGACCACCCTTCAGGCCGATTTAGACCTCCTTCTTGGCAAGCTCTAAGACCTTGGCCTGACGGTTCACCCTGACAAGTGCGTATCGATTTTCTTTAAACGCGGTCCACCTCTGCTACATGCCAATATGACCATTGGGGAAAATCCGCTGCCTTTAGCTCGATCCGTCAAATTTCTTGGGTTACACCTGGACCATAACCTGAGTTGGAAATCGCAGGCGATACACCTGCACTCATCCCTCTTGGCTTCTAGTACCCTGTTCCGCTACTTGCAAGGACGTAGCTGGGGAGCACACCCCCAGAGTCTATACAACATTTTCTTATCTTTATGTCAGGCAAAATTAGACTGCGGCTTGATAGTCATTACTCATCTTCCTAAGGTGTGGCAGAGGAAAATAGACTCGGTCCTTTAACGCATTGGCAAAGCCATACTTGGGGTAGGGGGCAAACCTTCTATGAATAAGGTTTTCTAGGAGCTGGGAATGCAGCCTCTTCTGCAACGGCAGGTGGACCTTGCAGTCCAATTTATAGCCGAACTATTTCAATATCGAGAAACGCCATTGTACGCGAAACTCTTGTTAAGTACACGCTTACCACTTTACCAAGTAGTTGCTTCTACACGCTATCCGTTGGTTTACTTATTAGTTTTTCGGAAATGTCAAGAATTAGAGGGCATGCCCAGTTTCCCCAGGCTACCGATATACTTAGTGGACTACTTAGTCCACCAACCACAGGCGACTCTTCTGACTGCCGATCTGCATCGCGGGGACCCGTCTACACCACAACGGTTCCACCACTTCATGTCCCAACACAAGGCATCCATGACTCAACCATTTTTCCACCTATATACCGACGGTTCCGTTACCCCAACAGGTGCGGGAGCGGCGTTCATAAATTGGACAACACTAACGTCTGCACGGGTTTCTCTCTCTGCGGGGTTCTGCAAGTATTTTGCTGAGATTTATGCCCTCTATCAAGCTCTACGATCTACTCTTTGTATTTCCAATTCCACGATCCTGTTTTGTTCAGACTCTTTGAGTGCCCTCCGAAGCATCAGCTCACCCAGTATGCATCCGGGGATGGATTGGTGGGAGGTGATGTGTCGATTAGATATCTCAAAACACTTTAACCGCAGCAATACAATTCAATTCTTGTGGGTCCCGGGACATGCAAATATTTCGGGCAACGAAACCGCAGACCGCCTGGCTAGGAGGGCGGCTCATCTCCCCGCACCGCTGGAACCGATAACCCTCCCTTGGAGAGATGCTGCACGGCTTATGTATAACCACGTGGTTTCACACCTTTCTAACTCTCCCGGTGTACCTCCCCTAACGAAGCGCTACCCATGGTTTAAGAAATCCACTCTCAGTAGAGCTGCAATCTCTTTGATCTCAAAACTCCGATTAGGAGTCGCCGTTACACCGGCCTACCTATTTAAAATCCGCCAAAGAGCCTCCCCAAATTGTGATTGTGGTGCCTTCGGTGATATCAACCACATCCTTCTTAATTGCCCCTCACACGCACTCCCTGTTACGCAATTTATCAGCAGACTAGCCAAGCGTTATGGAAATGGCCCATGGAATATTTCCTCCCTGGTATATAGTGCGGATACCCATTTGCCACGGCTACTACTTCACCATCTCGTTAACTGCAAAATGAAACTATGATCTGTGCTCCGATCCTCCTTTAGTGATGCAACGTTTATCTCAGTTCCCCTACTTATTTCGATTCGACGCAGACATCGATTACTCCTGCCAGGAGTGTGATAGTGCGTCCAAAAAACCCCAAACAACAACAACAACAACAACAACAACCACGTCACAGATGTGTGAAAAGTGTGCTTGTGATGGTTTGGACATTTGTACACATTGCACAACCTAAAAATATCTTCTGTTTTATTCACTATTCATTCAGAGCCTTGAAATGCTTTGAAGAATCGCAAAATTGTTGTGTTCACGTTTACTAGTTAAAGATACTGATCTTAAGTTCCGCGTGTTTTTGAACTTGTATTTGTACCTACATATTGTATAGTTTTCCGTGTATTTTCTGTTTGCAAAATGTGATTTGCCATGCTCCGTTTATTACATTTACGTTCGTTATAAAGTGGTGCCGATGTAAACATAATCGCACAAAACATCGTATTGTTTGTATCAATCCACTTCGCTTATGGGGCTCTGGAATTACGTATATTTCCATAACCTAATGGCCATCAAAATATACCTACAATTTAAGTTGGTTTATTTCATTTCATTTTAAGACTGTCAGGAATACACAACTATGCTGGTATAATGTTATATGCGTGCTGAAAACCGTCTTTCTGTCGTAATTTCGATTCGATGCCTTATTTCCACTACACTTCCGGATGTCGTAACTTTTGATAACCTGTAACTTTGTCGGAACTCTTCCTCGTTCCACTCCTCGAAATTATATTTGCGCATTCTGAATCTCTTCGCTCTTCCTCTATTAAATAAATACTGAGCCAACATTTCATCTTCACAATCGCTGTCGGAGGTACGCCATTTTTGTGTGTGAAACACGAGTGAACTCCAAGCACTAACCGCTACTTGAGGTTGCGGTTAGTGTACCTCGAGAAATAACTCTCGGTTAGCCCATAACCGAAGGTCGTAATACTGACATCTGGGTGTACCTTCAAGTTAACCGTAAACCGAAACCTCAACCGGAGCTCATAATACAGGCCCTCGAGCTGTGAAACATCAGGAGTTGGGCATCCCTTACCTGCAGTTTGCCGTTAAGGACGCACAGCGACGACCATTCCGGTTGGTGTCTTGTAGGGATGAAAGCAGCAAAACAAATAATTTAGGAAAAATAGATCCATCCATGACCGCCTCCGTTGGTAGCGCACTTGCCTCTAGCGCGGAAGACCGGTTTGATCCCCGGTACAAGCATGGGGACTTTTCTCGCACTAGGAGGTCTGGCACGGGGTGCACTCGGCCTCGTTATGTCCCAGAGGGACCAATTGAGGAGCTACCTGATAAAGAAGTAGCGGTCCCAGGTAGAGAAGACCGCATAACTGGCTGGGAGGGCTCGGAACGTTGACCACGTACCACCCTCTAGTACTGCACCCCACCAATGATGCTTGCAGTGAACAGAGGTGGGGGACACAGCGGCTGGGAGGCAAGTGTCGGCCTTTAACGGGTTGTTGCGCTGGGGTTTGTTTTTAGACCCATCCATACTAATAGTGTACATAATAGTTTATGACTGGGTCAGTGCACTGATAGATTGTGCAAGTTTGTACACGTTTCTCCCCACAAAAGTGTCATATCGGACGGTGAATGAATTAAATGATGCTCAAATGAGCCCGAGGTTCATGGAACTTTAAGTAACCCGAAATTCGTCTTCTCGGGATAACGGAATACGAAATAGCAAAGAGCGTGACACTTAGTATCGAACCCTGAGGTACTCCCTCCTCCAAAGAGTTAGAAAAAACCGAGCCAACCCTTACTCGGAAAATGCGGTCGTTCATAAACTCCTGAATGAACAGCGGTAGGCGTCCACGTATGTTCCAGGTATACAGGGAACGTAGAATCCCTGCTCGCCGTCACGTATCACAAGCCTTTTCGAGATCGAAAAATATGCCAACGGTTTGACAGTTCTTCATAAATCAGTCCATTATCTGTGTCGATATTGACACAAGGGGTCTCCAGTTGAACGGCGTCGTCGAAAACCACACTGGATGTTAGTATGTTACGACTTTCTAACCACCATACCAATCGCCCATTGATTATGCGTTCCATCACCTTGCAAACGCAACTGGTGAGAGAAATAGGACGATAATTCGAGGGAAGATGACGGTCCTTTCCAGCCTTCAAAATGGGAATAACGGTGGCCTCCCACCAATTCTCTGGGAGTATACTGTCAACTCAAACACGATTACAGACCTCGAGCAGGAATACCTTACCTTCAGGAGAGGGCTGTTGAAACATTTGTACATGAATACCGTCTGGTCCTGGTGCTGATAATCGCGAAGATTTAAGAGAATGTTCTAACTCCGCCATGGTGAAAAGGCGATTATAATCCTCTACATGTCTAGAACGAAACGTGAAACCTTGAGATTCCACCTGAGTTTTAATTGGAAGGAACTCAAGGGAGTAGTTTTCCGAGCTAGACACTTGAGCGAAAGCGCTGCCAAACGTGTTGGCCGCATCAAATGAATCAACAACAGCTCCTGTGGCTGTTTGCAGTCCCACTATGGGTATATGGGTCCATATAGCTGCAGCAC
The DNA here is from genome assembly GCA_030765045.1 of Tenodera sinensis. Classification (NCBI taxonomy): domain Eukaryota; kingdom Metazoa; phylum Arthropoda; class Insecta; order Mantodea; family Mantidae; genus Tenodera; species Tenodera sinensis. The sequence goes on along the minus strand of CM060966.1, from coordinate 19,683,773 downwards.
GCCTTAACTTATCCCACACAGCTGACGAAGGTGAATATTGGTCAAATGAAGCTACAAATTTGCTCCATTATGTCTTTTTGTTATCCTCAATGACTTGGCTGGACCTGGCGCGCATTTTCTTGTATTGGATTAGGTTATCCAACGTAGGATGGCGTTGGAAACCCTTAAGAGCACGTTTACGAGTACGAATGGCATTCCGACATTCATGGGGGTGGGAAGTCGACCGCGGAATAGATTGCTCAGCAGCAGAAAGAATTCTCTCGGTGAGGTGCTGCACCCATCATTCATTCAGTCGTGCTCGTTGTACGTAAAGGCAGCCAACTGGGTGTAAAGGTTCCAGTTGGCACGGCCCAAACACCATCTAGGCATACGTGTGGAACATGTATCTTGCGTCAAGAGGTTAATAAGACATGGAAAGTGGTCACTAGAGTGTAAATCAGAGATGACATTCCATTGTAAGGAGACCACCAACTAGGTGAACAAACTTCAAGATCAAGGTGAGATAAACTATTGAAAGAGTCAGAAAGAAATGTAGGCTCTCCAGTGTTGATGAGAGACCTAGGTTGTAACTGTCCAGGAAATCGGCAATGAGCTTGCCTTTCGCACAAGCGCAGCTTGAGCCCCAAAGTGTGTGGTGCGCACTGAAGTCTCCCACCAACAGAAACGATGTTGGTAACTGGGAAACTAGATTTTCTAAATCAATGTGTGAGAAGTCATGGGAGGGAGGCAAATATAATATGTAAATGGTGAACTGGATGTTTGGCAGTAGAATCGTTACGGCAACTGAATGTATATCAGAGCGTAAGGGTACAGATTCCATAAATACATTATCTCTGACAAGTATCATAGCGCCGCCATGTGCCGGAACACCCTCTTCTGGTGTAACATCATACCGCACTGGGGTGTATCGTCTTAGATGGAAAGCGTCTTGTAACTAAGTGTACTAATTAATCAATTTGTTAAATCGATTATTTTGTAATTTAATGGAGGTATATTGACATATTTAACCAATGAACTAACTTGCACTCATTAATATTTGAAATATCTACTTACCTTCTTGGCAGGACCAGTTGGAATCCATGTGCCACTTCCAATCACTTTAGCTACTACCTTAGGTGGTTTGACATAATGTGGTTGGGTTACACTGAGTGCATGATTTGGATTTTTATCAAAAAGTCTAGGATGGGTCAAGCCTATAAATGGTCCAGCCAACGGCTTACCCGATTCCTTTAGTTGTTTAAGCTTTTCTGGGTCACCACCAAACATATCATCCCTAGAAAACAATAAACATGTTAAACCCTGTGTTAATACCATAACTACATAACATGTGCATGCATTACAATAAAATTTGCATTAGGAAAAAGTAAGGGAGCAATATAAAATAAATAGTATAACAATTAAGGGAAGAGGGTACCTTAAAATGGTGTAAATACCAACCTTCTGCTTATTTTCATACTTTGAAGTGTATTTATATGAATATTAACTTGTTTTTCACTAGGAACTTATTTAAAGGACTTAAATGTGGGTTTAAATCATATGCTGCAGAGTAGAAAACGCCCCCTTTTCACTCTCTGGCTGCTCTCATAAGTGGATACAGTTTAGCGGCAGTTACCAAGAGTTCAACATGGCCTTTTTTTTGTTTGTTTTTGTTAACGTCCTCCAACGTGATGTCATATTGGACGGAATGGGTGAAATGATGCTCAAATGAGCCCGAGGTCCCGACATTCGTCTTCTCAGGATAATTTACCCTAGGCGAGATTTGAACTCTCGATCTCTTGAACGTGAGGCAGACACGCTAACCATCACGCTACAGAGACGGGCATTCAACAAGGCCGACATTACACTAAACAGCTGACGAAAGTATCCTAAAAAGCAGTCCTGCCAAGTACATAATAAAGGCATTTCTAACCTCAAAAGGTAACATACTTTCAAACGATAGTAATGCTTGAACATCGTTACCACACAACACATGATGAACCTACTCACCTTCGGCAAATCTTGGTCTGCAATAATACTTTTGGATAAAATCACTCCCGAGCGCTAAATATCGTAATATATATGAGATGCATTACTGTGAAGCGAACACAAAGATAACAGACAGACAGACAGCCTGCCATGTGTGCACTATATATGACTAGGCATGAATAGGTACCCGATTGATGATGAAGCCACCACCTTAATATCACTTTTGTAAGCAAATATAATAGATTAGATAGTGTTAGTATATTACATATAGACTTAAAGTAGATAACAAGCAAAAGCTCGCCATACACTAAGCCTAGATTCATAAGAATCACTATAATACATCTAGTATAGATCATAGATGATAAACTTAAAAACATAATAAAAAAACAGCAAAAAATTTCATATACTCTTAGGACAAACAAACGAAACCTTCACGTCATGTACTCGCTGTTACTGCTACTGGCAGGCAGCATTCAAAACTGTGCAGGTGTTTTATGCGATACTGCAACAGTGAGGTGTGGACCTCAAACTCCGGTGGGAGTTTTTTGTGAGTAGCGTTGCCCTGGTTCGAATCCGGGGTAGGAGTCTTACACTCGCAGGCTTGCCTGCGGTTAGGGCGTAAGTGTCTTTCCCCCCACCACAAAAAACTCTTGTTAGTCATGTATCATCCTAATGATGATACATGCACACACCCGAAGCGTCGATGGCTCTTCATCACTACACCTTGCTTGAAACCCGAGAACATCTTGAATATGCCACATGTTTAAGATATTCTTCTGGCAAATGAAATGTATATCTTGAATTTTCTGGCTATAGCCCAAGTACTCTGGATGACTTTTGCATAACTGGTAAACCGTAAGAGATAGACCAAATCTTACTGTACAAAAGATGTAGATCTTGCTAAAACACACAACATATGTCTGAATAATTTTTTGTAGAGTGAACCATTTCGAAGATATTCCTTGTTATTTGTGTGAGTTTTGGAGAGCTTATACTACTGTGAAGTGAGTTATTCATCTTTTTATATGTTAACCGTGCAAAGAGAATGGAATTTGAAAGCCTTAAAAGATTTGACAATTCTAATTAAAGAATAGTACAAGATCTTGAACCTTCAAAGTAATAACAAGCAATATCTCGGGGATGGTGAACTCCACAAAGAAAATGAATATCAAATAAATTGTGTTTTTTAAAGAGATCTAGGTTTTCAAACGTCATCCAAAGTAAACAGGACTGCGCGGTCTATAGCCAGAAAATTAAAAATATAAACTTCATTTCGCAGAAATACCTCAAACATATGGCATTTTAATCAAAATCGTTTGAGCCATTTTTGAGAGTACCAAAGGGTGGGAGTATTTTCTTCAAAATCTTCGCAGCCGTGAAAGATAGTAAACTTAAATACCAATAATTCTGTCAAGACGATTCTGGACGTTGAATGGAGTAAATTTCTTTCATTCCTCTGTTCCACTAATTACTGAGTAGTGCGGACCACTCGACTCTGCTAATTCAGTTACACTTAGCTTCTGTGTTTTGTTTGATTTTTGGGACTATGCTATGGCGACTTATTCCTCCACCATTGCAAATGCCTCCGATGGGATGCTCACATCCTGTGCCACACACCAACTTAGATGAGAGGTTTGCCTGAACCTTGCTCACCCTAGGGTGTCAGCTCTCAGTGTACAGACAGAGGAACCTAATCGACTTCAGGAGTGCATCAGCTCATCCAATGGCTCCTCCTCAGGACTGGTCTTTATCAGCGGGTGCGAACATAATCTTATACGACAAGCAGGTGCTGAGAATTACTATGTTAATCAGTCAACCTTTGCGACTCCCCATCCACCGGCCCGCGCTAACGATATCCATTAGACTGTTCAGGGAGGTATCAGGTTGGACCTCAAACACGTTTGTGGACCAAAGTTGATTGGGCGTCTAGCATCGTCTCTCTCACCCCTGAGAGGAACCTAATAATTGATAGGTTGCTTCCGGACCCTGGGAGCACCATTGCCCGTGTTTACGTAGTAGGCATAAGATGTTTTTATAAAAAACATGCTGACAACTTTTGGAGCTGGATTATATTGGATTATCACACTGTTGAATTAAATGGCAGTTTTATGTTTCAATCTATATCTTCTTATAAAAGCATATATTATTCCATTTTTGTTTGTGAGCTAGTTTGTGATGATAATCCTGAGCTTTAAAGAGGGGACAAAATGCCATTGCAGATTACGGTGACAATTATTTTATTGCTGCAAGAAATCATCATAGAAGGAAGCTGAGAGCCTTTCTAAATGACTTTACAGGAAATTCAACCAGCCTTACATCTAACAGTAGGGATTTAAGTCCCCTGCAGTTACTCATTTTTTAATTAATTCCATATAAGCGAAATGGTTTTAAAGAGTAACATTAATTTTAGGAAACCATTTTGATCTCTTTGTTGATGATAAAAAAATTTAACACAGAAAATGTGTAATAAAACAACATATAAATTGAAATGGTTTAGACTTACTGATGTTCTGGAAATTTTGCAAAGCATATGTCCGTATAACCAGGGCCTCCTTTCTTTGCTGGATTAGTTGAAAAGTTTGGTGGTTCTTTAGGAGGTTTTTCTTGAGGCCTTTGAATAGGACTGAATTCTGCAAATATAATTAATGAAGGTAGGTCAGCAAAACCCTAATAACATCTGAAGAGCATTGTTTCACGTGGTATTATATTCAGAATCAAAATCTTACGGGAAAAGCAAAAAAAGACTGATTACTCCTAATCTGGGAAAATTCTCAGAAATTGTAAAATTTGAACTTATTGCGTTAGACGCTTTGTTCTAGAAACATGAAAAACTGAAATCCATTTGTAATTTTGTTCTTCAACGTTAAGAAACATGTGTTGGACTTAGTGTACATTGAGTGGTCGGAAGCTTTCACGGCCGGAGTTATAGGTCGCGCGTTACTTCTTGACGAATGAAAATTTTATATGAAAGGTTGAATGCGAGTCTCTACTCAGCTTTTGCGGGAACGAGAGAGAGGAGGTACAGTCTGCAGTGAGATGACGCGCATGCTTCTGAGCTGAAGTAGTACAACACTACAAATCAATTTATGACACTTGCAGTAATATCAGCCACACGTATTATACACTATACCTCTATAACTGTTTCCACTTAACTTTCTTGCATTTATTCTATTCCCGACATCTCTCCCTCGTCTGAATTGTTATTTTCGTTGCATGCATACATACATCCGTACCGCACAACACTTCTGCAGTCGACTGTATACACAAACGCGACAGAGGAAAACAGAGGTGTCTGTTATCGTAGCATAAACATTTGCTGACCTGTTTATTAAGGGTAGGCTCACTCATTGGATTTCTGCTCAAGGTCATTCGTCAAGAACGAACGCGCAACCTATAGAATTAAAGCTAGAGATTTCTTAAAAGTGGTCTGCTGAAGCTTATAGTTTAGAGTTTAATTAGTATACATTGAACGAATAATTGGTTAACATATACATACAACTAAAAAGGTATTAATGAGGTACATATATAATCAACCACATTTTTTGTTATTATTTTAGAGGAATATTTTAATTCAGAATTAAAGTTTTCATAATGCAAAATGTTACGGCAATCAGTGCTCTGGTGTACTGGTGTTCATAGCATTTCTTGCTGCCGATAGACTTACTTGTAATAAGAGTTATATAGAACTAACTTCTTATTATTGAAAGCCATGTTATTACAGAATTATAATAACCACATTAACCATTTTGATATACAATCCACAAGGTCTACCTGCTCTCATTCTTTAATGACATGCTGAATTATTTAAATACTTGATTCTGTTATTAAGCAAAACTATTAATAAAAAATCTGATGTGTTGCACTCACAAGACTTTCTCTACTCTTGTACTAACCATTCTTATAAACTCTTATTCCTATATCTTCGTGTTAGTTAAGATTTGTACAAATTATCTTATTGCTTATTTCCTTGTAGGTGCAAGGGGAATGTTAGAATACAGTAGGCTTTGTGCGATAGTCAAATATTTTAAAGCTTTGAGATTCTGTTGTCTGCACACTTAACATATAAAAAATTAACAACGATGATCCATTTCACGAAAATTATGTTTTCCGGAACATGTGGTTCACCTTACAAGAAAATTTATTTAGACATAAAGTGTGTATTTTAGCAAGATCTACATTTTTTGTATAGTATGATTTGGTCTACCTCTAACGGTTTACCAGTTATGCAAAAGTCGTCCAGAGTAAATACGACTACAGGGGCTATAGCCTGAAAATTCAAGATATACATTTCATTTGTCAAAAAAATATCTTAAACATATTACATTTTAATCAAAATCATTAGAGCCATTTTCAAGAAAATCAAAATTTTTGAAAAATGTTCCAAGTAAAGGGTAGTTTAGGGTGGGGCTATTTTCTTCAAAATCTTCGTGTCGCATCCTTGAAATACATTAAGCTTAAATACCAACTTTGGTTTTTTAACCGACTTTTCTTTTTTGAGTTGTGCTGTCCACAGACACAGACCTTATTCTAAAAATGTTCTTTTTTTGTTTCAAGGGGCCTCAAAACATATATTTCCGGTGAAATCTCGACATCGAATTTTTGGGTGGAATGCAATACTTCCCCTACTTACCAGTAGAGAAAGTAAAAATCTTATAGTTCAAGATTATGACTTAAAGAATGTTCAGAATGCCCATCAGCAGCCCGGGTTCGATCCCAGGCAACTGCATGTGGGATTCGTGGTGGACGAAGTCGCGCTGCGGCGGGCTCCTTTCGGATTCTCCGGTTTCCCCCGCCATCTCATTCCACCGATGCTCCATCTTCATTCCATGTATCATCAATGTCACCGCCTGCGGTGCCGTAGTAGTAAAAGCGGGCGTTAAACACTACAAAAACAAAATAATGCCCATCCAGTTGGTATCTCTTCAAATTTAGTTCATTTCTACTTCACTTCTTCACCACTCTGTCCTCTATGTGATCTGCAAAAGGAAATGGACCGAAACCACCTTCAAATATGCCCGGCCACTTCTAGCGCCCCATCCATCAGTGAAAAATATTGGAGAGCAAGAGGACTAATGGCTTCATTGTCAGAAATCCAGCATTAGCTAACAACAACTTCTAAGCAACCATAAGCTGGTATACATAGTTTCAGTGTTGGACTTGTTTGGTTTTCTTTCCCCTCTTTCGGCTTCTTGAATTATCCATATAGCATTGTCAAGCAAAATGCACAGTTGCCAGCGTAATCAATGAATGAAGTCACTAAACAGTTTCACGTAGTATTAATGCTGGACGCAATAAAACTTGAAACAGACGCAAAAGAGGACAAAATACGATCCAACAGTTGGGTTTAGCAGCTATTTACACTTTTAGTGAATACAATTTCTTACAACCCCACTTCACAGAATGAAATATTGCTTCAAAGCTACATGAAAATGTACCAAACTCAATTTTGTCCGTCGTGGACATAGTACATTTTGAAACGATGCTGATCAGCACCCAATATTAGAATGTCACTGCGTCCATTATTCTCATATTCCTTTTCTTCATCAGTATATTCCACAAATTTATACCACAGAATAGACAAAGGAATCGAATGCATTTGAAAATGTCTCATCTGAGAATGGAAGTAAATCTGGACCGAAACGGAGCGAAGGTGGTAATCGTCATCTACGGCGCTAGAAATTAACGCAGGTTGACTCCTCAGTTGAAAAACGGAAGCTACCGTCTTTTGACCTCCATTCTCGAAGATTGTGTAAACATTGCTGCACGCGCGGTTCCAAAAGCCCCATGCGCTGAGAAGTACAATAGGCGGCGAAGTCGTCCACGAACAGGCATGACGAAACTCCAAGTGGAACCAGTTGCAGATGGAATTAATTGCTATGGCAAACAGAGTGACACTTGGTACCGAACCCTAAGGTACTCCTTTCTCCTTAATAAAAGGATTAGGAAAAAACGAGTCGACCCTTGCTCGAAAAACGCGATCATTCATAGACTACTGAATG